>JAWWES010000001.1:57231836-57277624 GCA_035583135.1 Lophotriccus pileatus
GGAAGATTCTGGTAAGACATCCTCGGTTTCTTTCCATGCTCTGAAGGCAGCTTCAGACATCAGCCCATCTCCAACAGGGAGGGGGGATGCTGGGAAGAGTGAGGGGCATTGAAACTGCCTTTGAGAAAGAGTTACCTTTTAGACAGAAAGCCTTCATACTGAAAATCGAGTTTCTAACTTTCTGTTACAAATTCTTCTACTATTGTGTCTATCCTTGCAGCTCCTTTCTGTAGGAACAACCAGAGACTGTAGCAGTTTCTCCAGGAAGTCCAAAGTGACATTTAGGTCTTTTCTTAGGTAAGAGAGTTTAGGCTGCCCTTGATATCTTCATTGTCTATACTACTTTTGGAGTCCACATGTGTTACTCAGACAACTCTGAGTGTGGTAATACCTCGGTATATAACTCTGTGAAAAATTTCACTCAGTGCAACTAATATCTGTATAATGGGTTATGAACAGGATCAGACATTACCTGTTCATGTCTTTTTGAGTTTGTCTTTCCTTTTTTTTTCTTTTTTTTTTTTTTTTCAATTTTCAATTGCTTAATTTTCAGTTTCTTCAGTTCATCACACTGTGTTGATGGAGACATCCAAGTGAAAATGTGTATTTCTCTATATTCCCTTCTACTGCTTATTATTCCTTCATCCATCTCTAACTTGTGCATTTCTACTGCAGTACCAAATACTACAAAACCATTTTCAGCATAAAGAGACCTTCAGCAAAGACCCATGTTTACTATTTTCTGAGCAAAAATTGCTTGCATTACCAAAATTAAAACTTAACATGCAATTTTCTCTAACTTACCAAGCGTACATTGTCTTTGTTGGAGATAATTTCTGTTGCCTGCTAGTTCCTGCCAGTAGCTTGATTTACCTTGAAAAACTGAGCAGTGGGAATCTGCTACCAGAGAAAAACAGAAGGAGTTTTCATATTTTCTGTAAGCTTCATATTTTTGAAGAAATAGTGCACTGGTATCCTTGCTGAGAACTGTATTAGCAATCAAAAGCTGAGCATATGCTAGTGCTCATATGATACACACCGTTTACGCTACCTGAATGGTTTTGCACTTCATAGACTCACTGTGTCTTCAGGCATTTAGTTCCTGATTCAGCAAAATAATTATTCATGCTAAGTGTAGAGCATATAATTAAGTGTGTTGGTTTTACCAAGACTAATGCATAGGCTAGTCTTATGTGTTGCCATACATTTGTATGACCTTGAACAATTTAACTAAAACTGCTTGTAAAGCAAATGTGAATATTTCAATGACTTAACAGCACTTTTTTCAGTTTAAGAAACAGATCTTTTTTTCATTACTGTTAAAAAGAATGTGGTGTTCTCATCTTTTTGAGGTTGACGAGAAGGGTACAGAAACACTTGTTAAACGACCAATGTGATCTACAAAATGTCCAATTTATTGAGGAAAACAGCAGCTTTTATACCCTTCTTCCCAGAGCATAGAGCATCAGAATACGCAGGTGCAAATAATTGGTTACAAAGTATAAACAGGTGCTACAGATAGTTTTTAATTGGACTAAGGCATTAGGTCAGTAGTAACGTGACCCTTGATGAAAGCATTAAGGAATTTTTCTTTAATAACTCCCATGGGTTTTCAACGCCATCTTTGCTAAACCAAAATGCTATAGCTATACAGCTATGTATAAGACACACCCAAAAATTACAGAGCACATCAGGAATTGTTCACTCTAACTCAGTTTGTGTTCCCACATCTTTTTTGTTTGTTTGTTTTTCACACTAATTTTTTTGTTGAAAATTCTGGTGGTGGCAGGTGGGCACCCAAGGTGCAGGTTCTCTTTGACCTGACTTTTTTCTATTTCACATTTCTTAGGACAACACTTTGATTAAAAGATTGTGGAAAATACTGAGATTTTTTCTTAAACCTGTCAGGAAAAAGTCAGATTCATAATGCTAATGCCTAGGTCTTACTCAGAAATGCTGCTGATTTGTGGCTGGGCTCTCACCAGGAATGATGACTTTAGAAATGCACCCAAGCCTCATATGACAGACTTTGTGGGTCCACTCAAAAGCTGTGAGTGATAATAATTTCCAGCCCTAAAGGAGTATTGTGAGGCCAACTATGTTAAAATGGATTATTCATAGATCCTATCATAGCTGAAGGGTTTAAACATCTAAGAAAGTAGTGTATTTGAGTGTTAATATAAATGTAAACTTAAATGCTAATGTAAGCTGACTGTAAAATGTATCAGAGCAGGAGATAATGTCTTACATCCAGTTTATGCTTAGACTGCTCAGGACTGCAGAAGATATAAAGAAACCAAGGTATGAGGTCCATAGAGCCATGATATTACAGCAGTTTTATGACACTGATTTACAGAGGCGGAATAGCAGATGAAATGAAAATGTCATTCAGTATCTGGAGAAAAAAATGTTGGGTTGTTTAGTGACTTTTCTTTTTTAATACCACAATTTCTCATTGAATGCTTAGTTTGAAACCTAAAAGGTTGATTCACCACAGAATACCTTAGTTTTTCTGCTAGTAGAGTTGTGGAGTTCATTGATATCACTAAGGCAAAAGACTTGATCTTGATCTTTGAAAGTGTTACCTATATACTTTGTGTCAGTGCAAAGTTAAGGACCTCATCAATTTAAGTACGTTTGCTGTAGGTGTCTTTTTGGACTCTATATCTAAGGTAGGGGAAAAGCTACTCAAAGAAGTAGTAATAACTAGATTTGTAAACTGTACTGCCGTAGAATCAGTGAAGTATTCTGGTCACCCTGGACCTTGGTTCTGTCCTGAAATAAGGCTGTGGACTGCTCCTGAGCAGTTTTTCCATCTGCAAAACAAAAGAAATATCTCTTATATTGCTGTATGAAGCTCTATTCAGAGAAAAGAAAAAAATATGTAAAATCTAGGCATTGCCAAGTACATACATTTGGCAGTTTTCCAGCACAGCCAATCTCCCTTACCCTTAGCCACATGATGGTCATGGGTTTAGAAAACTTATTAAACGCAACTATGTAGTCAGAATTGTACTTTGCTTATTAACATGCATGCCTCTGCCAAACTTCTCTCATTTGCATTATATAAACTGTTTTTCACAGCTTATTTTCCCTTATTCAAACAAACAATGACCTTTGTAACAACGAAATATATTAGCAGGAGGAAAGTTATTTTATGAGAGAAAGGACCAATTTTTTAACAAGTGTATGACCAATGTTTTTTCTCCCCTAATTCCTCACAAATAGGTTATGATGTTTTTGTTCTCTCAGCAATATTTTCCACTCTTTCAAAAGATGACAAAATTAGGTCTTTGTCAGTGTATTTCAGACTTTTCAGGACATATGTAACACTGGATTTTATTTAGATGAATTTTACAACATTTCCATACTGATTGGAACTTAGAGAAAGAAGTGTATTTGTTTGTGTCTGTCTCAAACCATTTGTATCTGGAATAACAGTTCATGATTAATTTCCAGGAGGAGTATTGCTCTTTTGGTAGTCAGATAAACAACTGCAAAGTGAGTGTTAAAGCAAAAAAAAACAAAAAAAAAATCTTTTCTTGTTTGTTTTCATAAACATCTAAAGAACTAGAAATTCTGGTTCAAGTCTATTAAAAATATTTTTATTGAATTTGTGAATTTTATCTTTTGTTATTTTATAGAGATGATCTGATTTGATACATCACTGATGAAATTGGTGGATTTCCCTCAATTCTATTCCAATACAAATTTGCCAAATTCTTGCCAATTTTTTTGCCAGTAGAAATGAACTTAAGTTCTCTATTAGAAGAAATGAACACTTTCCCATAATTGAAGTAGCTGAGCACTCATCCATTGATAAAAATACCCTTATTTTGGCATGTTCTGTAAGTACAGCTATTTTTTTTTTTTTTTTTTTTTTTTTTTTTTTAAGTTCTTTCAAATTCATGCATAGAAAAAACAAGACCAAACAAACTCAGTATAAGTAAGGAGTTTCAGTGCAAAGAACTGAAGAGCTTGCAGCTTTCCAGGAAGCTCAGAGCTAAATTATTCCCTCTTAAGTTAATATTTTATTATAAAAACTACATTTAAATATACACATTCATTCGATGATATGACTTTTTCTGTGGACTCTTAGAGTGTGTGACTGACATTATTGGTTGATGTTTATCATAATGCTGTTGTGCATTATACAGACCCACAAGCATAAATCACCTGTCATTGATGACCTGATTTTTTTTTCTAAAGGATGCTGTGAATAAGGTGAAAACTATTTGTCATAAGCTGCGAGTTTTGATCTAGCTAAGATCTAGCTAAGCTTTCCTGAGAGTAAATGGAGAAGTGAGTTTTTAGAATATGTGGATAATTTGTTAGGCAGCAACTTTAAAATGTTCACAGCTTTGCTATAAATTTAAAGTTAATTTTGGTAAACATATTGAGGTTATGTGAAAATTAATGCATTTTTAGCAGGCAATTCTGCTTTCCTGGAAAGAACATCATTTGTTGGAAAATGAAGGAGAAATTGGTATTTCATATTTTTCCTTGCTTTTCTTGAGACCATATAGTTTAAAAAATGATAATAATATAGTATGAAAATTACATGATGGAATGTTGTGAGTAGACCAGATACTTGTTCACTCATATGTAGGAAAACAAGAAAGAAATCTGGAGAAAATACTTGCACGCACCTCAGTAGTTCTTCTCTTGAAATTTTGTTATTGGCAAATTTATAATTTTCCAAAAGTAAGCACCAGTGAAAATCAGAATAAATGGATTCTCATTAAGTGGTCAAATGAAGTTTGGCGGGTCTCAACTATTGAGTAGTGTAAGAACGTATTACTAACTAAATCTAAATTGTCTCTAAATTGGAGACTGACCCTGTTTGGAATTGTAATTTGGACCGTTTGACTACCCAAGTCAGCTTCTAACTTGAGCTATTCTACTGAAAATAAAAAACTCCTTAAAATATAGTACCTTGAAAAGATTGCCTTGAAAAGATTGCCTTTTTGTTTTTTTTTTTTTTTTTTTTTTTTTTTCTTCCCTCTGGACCACTAATAATTATTTAGCTATGGTATCTAAATGAAGCTTGGAAAGTGGTAAGACAATTTTTTCTCTAGTAGACGTAGGTGGCACAATATATTCTTCAATGTTACATCCATTTAGGAAAATAGGTCTCTTTTAATGTGTTCTGTTTTCTCTAGTGACAGATGTGTTTTTAACATGAGTAGTTGCCACTGTGTGAAATCCTGTAAGAAATAAACCCCAATATATCTTGTAAGTTGGATATAGCTGTTTTTCTATCTTTTATTCAATACCTAGGGTTATTTTACTGAGATAAGCCATATGTGTTCCAGCCTGGTACTTGCAGGCAGATCTCTTGAAAACTTGTGAAGATTAACATTTTTTCCAATTGGAATGAATTAACTGACAGGGCTCACATAAAAGTACCCTGTAAGGGGTTATATCTATTTAGCTGAACCTGTTTCTAAACTACTTCAAGCCATGGGATTTAACTAGTGTGATTTTTTAAAATTAAACTAGGGTATCTCCCATTATAGACATTCACACAGACATTTTGTGAATATATTGAACTGATACATAATCAACTTAACCTACACTGAAAAAAACCCCTGATTTCAGTAAAAATTGTTCACTTCCTATAATTCATAAAATAAATGAATAATGAGGGGGAAAAAATTGGGGAAACATAGTGGTGTACTTCATGTATCATAAAGGAGTAAAATGGGAATTAAAAATGTCCTGGTAATTACTCCTAATAGAGCAGGTCTATGTAAAGCCTATGCTAAAATATGATGTAAAAAAAATGCAACTATAATTTTTTCAGTGTTCTGAAACTATAATAGTATTAAAATAATCCTAGGATATCACGATCAACTAAGAACACTATGTGTCCACTGTAAATGAACACCATACACATGAAAGCTTCTGTACTTAACTTTAGAAATGAATTATTATGTTCTGTGGTGTTTTGACCCACAGAATGCCCACCAAAGCTGCTTTATCACTCCCATTCACAACTGGACAGGAGAGAGAAGGTATAACAAAAGGCTCATGAGTCAAGATAAAGGCAGGAAGAGATCGCTCAACAATTACTCTCTGAGGCAAACCAAACTGGACTTAGGGAAATTAATGGAATTTATTAACAATCAAAATCAGAGTAGGATAATGAGAAGTAGAACAAATCTTAAAAAACACCTCCCTCCCACCCCTTTCTTCTTCCTGGGTTTAACTTCATTCCCAATTCTCTATTTCCTCCCTCCCAGTGGCACAGGGAGGATGGGAGTTATGACCAGTTCCTCACACGCTGTTTCTGCCATTGCTTCCTCCTCAGAGAGGATTACTGCTCCAGTGTGGGGTCCCTCCCATGGAAAACTGTCTTCCATGAATTTCTCCAGCAAGAGCCCTTCCCGCAGGCTACAGTTCTTCATGACCTGCTTCAGCAGCGGCCCCTTTTCACAGGGTGCAGTCTTTCAGGAACAGGCTGCATCAATGTGGACTCCTTTTACATTCTTAAATATGTTATCTCAGGGGCATTACTACCATTAGGAACACAGAACCAAGATCAAATGTCCATCCTATACAAGAGCTGCAGCCATGAAGCTATCACTGGACATGGATGTCTTGTCCTTTCTCTCTTATTATGAGTGAAAACTAACTGCAGCTCCCAGATGTAGCACCGACAGGCTCCTTGGCTATTTTAAACACAGGAGTGTCATTACTTAGTCAATGAAGTTAAGACAAACTTGTCAGTCAATTGGCACTTTGGGACAAGCATAGTAACAAACTTTATTGGAAAGAACATCGTTTCAATAAAAATCTTCAGAATCAAAGACATCTAATAAGGTGACTAATTGAATAAGAAATAGTCATTTGAAACAGTGTCCTAGAAAGATAGTAACATCACAGATTTACAATTTTGTATAAGTACAGCCTCAATATTAGTTTCCTCAAAATATTACTTTTCCCCTTACTACTCAGTATCTTTAAGGAAGACAGAATTGTTTACCTCCTTTCTGACATGATCTACAGCTGAGTCATAGGCATGATTTGTAAAGGAAAGGTTTCAGTCCATTGCTAACTCCAAATTCACATTAATGAGTTTTAAAAATATTTCCTTTTTTTCTCATTACCAGTTTCCTGTTTATCCAGGAGTGATCAGTCTCCTCAGGACCATTGATTGGATTACCTTTGTTCCTCTAATCTCTGTGAATTTTCAAACACTTTACAAGTGCATGTGATTAATAAATCATGGGAAGAAGATAGGGGGTTTTGGTTTTTTTTGACAAAGTTAATAAAAGAAGTGAAATTTTCCAGTGATTTCTCTTGATTTTCATTAATATTTCTGCTGTGTTTCAGTACAAAGCAATCATTCCATTTCACATGGCCAATCCGCATTTTGAATGAGCCTAAAGATTTGATACTTTTGATCAGACTTTAGCACACATCCTTCTTATCTGAAAATACTGTTAAAAACATTATTTGGATTATAAGCAAAGCTTTAATTTGTACAGCCCATGGCTGTCTGTGTCATAAATATGCACATCTCTTCCCCAGCAAGGCTTTTCTAAGCACATTTCATGGCACTTTTCATATGCACTGGATTTGATTTGTTTTAAGGCATAATATAAATTCTTGCTGTGATACAGGATAAAAAAAAAATCCTTAAAAAAAAGTTCTGGCTTAGTTACAAGGCTGCACTCCTCCTACAGAACCCTAAGTTTTATTAACTATCCAAATAACCTGTTATCGTTTTTTTGCACAGAGCTCTCATTTTGTTTTGAGTATTGTATCTACCTTTTCTTGAAATATCTTCAAGTCTGTGCATTCGCCCTCAGTTACTGGTGTGAATTCCTTCAGCACATAATGATAGTGTTTCACATTCTGAGCCATGAGCCCGTGCTACCTGCCAGGGAATACAAATGTGCACAAGGTGGTAGTTTCATTATCTTAGGGTCAGTAGAATTTCAAGAGCTCAGAAATTACCTCTATCAGTGATGCAGGTGTCAACTTAGTTTTAATAAATCTTTGGAAACAGCCATGAGTTACTTCTAGGACATCTTCCCATTTCCGGAAATACATCATTCAGCTGCCAAACCTGCTATCAGTTTGTAGCAAATAGAATTTCATCCGTTAAATGCAAAGTCTCACTTCAGCTTCTGCATGCCATCACTCTGTGATAGCTAAAAGTGTGATTAACCTGAAGTTTAGCTGATATCAAGCCAAATGTATGCTATTCCACTTTAACTGGAACAAGGTCTTGAAAAATTGTATTTTCTGCAGCATATGCATAAGGAATGTTATATTTACCATATTTCTGATTATTCCAGCTCTCAATTGGCATTACCTTGTGTAAGGAGATTTTGACAGTTTCTCCGTTTCCATTTATTCATTTTTTTTGGCTTTTAAAAAGCTGCTCAAAAACATCAAACCAAATAAAAAAGAAAAAAGAAAATGCAACCTCCCATTAAGAAGAGAATTAAAATATAGAACATCTTGTTTGCTGATAATAAACTAATATTGTATTATGTATTCAGGCAAAAATCCAACTCAAGTTAATGGGAGAGCTATAGTATTTTAGTCAATGCTGACTTCAAATAACAATTTCTTTTTAGACCTCGTAGCTACACTAATTAATCCTGACAACAGCTCGAGTGAAAAAAAAAAAAAAAATTAGTGTACTGCTTTTGTAAATGGGAAACTGATACGTGTGGATACTAAGGGGTTTTAGTTTAAGAAATGGTAGAGAAAATATGAAATAAGATAAAATAAAATTCAGGATGGAGAATAACAAAATGAAAAAAAAGAAGCTAGCTCCAAGTGTTACGTGTAGACCACAAGTGTATTTTACAAGCCTGATATGTCAAGTTGATGGAAATCAGGAGATATTTCTATTAAGTTTAATGAATTCTTTTTATGTGAAGTTTCTTCCTTTTTTTTTTCTTTTTGTTCTCAAAAGAGACAGGGTTTTTTTCTGTCTAAGAGTTCTAAAAGTGTGGGCAAGCCTTAAGTAGTACTGTTATATAAACAAATCAGGTCAAGTATTAATGAAAAGAGTTTCTAATGTTCTTTATGGTAAATTAAAAACTGTTCATGTTTGGTTTTTTTCTTTGCAAAGATCTTGGTGACTATTGTCTTATTATATGTTTCACGTATTTCCCAAACATATTTCTTACTTCTGTCAAATAATTAATGACTAAGAATATGGGGATATCTGATAGTCATATAGTCCAACTTTCCTTTAAGTGGGAATATCATTGGCAATAGTTTGCATCAACTGTAGTTTTGTTCAGTCAAAGCTTGAAAAGCACTTAGGAAGTATATTCAGAGTCTCCTCAAATGGTATCTCACAAGAAGTCATGTTAAACTGTCAAATTTCTTTATTGAAAACCAAAAAAGTTTCACAAAATACACTATTTTCAATGATTTGTTGCAAAATGTTTTGTGATTAGAGAGAAAAAAAAATCAAAATTTGAGAACTTTGTTAATTTTTTCAGTGGAACACTGTATAAAATTAATGGACATGCTTTGACCTTGAATCTTGATATTAGATACTATTACAACTGTCAGGGATACAAATAAGCATTAATATTAAAATTAATGGGTTTTCTTATTTTATTTACTATGTACTTGCTAATTACTGTTTTCAGGTTTTGGTGATTATGCTACCTATATATTTACTTTACCATACATGATAATTGTGAGGATTTTTTTTTGCAGGGAAACATCTAAATTTGGAAAGGACAGAAGAGCATGCATTTAGATTGCCAGACAGGTATTCCACGTTATCTTGTAAAGCTTTGCATATCTTTGTTTTACCTTCTTCATCCTTATCATGCCATTATTCTAGATTGTGCAATAGTGTGTATCAGGTTTTATTTTCCTTTTCTCTCTCTCTGTCTCTGAAGACTGCAATGTGTTAAACATCTGTAAACAATCATTACCATTTTGTTCAAAATATCACTTAAAACAGTGTTCAGCTCCACGAATTAGGCTAAACTGCCTCCAGTATTTCAGTTTTCTTTTATAAAAGTACACTTTGCTTCGTAACAAAAAGTGTTAATAAACTTTTTACTGCATTTCTCTAACATAATTTAATTACTTGCAGCAATACCACAATTTTTATTGCTACTAGACTGTCTAATGTCACAGAGGGCAGACTGCAGCCTGCATGTGAGCTATGAAAAATTTTAAGTAGCTTACAAAGCGACTTCTCAGCTGTGGTCCCTTTTGGCCAGAACCAGTTGATTGTTATCGTTGTGATAATTAGAGGACCCTTTTTAGCTCAGCTGCAATGTACAGCTGTTCAGGTCCAAAAGCTGCAGGAGCTGCCAATCACTCTGAGCCTGGGACTGTCCCTTGTCAGGGAATTTGTCAGATGGTGAAAGACTCCACTTCACACTCCACAACATGCTCTTCCACTCTTCCAGTTCAACCTACAAAGTGGCCAAAGGCTTTCGAAATTATTATTTCAGCAATGTGAAGCTTCTGGAGTAATAGATGAATAAAATTTGGGCTCTAGGGACACCAAAGCAAATGTACTCACAGTATTAAGGATATGGAGAATTGCAGTTATGAGGTATTCAAAGTCTAAACAGCTATGTGAAAGAAAGAAAGAAATAAATATAAAAAATATGGATCACTGAAACTGAAGGGCATAAACTACTCAGATAATGTTGTGAAGTCAGTTGTGTATGTATGCATTTTGTGACATTTGATTTTAGTTTATGGTAATGAGTTGCAAAAAAGAAAGCTCTGTATGTCTGAAGTTAGAGGTTTGGGGTTCTAACTTAGTCAGGCTTTATAAATTACTTTTTAAGGAAACTTACCAGTTGTCTTAAGACATAATAAAGTAGTTATAAATGTCACCTAGTGAAAGGTAAAGACACTGACAAATTTTGTTTTATTCTTCTTCCCTATTTTTAGGGAAGTTTTAACTGAAAGAAGAGTTAGACACGGTGTAATAAATTAGCTGTCCTTTTAATTAGAGCTTGAATATGTGTGAGTCCCAGACATGAACTACTATAACATATACAGTTTTATAGTTTTGACCTTTACTTTAAACTACTGACTATCAAGAACTGCAATAGTAAAATATTATTATCTTTCTGTTTCATTAACTGGAAAATATAGGACACCTATGCTGAGAGTAAAATAATGTATCCATAAATTCTAAAAAATAGCAAACAAAGACTTGGAAAACTTAGGTATGACTATCAATATCACAGTTGAAAGACAGCGGGTTGTTCAAATTCTTTTAAGGTTGTACTTTACTAAAATTTTTGTGTTTCCATTAAGGCAATTACAGATTAATCCTTTCTACTTCTGTAAAGAAAACAGATATCAGATTAGAACATTTCGTATGGAAAGAAGCCAAGGAAGAATATAATCTCTGAGACCATTTAAATAGGTAATATCTGTGCTATGTTCAAAACAATGGACTGGTTGTTTAACCAATATAGTCTGCCTGAAATGTCCATCCGCCTTCCTTTATGAACTTCCCAAGATGTTGAAGAAACTGGTTCCCCTGGACTCCATAGGGAACTGAAGACAACATTACCTCTGTAATGTAATCTAGACTGATCATACAATCTCCCACATGGCAGATTATGAATCACAATGTCTGGATCTAGTGTAACAATTATGCCATACAACATGAGACAATTTTAGCAAACTGCAATGCATCTATATCTTTACCTCTGTGGTGGGATAACATTGGCTAGCTACTAGACTCCCAAAGAAGCTGCTCTATCACTCCCATCCTGAGCAGAAGAGGGGAGAGAGAAAATCTCATGAAAGCCTCATGGGTTGACATAAGGGCAGGGAGAGATCACTCAGCAATTACTCTCACAGGCAAAACAGTTTCGACTTGAGGAAATCAGTTTAATTTCTTGCCAATCTAAATCATAGTAGGGTAATGAGAAATAAAAATAAGCCTTAGGACACCTTCCCCCCACCCTACACATTTATTTCCAGCATCAACTTTGCTTCAAGCTTCTCCCTCACCCCACCAGGGGTGCAGAAGGATGGGGGCTGTGGTTAGCTCATCATACACTGTCTCTGCCTTTCCTGCATCCTCAGGAGGAGGACTCCTCCCACTCTTCTCCTGCTCCAGTGTGGAGTCCCTCTCACAAGCCACAGTCCTCCACGAACCTCTCCAATGTGGATTCTTCCCACAGTCTGCAGATCTTCATGACCTGTGCAAGTGGGTCTCTCCCATCGGGTGCAGTCCTTCAGGAAAAGCCTTTTCTGTCTGTGTGTCCCCCTAATGGGGTCACAAGTCACAGATTTGTTAAAGGTATTTTAAATCCTGTCTTCTGCTACTGTTGCACAGCAGTTTTCCCTCCCTTTTTAAATCTGTCATTCCAGTGGTTCTACCACAGTTGCTGATGGGCTCAGCTTTCACAAGTGGTTTGTCCTTCTTGCTGGCTGGCATCGACTCTCTCAGACATAGAGACAGTTTCTGTCATCTCACAAAATCCACCCTTGCAGCTCCACTGCTACCAAAACCTTGCCACATTAGCCCAAAACAACCTTGAAGAACGACTAGTGTTGTTGATAGGTGCAGATGAGACAGGATATTCTTTTGTAAGATCTGATATGCGGCACTACAGTCTCAGGGGCCCAGGAAAACTGGTTAATATTCAAAGATCACCTCATCCAAGCTCAACAGCAGTCCATCCCAAAGAGGATGTCAGACAAAAATGTCAGGAGGCCTAGGTGTATGAACCATACTCAAACACAAAAAAGGAAGTATAAATAAGATGAAAGCGGGGACAGGTAACCTGGGAGGAATACAGAGAAATTATCTGACCATTCAAAGATGCAGTTAGGAAAGCCAGTGCTCAACTGCAATTGAATATGGCCAGTGATGTCAAAGATAATAATGAAAGGATTTTATAAGAACACAGGAGACAAAAAGAAGAATAGGGAAAATATGGGCCTATTGGTCAATGGGGTGGGGAACCTGGTTACACAAGACATGGAAAAGGCTGCGGTACTAAGTGCCTTCTTCATCTCAGTCTACTAACCTTCAAATCAGTAAAAGGTTGGAACAAGGAAGATTTGTACTTGGCGGAAGAGGATCAGGTTACAGAATACCTAAGCAAACTGGACATACGTAATTCCACAGGCACTCATGGGATACACCCATTCTTGATAGCTTTTGCTTGATTATGCCAACTGGGAGAAGTGCTTGAGGACTGGAGAAGAGTAAATGTCACTTCTACCCTCAAAAAGAATCAGAAGGAGGACCCAGGAAACTATAGGCAGGTCAACCTTACCTCAATCCCTGGGAAGATGATGCAGCAGCTAATCCTGGAAAACATTTCCAGCCACAGTAAGGACAAGAAAATCATCGGTGGTAGACAGCAGTTGTTTCACCAAGGGGAAGTCACTCCAGATCAACCTGACCACCTCATTTGATGACATGATAGGCTTGATATCTGAAAGGAAATCAGTGGCTAGTGCCTACATAGATTACAGTAAGGCTTTCCACACTGCCTCCTGTAAGTTGCTCATAGAGAAGCCAAGGAAGTATGGCCTGAATGAGAAGACAGTGAGGTGGACTGAAAACTCTCTGAATTGCTGGGCCCAGAGTTGGTGATCAGGGTAACAAAGTCTAGTTGGAGGTGAACTAGTGATGTACCACAGGGGTAAATACTGGCTCCAGTCCCATTTAACATCTTCACTGATGAGCTGGATGATGGGGCACAATGCATCCTCAGTAGTTTGTTCATGATTTCCCTGGCTCTGCTGTAGCATGTAAAACTGGGAAGAGTGGCGGATACACCAGAGTGCTGTGCTGCCATGCAGAGGGACTTTAAAGGGATGGAGAAACTCTCTGACAGGAAACGCATGGAATTCAACAAAGAAAGTGCAAAACCCTGCATCTGGGGAAGAACAATCCCAATTAATGCATATATTCTGAGGGATGACCAGTTGGAAAGTAGCTCTGCAAAAAAAGGCTTGGCAGTTCTGGTGGGCACCAAATTGAACATGAGCCAGCAATATGTCCTTGAAAGAAAGAAAGCTGATGATTACTTGGGCTGCCTTACCAGTGTTGCCTGAAGGTGGAGGGAGATGATCCTTCCTCTTTAGTCCGTGCTGGCGAGTCCGCTCCTGGAGTACTGTGTCCAGTTCTGGTCTACACAGTACAAGAGAGACATGGGCATACTGGACACAGTCCAATGAAGGGCCTTGAAAAAGATGAAGGGACTGAATTATCTCTTCTTTGTGAAAAGGCTGAGAGACTGTCCAGCCTAGAGCAAAGAAGGCTTAGAGGGAATTAGTTAATCAGGGTGCATAAATGCTTAAAGGGTCTAAAGAAGACAGAGTAGGGTCTTTTCAGCAGTCCCCAGTGACAAGACCAGAGTAAGTGGGCACAAGCTGCAACACAGAAGGTTCCCTCATAACATCAGAAGACATTTCCCCAGAGATCCCTTCCAACCTCAACCATTGTTTGATTCTGTGATTCATCCTTTGTATCTAAATAAACAAGCCTAAGTATCCTGAATTGGTTAGGTAACTGTGTCACCAGGATACACAGCCTCCTTCATTTAATATCCTCACTTTCTAATTAGACACTTTTGTAATCTTTAAGGTCAGGAAATGATGCCCAGTTAAGGTTGCCTACTATAAGGAGTACTGAGATAATTAGCTCAGATTCTCCATCCTTTTGTTTTTATTTATCTTAACTAAGAGCACTTGCACAGCTTACATATTTTCTATGTGAGAGAAGGAAATATCATAACATAACTGAATTTATTGTCTGTTATTAATTTGTTGTCTGCCCAAAAGTTCATGTTCTCTATATATCATTACAAATTAGCTATGATATTCTTATACTTCCATTGCAATTGGAGGAGAAATTTCAGGCTCTGTAAAGGTTAACAGTTATCTTTGCTTTCAGAGCAGCTAGCACTCAGCCATTGCCGCCTAGACTTCGATGCATAGTGCATTTGGAAGCTTGGGTTTAAGCCATTCACAAGATAGTTTCATCTTGGAGGGTCCCTGAACTAGTTAAAGGAAAGGTAACTGAGGCGTGTTTGACCCTGTTTCATATTCATGTGTCTGACTGCTATGTAGCTGTGCCCATAGAGAATTATGGAACTGGTCTGTTCCATCCTTACCATCTACAATAATTTCCAAATGTAGCTCAGAAATTGCTTTCTGTATTTACAAACATTTTTTATTTTCTGTTTTTTGTCTCTGTATTTCTGTCCCTTGATGTGCTGGAGGTCCATGGAAATTACATGAAAAAAATATGGCTACCCTGTTTTCCAGTAAAATAAGAAGGTTGAAAGTTTAGAAGTTGTCATAGCATGGGCATCTGCTTATTTTATATAAATGCTTATTATTGTCATGAAATAATTTTAATTCTGATGAAGAATTAAGATATTTTTTCTCTGCCATTTAGTAGACTAAAAGCCAGACCAACAAAGAATTTAAGAAACAACACCTACTGCAGATAGCCAAATAGTTTTAAACATAAAGAATTTAATCCTGATGGAAGATGTTAATGCATGTGAATAGATTATCTGCTTTAAGGATGCTACATCCTATGTAATGTGTTTGGCAAATAGAACTCAAATGTAGTACAAATCAAGAGAGCTACTGCAGTAGCAGAAACTCATTCTTTGGAGTTTGTAGCATCTCCAAGTTTTAGCAGATCCCATCTGCCAGACAAATGCAACAAATACATTTGTCGTATCTGACAAGTACAAATCTTCAAGAGGATCACACCTTTAATTTGCTGCTGAGCAACAACAGAATGCTGCGGCAGGAAATTTGACGATAGCTTGAATTTCAAATTGGTATTAAGGTTGGAAAGATTTTAGGGCCTCAAAGATATTATTTTAGGGGTGAATTTATGCTCTGGAATACAAATACTTTACTGTATGATTTAATGTTGATTGTCTAACCTTGTGATGTGACTGGCAGAGCAGGGCAGGAGTGCTGTAATTCTCAGGCACTACAGAAGACATGGTGTTATCCAAATCCCAATGGAACTCCACTGAATTGATGAAATGACCAGGAAGACCTAATTAAAGCTGTTCAGCTCAAATGTATTGATGTATTACATCTATTATGGTTTGGTTCAATAGGTCTACCCTATGAATGCTGGCAAGCCTGTAAAGCAAACTAAACAAATTGCATAAATAATGCTGGAAGATAAAGAGACGCCCATAGAATTAAAGCTGAATCATGCAAAACATAACAGGCTGCCCTCTGAGCTTATTTTCACATAATACTATATTAAAAAATATTTCTTATATCTTATCAAGTGAGAAAAGATACAAGCTCTAAGGTTGAAAATTATTACATATTTAGCAAGCACAATATTTTGACTCTGCCATGCAAAATGCGATTCCTAAAAATTAAAAGGTTCTTCAGAGATTACTTCCCTTCCTATGATTAAAATATTTTTTTTAACTATTTCAGCAGGATTATGTAATTTCAAACTGGTTTATATTTCAGTTGCACAGTGTTAGCAGGAAGCTGATATAGAAAATTATTTTTCATTTTCTGCTAGTAAGTCATGAATTCAACAAAATATATAGGAGGAGAAAGACCAGAACTATTCACAAAATGAAACTGAATTCATTTACTTGTCTTTGTCTACAAGAAGTTGGACAAACCTCATCAAAATCTTTCAAATATCAAACTTTGATTTAATACTTAAACTTCTATGTTTAAATGTTAAAACATTTCTGCTTACTATTTAAAATAAGTACGAGACACTGTTTTCTTCTTTGTAATCTGGCAATTTACAGAGAAAGAAAAATATTTCTAAAAAAATCAGTAAACTTAAAAATGAGAAAAAAACCCTTTCATTTCAAATAGATCAGACTAACTGTGACATTTTCAGGCTTAATTTTTGTACTTGCTAATTTAAGAAGTTTATATATGAAAGTTTTGCTTCAACCTAAATCAAGGTTTTCTTGCTTTTTTCTTTTTGGATGCAAAACTGAAAAATGCATGATTTCCCTAGCTCTTCTGTACAGCACATTATCGAATTCTAAGTGCTAAAAACTATAGCTAATCTTGGTGAATTTATAAGTCTCTTTTAAAGACAGGATGCATGAATGTACCTGACAGGAAATTTTAAAATAAAATTAATAAAAGGCATGATGATTTTTTTCCCCCTTCCTGAGGCATGGATTTCTTCTTTCAAAGGTACATGTCCCAGATATTTAAGATTTTTAGTAATTTAGGGTTTCCTGGAGAAACTGGCTGCTCATAGCTTGAATGGGTGTACTTTTCACCAGAAAAAAAAATGGTGGGATGGTCATCCTGAAGAGCAGTGGAGAATGGAGTGACCAGTCACAAGTGGTGTTCTTCAGAGCTCAGTGTTGGGGCCATTCTGTTTAATATCTTTATCAATGTTCTGGATGAGGAGACTGAGTGTAACCCCAGATGGTTTGCAGGTGACACTGAGTTGGGTGGGAGTGCTGATCTCTGGAGGGCAGGAAGGCTCTGCAGAGGGATCTGGACAGGCTGAATCAATGGGCTGAATCCAGTGGTATGAGGTTCAACAAGACCAAGTGCCAGGTCACAACACTTGGGTCATGCAACCCCAAGCAATGCTACAAACTTGGGCAAAATAGCTGGAAAGATGCTCAGTGGAAGGTCCTGGGGGTGCTAGTAAGCAGTACCTGAACACGAGCCAGCAGTGTGCCCAGATGGCCAAGAAGGCCAATGGCATGCTGACTTGGATGGAAAACAGTGTGGCCAGCAGGATGAGAGTCTGATAAGAAAGAGACAAATTGTACTGTTGGACACAAAATAGCTGAACAGGATTTCTGAAAGTACAGGCTGATGAGGAACTTATCTAAAACATGCCTACAGTATACATAAGAAAAATTTTTAACTATTATACCAAAAGAGACTTTCAGTTAATAGTGAATACTCATGCTCCTTTGCAGTGAGTTACGTATGCTCACTACGTGTCTAAGCTGTGTATTTTTCTAAGATAGGACACCTCTTACATATGTCTTCAGTTTTAAGCAAAAGAGCTGTTCTGAGCCTTCATGTAGAAACATCCTGTTACTCAAATTTAAAATAATTCTTTCTTTGTGGAATACCAGATCCACCTCTGAATAAGCCAATAGGAGACTTCACCCCTTTTTTTTTTTTTTTTTTGGTTTGGTTTTTTTAATAATTGACTCAAGATGACATTTCTTGTACAAAAAACTCTTTTTGTTTTTTAGTGGGCTCTGGTAATTTATAAGGATTTCAGTATGTCTTTATAGCCATGACAGGTCTTTATAGCCTCTTTTAGAAGAGGCTAGCAATTTGGAGTGCCTCAACCTCTGAATACCTAAGCAAACATATTTAAAGGAAATGCTTTTCAGCTGAGATTGCTTGGAATCTACTACTGCACTACTCAGTATAGTAGTGCAGTATGCAGTGAGAGTCCTGTCTATGCTATGAATGGAAATAAATCCTAAGTTTTTTTTTCAAATTCTTCTAAAAAACATTTACTCTGACACAACTTGATGGATCAGTTCTTCATTCAGCTTCTCATGTGGAAATGTTCTTATAGCACATTTTGTTTTGAAGTTTCCTAAATGGCTCAGTAGGAGTCAGGACTCTTAGAATTACACACATAATTATTAATAAAACTGATTAGCAATTTTTCAGTTCTGTTAGCTGGATGCTATGATTGTATTTGTATCAATATTCAAGCTGTGCCAGTTCTGAACAATCCCACCTCCAGCTGAGATCACAGAGAATGATGCACAACCTCGAGCTAACATATTCTTCATCTCCATATCAAGTACAATGACACTACAGCACACACTAATGTAAAATTACTCAATAACATTTTGAAAGGTACCATCTGCCTTTCCCTTAAACCTTTCAAGATATACTGGTGCAGAAGCATGACAGGGAAGGAAGAGGAGAGAGAAGGCAAAACTAGAATTTCATTTTACTCAAAAGCTCTTTTTCAAATTTCAGTCAGAGGGTTTTCGTGCATCTAGTCTTGTCTAAAAAAGCCACTCATCACATGACCCAAATTTAATTCAAGCTATTCATTCAAGCTCTAATCAATATGTCACTTGGAGGTGTTTTGCTGTGATGTTGTTTATACATTCAGTTTGAACTATTTTTCACTTCAGTGTAATAATACTTCAAAAATAGGGCTGTTTATGAATATCATAGCTGTCACCTGTCATGGAAAAACTGCTTCCAAAGTGTGGCCAATTAGATTAATATTTATATTTATTCACACTTATTAGATCCTCATAAAATAACCAGAAAGCTTTTCCTTATGTGTTTCTCCTTCACAAAACATGAGTCAGAAAGTCACTCTCATTGCCCAGTTGCTTAGCTCATTCCCTAAGGATCTCTTCAAAACAGGGAAATAAAACTCCACTCTATCATGCGGAATAAACCACCAATGCACCATGTAAAAGTCTGATAGTAATGTCTTTCAAATAACCACAGTTGCACAGAGAGTGTCCATTTTATATTGACAGTGATCTGGCAATGATCAGCACAAGAATTAGCCTTGCTTTGGCAATGGTTTTTTTGGTCTTATTTTCATTACAGGTCAGCAACTGAATGATACCTGTCAAACTGTATACAATCACATCAGAGTAAACAATGATTTCTGCATGCCAGGCTTTGCTTGACAGTATTTTTGTCTGAGAAATGCTAGCAGCAAAAAGCCAATTAACTGCTTCAACCCACTGTTCTTATATAATTCTCTGTATCTTTCCTTTCTGGGGTGATGGGGAACAGTAGGGAGACAAGACATTTGTTCTGGTTTTGTTACAGGCTTCACATTACTGTAGGTTAGAGTCTGCTCAGTCACATCACATGGCACAATGTAACCTAAAACTTTAGAACATGCCATGGATTCATCTTTGCTGAAGAAATATAAAGTGACATCATGATAATTTTTTTTATTTATTGGAATAGGCAGTCACTTCTGCATTGATGAAAAACTGAAATACAAAAGTAAATTAGAAAATGGAACCAACACCTCTGAGCTTCTAACAGCTGTGCTATGGATTTTTCTTATATTATAAAGATGTTTCATGCCAGACTAACCATGACAAATTATAGCTGCCTAGTCATGGATGCTTCTTTAAGTTTCACTTTCATTAACAGGCCTTTGTTAATGTGTGCCTTTGGCTTACAGTAAATCTATGTGGGGAACAATTACATCCCTGTCACACTAGTACACAAAGGAACTTAGAGAATACATGTGAACAGCCAACAATTTCTCAAGAGGTTCAGGTAACTTACTGAAATACTTAACACTAACTCTTACAATGCACATTTATTTCTTCTTTAAAATCTCAATCCCCACAGCAAATACATTGAGATATATTAGCGAGTGGCCAAAACCAGAGCTGTTTATTCTATCAAATAATCCTATGGATTTTGCTGCAGTGGGATTCAGCCCTGCACCATCCATGATTAATATTTGACTCTGCCAAAAAAAAAAACAAAAAACAAAAAACCAAAAAACCACAAAACTCAGTTGCCAAAGCCAATCAAAGCCTAATCTTTTGCAGTTTTTCCTTCAGTCCCAAGTCATCAAAAGCAAATATTAAAATAGATAAAATGATTAAAGCTATTTTAGAACAAGGCAGGTGGACCTGTGTTTCATGTAATTTTATATAAACTTGTGGTCCATTTAATTTGTCTTCACAAAACTTCTTATTGCATTGAACAATGCTGTTATCCAAAGTTAATTTCCCTGAAACCAATGGCATAGATTGCTGTTTGGATTTTGATCTTCTTCAGATACAGACTCGTTTGATATTTATTGATAAATATTTTTGTTAAAATTGTATTTTGTGAATCAGATGCTTTCTACTCACTGAAATGTGTTAGTGAGAATGGCATAACAGACTCCAGAGATTTATGTTGTTATCTGAATACAGAAATACCTACGGGACTTTGAAAGGCTCTTAACTATCCCTTCTGATCTCCAGCTGCTTCTTCAGGAATTCAGGAATAACAATGCCTTGTATAGGCATCTTATACCTCCACACAGATATTCTGTACATCCTGTGTCTTAATCACCAGCTCTGTGTGTTTCTCAGATACCTTAGCACATCTCAGATAGGTCAAGACACCTATGTTTTGGCAGATGATTCAAATAGTATGTTTCCATTGCTTATGTTGCGAATTTTCATACACAGCTCACATGTTGATACCTGAAATGCGTGTGGATATCTGAATTTGGCTCTAAATCATATTCATCTGTACTGTAAAAAGTATCCTTGTGAAGACTATTGTGAAGACTTTTAAGACTGGATGATGAAAGAAATACTGACTTCACCCCACAGCAGGAACTGTGGTATTAAGGTAAGGTGACTCAATCCAACTCAGTCAAGCTTATGTAATGTAGCAGTAAATCTGCAGTATATGAGAAACTATTGTTTAAACACGTTCCAAGACGGCTTTTTTGACTCTTTTTGCTAAAGTACCTTCTTTTTCCCAGGATGCTCAGTCTTATCTCTACTTTAGGAGTGTTCTAAGAGATAAGTTGAAGTTCTCTCATTGATATGTTAACCCTGGCCTGACATTGGTGGGTTTGCTAAGACCCCCTGAGTTTCTCATTAATTACTCTGTGAATCCTTCTAAAACCTACCTATGTAACCACCCCAACAGTAAACGCTCTCTCTCTTGCCTCCTCTCCGTGGCCCTGTGTGCTGTCTCTGTGGCAGCCATGGGACCGCGTGGTGGTGGGGAGGGGAGAGCTCCCCTCTAGGGTCCGGGGCTAAAGAAACCCCTGGTACTGGAGTTCCCCCTCCCTATTCAATTCAACCGTCATAATGTAGTTTCATTTAGATATGTTACTGTCATGATTTAGGAATGGTATTCCCCAATTAGTGTTCCTAATGAAACACTCCATGTGCCGTTCACTCACTATCCCTTCCTCTTTCCCCTCCTCCTGCAGCAGGCTGGAGAGGAGAATAGGAGGCAAAAATGGTGAAAGTTACAGGTTGAGATAAGAACAATTTACCAGGAACAGCATTGAAATAAGAAATTAACATTAACAGTAACAACATTAATAGCAGAATATCCAAGTGAGGTGAATGATTCCCATGCAAATGCTCATCATGCTGACCCTGGCAAGCCCCTGATCTCTCCGCCATGCTAACTGACCAGAAGGGACCCTTTTCCCCTGCCCCCTGTGCATAAAGTGTTTTAGAATAACTTCGGGGTTCTAGCCATGCCCTTCCTATCTACTGTAAAAATTAACCCTGTCCTGGCTGGAATCAGGACAGTTAACAGCACTAATTCTTCCTTTCTTCGAAAATTATTTGGGCCTTGACTTAGCAGAACATATAATCTCTTGATTAATATTTATTCTGGTTTCATCTTCCTCTTAGTAGATCGTACAGTGCTGTGTTTGAAGAGTAATGCTGAAAACACACTGATGTTGCCAAGTATTGCTTACTCTAAGTCAAGGACTTTTCAGGTTCTCAGGCTCTGTCAGTGAGCAGGTGCACAAGAAGCTGACAGGGAACACAGCTGGGACAGCTTACCCAAAGTGGCCTAGGGGATATTCCATTCCATAGAATGTAGTGTTCAATGTATAAGTTGTGGGCAGTTGGCTGTGAGGGGTTTGATTGTTTTTTGGAGACAGTCTGTGCGTTCATCTATGAAAGGTGAGCAATTGTGTTCTGCATCACTTATTTCTCTTGGGTTTTATTCTCCTTTCTCTCTCATTTTATTTTTATTATTATATTTTTTTCATTGTTAAACTGTTGTCATCTCAATCTATGAGTTTTATTTTGTTGCCTATTCTCTTCCTACTGTGGGGAGTTGATAAGCAGCTGCATGGTACTTAGTGGCTGTCTGGGGTAAAACCACAACAATATTTTATACGTGATTTAGTTCAGTGCATAACTTAGAACTTTCCAACTGGTTACAGCTTCAAACATCTAAAGGTGTATATGTATTCATGGTGTGCAGTGCTTTGTAATACAAATAATTTGGTATCTAAAGCCCCACTGTAGAATGATAGAATCCTTCAGCTTAGAAGAGGCTTCTAAGTTCATCAAATCCAACCATTAACCTACCACTGCCAAGTCTACCACTAAACCATGTCAAGTACCACATGTACACATAAGTAGATGTGGCTTCTTACAGTCAAGGACAGTCTAAAACTTGATTTAATTACCTGAACATTGACATCTAAAGTCAACTGAGTTTTCCTAAGTCACCTAGCCAAGCTATCAACTGGCTCTTGGGAAGATCAGAAGTCTTCTGTATATTCTGGGTCCCATGAGCAGGTAATTTATAAATACCTCAGCTATCCTTGGGTATATCCAATGGCATTAGGTCCTTATTTGTGGACAACAGAGTAAATAGTTGAAAAAGAGAAGAAATCTGCAGAGATAACTAAGCCCCTCTATTTTACAGTAGGATTAATTACCCCTTGAAGGGTTTCTTTTTCTCTGGATCTATGACAAACACGGGCAACTAACTTAGTCTTAGATGGGAAAGCTCAAGTGACCTGAATCTTTCCCTTACATGATATTAACAAATCAATTGTCTTCGTGCCAGCATTTTTTTTCTCTAATAGGAAGGACTTTTGTTTTAAATTGTTATAGCAATTCATGAATAACCATTAGTACCATCTGGCAAGTTTTCAAGATGGCTTGTTTTACTACAAAATGCTTGCACTGGCTTTGATACAGTGACCTGCATAGTGTTGCTTTTGACCTAGTTTAACTGAGCAGAAACAGTACTAGAAATTGCATTACTCATTTACCTGATAAAGCATTTTATAAGGTGAGACAAGATAATAACATATCATGATCTGAGGTTTGGTGCATTAGAAATAATAATAAAAAAATCTTCTCTGACTCTAATTTAAACTCTTACATGGTATGAATTACTTAATTTTATTTCAAAGGTGATTTATAAAACTTCAAAACTTGAGTAGATAAGCAATTTTCTGTAAATATCAGTGCCCTAAATTTCCAATCAGCATTTTTTTCAGTGACAAATCATACTGTAGAAAGAACTGAACCCTGATATGATGAGCTAATTTTTTTAATAACAAAAATAAATAACTTATTTTAGTAATACAGTATATGCTAACAAACGTGATCAATCCAGTGCCAAACTCACTGGTACAACTCTTTGAATAGGTCGGGCAAGATCCAGGAGTTTAAGAGAGAAATTGTATTTTATTACTGCCTTGAGGAAGGTCTCATGCACTGATGCTTTAGTTCCCTTGAACAGAAGAAAGATCTCTGGAGTCTTTACATCCATCCTCTAGACTCTTTTAGGATGACTGAGCTGTGATTCATCATATTTACTACAGTGTTAACGTGCCTGTTCCACTTCAGGGATGAGATACTACAGCAAGTTCCACTGTGTTCAGTGGGAGGTTTTGGTACAGCTACACGTGAATACTGCATCAGAGTAAACCTTAATGTACACCCTTTGCAACTGTTACAACAAATCAAAGTTAATTGTCCTCATTTATTTTTAAATAAAAAGCATGGAGCATGAGTATTTAGTCTGTGCTGTAGAAAGCTACCATAGTAAGGATATAGAGACTTTCTGTAGAGTGCATTAGTAATAAAATGACCAGTCTGGATCAAATAAAGCCCTCAGCTATGATTCATGCTTAATTACACTCAAAGTGGTTCAAAGCTATTTGCTAGCTGTGTCTACTCTAATTTCTAAACTGATGTTCATGGGGCTGATGGAATGCTAATAAACAGCTCACACTGCTGAACAGGATGACCAGCAGCAGCACCAGAAACTAAAGGAGTTAGCTTTTTTGTATTTCGCTTTCACTGATGGCGATTAGCTGGTGTATGCCTTAGCTGTCAAACAGCATAAGTCCTTTTAATGCACTTGCACCAGAATGGACACAATGTGACTTGGAAGAAACCAGCTGACATAAGGTGGAATTGTCTGTGAAAGGGAAGAGGTTGTTATTGGCTAGTTTTGTTAGATGTCTCAGGAAGAGAAAGGAAAGCGTCAGTCTCTCCATGGATCCTTACGGCTCTCCGGGATGGCAAGCCACTGACAATGACAAGATGCCATCTGTTAAGAAGCTATTCTGGAAGAAAACCAGAGCTGCTGGAGGATTTCACTGCACTGCAGTGAGCAAATGGCACATTTGGCATATCAGGGGCTCGAGCACGTCTGCAGGCAAACATGCCCTTACACACACTAGCTTTCTGACTCTAATAGATAACAAGAGCAGGGAATCTATAATTATTTTGGGAATTCCACCCTTTATCCTAAATATAAATAGCTGTGTTAAATTAGTGATCTCCACTTCTAATATTTTCCAGGAACAACAGGTTTTTCCAGCTGGGAGATCACAGGCTGTTAAGGGTAGTTGATTCAATACTTATTTCATGAGAAAAAAAAAAAAAAATCTTCATGCTGCCCAGCCAATCAGTATCTTCTGCATTCATAGAATCATAGAATCATAGAATGTTAAGGGGTTGGAATGGATGTTAAAGATCATCTAGTCCCAATGTCCCCTGCTATGTGCAGAGACATCTACCACTAGACCAGGTTGCTCAAGGCCTTATCCAACCTGGCTTTGAACGCTGCCAGGGTTGGGACATCCACAACAATTCCTTTTGGATACATTTCTGTTTAATTTTCTTATAAACATGCCAAACTTTCAATATCAAATCCCATGCAAATCTATGTTATTATTGTGAAACTTGGAAAATGTCAGATAAATGAAATATGCTTGCCCAAACAAGTTGATAGTTTGTAGATACATATGCATATCACTTATTTTATCTTGCAAAACATCCAGTTGTGTCTTCTGTCTTTGATTGTTTAAGTTTAAGGAAAATAAAATTCAATAAAATTTAAATTCTGCTTCTCCTTGTTTTATAAAAAATAATTAAACCCCCCTGTATTTCCTACAGAAGAGTAACCAACCAACCAACCAAAACAACCTTAAACCCGTATGTAGAGTATGCTAAAGAGCTTTTTATTAGGCCAGGTTTTGCATTTAAAATATTCTGTAGACAGAAGAATAATGACAGTAGCATAACTTAAACCATGACACAATGAATATGACTGTGACCAGATGCTCTCTGCAACTGATTTTTTAAAGTCCTCTTAAGTTTGAATTGCACAGTGCTAATACATAATAGTATCGCTAATAATTAAAGTTATGTGTTAATCCAGACAGGCTGGAATAGTTCTAAAGTGGAGCTGCCTTTGTACTTTAAGAGACATTTATAAACTTTCCACCGCTTGCTTTGAGGATACCCTTTCCATGTCTGAGTTTGCTAGTTTGTTTACAGATCTCAGCTTCAAGAAATCCTGAAATTACATTGTCAAATCTCAGACCTGTCAGTATCAGCCAAGGTTGTTAATAGTGATTTTAGCAGACTGCAGTAATCATGATCTATACTGTACTTCTCTCTGTATTGGGTTAAGATCCTCAGTTAGGGCTCAGACCTGCTCCATATTGAACTCAAATGAAATATTGTCCATAGGTACAGTGTGACAGGAATTCCCAGAGATCAGCTGTGCAAATTACTCATTGTATATGGAGATAATTAGACTGAACTCTCAACTGGATTCAAATAGTACAGCTCCAGTCTCTCATTGAGCAATACTGTTTTTCAAAAAGTGAGGTTATAACCACAGACATCTGTTCACTAAAGCGTTATACGGAACTTTTCAATTATGCTGTAACCTGATGCCACTTGGCATTTTCTTTCATTTTATTCCTTTCATAAACCTGGAAGACTCATTCCACTGGCCAATAGTTCCTTGCTTTAATATCGACTCTGTTGAATTGTCCGGGCGTACTTACTGGAATTCTATTCCAGAGTCTGATGAGTTCTGTCTTTAAGCACAATTTGCACCTAGTTAAGAAAAATAACTGATGATATGCCATTTTGTTGACTTACTGTCACATTGTGGCAGAAAAAAAAATCAGTTCATTATTTTGTGTGCTTCTGGTTTGTAAAGGGCTTCGGAAGATATACATGTGTTCCACACTTACTCTAAATCTAATAATTGAGTATTTTAATATTGAATTTATTCTAAACTGAAGTTGCAGAGGATTATCTTTGATTCTTTTCTAAATCTGGAGAAAGTTTATTTTGAAATGTATTCTTTATTTCCTTTTCGGAAATAGTGATGATGTTAATGATAATAATAACAGCAGCAACAATATCATCATCCACCAAAGAAACAGACAAAATCCTAATTTTCAATTATCCCTTAAGGCATATAATAGTCTATATAATTCTCTTCTGGAGACAGGCAAATGGAGACAACAAACAAGGGAACAGACCAGGAAGGAGAAAGGAAAGAAGGATAAGAAGGAATGTAAAGACGGAGTGAGATTGGAATAGGGTTAAAGTACATGCACAGAGATTAAATCAATAAAGCTATGCCATTTTATATGACAACTGGGATAAGATCTTCTGTACAGGAGCTTTGGATTTTTAGTGTGAAATAGAAAGGTAAAAAAAAAAAAAAGGGACAGAGATATGTCAGTTGCTACTTAGCACACATTTGAAAGTACTTGCCTGATGTATCCCATATATTAAAAGTTTAGTCTTCACAATGTTTTGAGGAAGAGTCATCCCTACTGGGTATAATTCACAATGGTAGCTTCCGCTCAGCCAAATTCAGGTATTTATGGTACGGGTGTCTTCAAGTAAGCCAGGTAGCTCAATTCATTTGCCCACATAAACATGTCTAACATCATATGAGTGTATTCAGCATGGCCTTCAGCTGCCATTCCAGGGTAGCACTTTTTCAAGAGGTCTTATGCAATATATGACTGCTATCTCCATGTGTGTGTCTCCATGGGTACTGCATGGCATCTCAGATGACACCAGACATTTAAGTACGGACAGGTGAGTAGAGGTTTAGGTTCTCCTTGACTAAAACGTGGTTGAAGGAATCCATGCACTGTGCAGGCAGGTATGTTGCTATAACCCACATTAAGTAAGCCGATTCTGTAACATTGAAAAAGATGTTTCAATTCCATCATAGATAAGGCACACCATTAGTCCACCTTTGCCTTTAAAGCCAGTGAGAGGTTTACAGATATATTTACTCTAAGTAAAGGAAATGAGAAAACTGGAAGAAGAGGAATAAAGGACAAATAGTATTTCAGAAGCATAGACTAGAAAGAAACACAGTAGAAGAGACAATGAAAGAAAAATAAGAATTTTTTTCTTAGATAAATTTAGTTAAAAAGACACAACATTCAGTGCCAAAAGTTGGCAAATTAAGCTCTGATCCAGCAAAGCCTATAAAGATACGAGTCTGTTTCATCAAGATTTTTGCTGAATCTTACAAAATCATACCTTTTCCACTTTGGGTAAGGAGGTTTATATGCTATTGACTGATAGCCTTAAACTGTAAATTGAGGCACAATAACTGGATCAAAGCTGTAACTTTTATCATAAAACTACTACTAAAGGTTGTGTTTAGCAGTGTATGAAAGGTCGTCCCATTTCTTTAGTGCAGCAATTTTCAAGGAAAAAACATTCTAATCCCAAACATTACTTAACATGAATATTATACTTCAGACATTGTGTTTTCACAACCATTTTATGTGCAACAATGAGAAATCCAACAATATTTAAATCAGTAAGTGCTCAGCTGTAGAAATTGTTAGACTCTACTAGTGATCTCTCAAGCATGGGAATTATCTTACTGAGCTCCTACTTAATTATTTCTACCTTATTATTCATATTTTCATTAAGCTAGTAAGCTGTCTTTTCTGTAGTGTGTTCCGTATCTTTTCTCTCTGGAACTGGGATTGTATTAAATTACTGTACTTTACCTTATCCGGAATGTTTTACAGTTGCATTCTAATCACTTTAAGATGTTTCATTTTTGCATATCCTATTAATGGTACTGACATATTTTGTATCATATTGCATACATATATTAAACATGTACTTTTGGGATAAGCTATTTGGAGCTAGGTCTGGCTGAACACAATCAGTGGAAGTAATTTTATAATAAAATAATCTGCCAAGGAGTAACATCAGGTCTTTAAGCTGACACCCTGGATTTCATAGAATGGGTAAATATTTGATCAGGCTTTGCTTTTATGGAACAAACTGAAGTATCCCAACATAGTAGGATTCTAAATATGCTTCCCACCATATGGATAGATAAATCCAGCTGCAAATGTGTGTTTCTGATGATTTCAGAGCTTGTTAGTTTCCCTAAGCATAGTTAGACAGACCCCTGTCTCATACTTCCAAGTTATTTACAGGGAAACAGATAATTCCCCTATAGTAATTTAGCAATTAAATGTCCTTCCTTATAGTCCCTACTCTTAGTAACAGAACTGTTGTTACTGGTGTCAGTATTTAGCTGAATTATTCACTGGGGATTGGGCATTTATTCCTTACATAAAAATTTTCAATGTTTCAAGTAGTGTTTTTCAATTAGAAACACTGCTGAAGTGGGTATTATAAACAGTCGAGGGCATATATGAGCTCTTACCTTTGCCTCTTGCTCCAGCTGTCCAATGAACATTCACTGAGCATTCACAGAACCACAGAATACAGAAAGGCTGAAGTGGAAAGGGACCTCTGGAGGTCATCTGAACTCCCAGCTCAAGAAGGGCCACCAAGAAGAGCTGACCAGGACTGTGTCCAGGTGGCCTTTCAATATCTCCAAGGATGGGGACTCCACAGTCTCCTTAGGAAACTTGTCACTTGTTCTTGGTCACCCTCGCAGTAATGATGGTTCCTGATATTCAGGAAATATTCCCATGTTTCAGGGTGTGCCCATTGCTTCTTGTACTGTCATTAAGAAGGACAGAATTCCTGTCACGGGGAAGAGCCTGTCTCTGTCATCTTTAGACCCTCTCTTCAGCCATGTATATACACTGATAAAACCCTACTGAGCCTTCTCTGCTCTAGTTTACACTGTCCCCGGTCCCCGGTCTCTCAACCTTTCCTCATAGAAGGTTCCAGTCCCTTCATGATCTTTGTGGCACTATTTTTTTTGACTGTCTACAGAATGTCCATATCTCTCTTGTACTGAGGAATGCAGGACTGGACACAGAATTACAAGTGTGACCTCACAAGGGCTGAGGGAAAGGAGCACCTCCCTTCCACCTGCTGGCAACACTTCTGCTGATGCAGCCCAGGATATCATTTGCCACCTTTGCATCAAGGGCACATTGATGGCTCACATTCAATTTGTTGTCTAGCAGGACTGCCAGGGCCTTTTCTGATAAGGTGGGTGGTCCAACATTTACTGGTGTATGAGGTTGTTCCTCCCCAGGTGCAGCACTTTGCACTTCCACTTATGCAACTGTTCCTGTCAGAAAATTTCTCCATCCTGTCAGTTCAATCCTCTGGTATATTATACCACTCCTACTAGTTTTGTGTCATTGACAAACTTGCTGAGGGTACACTGCCCTATGCTTCTATGAATGAGATTATTTTCAGGAAGGATGTGCACAAACTTTCTGGCTCTTTTATCTCAGAGAAGGCCTTCTTCACAGAAATTGTGTTTGGATAGACACAGAAAGTAGAAACGGTTTAGCAAGTGTATCTTAAATATTGCCTCAGTTGCCTTCAGTTATGGTATACACATTATTTGATAAGTTCCTGGGTTTAGTTTCTAAAAACTTGACTTTCAGTCCTTATGCTTGTCATTTGAAGATGTTCTTTATTCTTTGAAAATCAGAGCTGAGAAGTCAAAGTTCAGAGGAATTTTTTGAAAAAATATTCTTCCTTTAGTTTTGGGAACATTTTAAAATGCCTGCAGTTGTAAATATCTACACTTCAATCAGTTAAAAACAATGTTAGAGCCACTGGAGAACAGTAAGCACTGCAAGCTATTCCATCTGACTTATTTCCTATGACCACTTTAAGATAAAATGAAATATCTGAATTTATTCTGAAGAAACCTCTTTCTAAACATTACCTATAAGGATCCTCTGGTCAGCTAGATGGAGTAAAATATATACATCATTGATTCAGAAATTGAGACAAACATATTTCAGGTATACAAATTCCTTTTTTTTCTCGTAAAAGTTCCCTGTGTTTTATAGGGGTGTTTGTTTTCCCTATGCTGTTTTCTTGAAGATGGTCAGTGTATTCTGCAGTATGGATGCATAAAATTAATACAGGATTATTATGTTCGAAAGGGAAAATCCCATGTAGAAGCTCTGAAAATACATTGGAAAATATGCATTTGTTGCTGGGACATGGTTGATTTTCATTCAGTAAGAAGAGTTGCCTTGGAGATTTTCTGATTATAATCTACATCAATTATTTTAATAATAGGTGCAACTGACCCGCCTTCATCATGTCTCTAGACCTATGTGGACAGCAGCACTACTGTTACAAGGTTAAAGGCATATTTTTTCAGCTATTGCCTGTATATGGGTATGTGGAAAGAGGAAACAGCTCCTTTAAAGTGTCTGGACAGGGACCTTTTCAATACAAAACAGGATAATGAGAAAAGGATGAAGCCGTAAACAAGAACATGCAGAGATACAAAAAGGATTGACAAATAAAAAGGGAGGGAGTCAGACCTGGTCTGTCACACAGATTGGTGAGGATTTTGGGAGTGTGGGAACACTTCTTCCAGGACAGTTATCTGATCAGAGACAAATGGGAAACTAAGGAAAAGGAGAAAGCAAAAAGAAAATATACAAAGCTGACATGTGAACATAATGGAGACAAAGATAAAAACCAAACTTGGTCAGTCATGGTAACTAAAGGGTTAGCAAGAAGCTGCAGGCAAACTGGGATTTCACAACTGAAAACAATGCAACCTTGAGGATCTTGGGTGTTGGAGGAAATGAGTGGGACTATACCAGGTGATGGGAGAATGTACAGGGGAAGCAGATCAGGGAAGAACAAAGAAGAGGTAAACAGAAAGGGTATAAAACAGGCCAGCCACATGTAAAAGGGCCACCCTAGTCTGTTCCCAGTCCAGGCAGAGGTATCAGGCAGGAGGGTCTGTGCTGGTATTCAGAGGGACTTGTGAGCGTGGTGTGTCCATGGGACAAGTGTATGAGTGCTGTGTCTGTGCAGCAAGCACTGAGCAGTGAGTCAGAGACCCATGGGGCAGTTAAGGGGTGCTGGAATCCGTGCAGAGGTGCTGGTAGGCAGAGAGGCCATGGCGGTGCTTGCAGAACTCATGAATGTGCACGTACTTGTGAATCTGGGGAGTGTGGTGGGTGCTGCACTAGTGACCTTCTGCCATTACCAGCCCAAGAGGATGCCTTAACTTAAAAATAAAAACTAAAAAAAAAAAAAAAAAAAAAAAGAAACCTAAGTAAAGATAGAAGGTGGAAGATTTTGATAGTGGCAGATTTTTTTCTCTTGTTGAAAAAATAGCCTTATAGAATTACATTACAAGTGACAAACCTATAAAACCCCAATCTACAGAACTCCTACCCACTTCCCTGTTGCATTATATGGACTAAAATATGAATGAATTTATACCTTTGCTCAATTCCTTGAGCAATTCTTGTATAAATATTCTCGTTCCATTTTTTTAATTATTACATACCACTCTTGTGAATGGAGTGAACTTTCTCACTTCACTGTTACTGTAAAATAGTTGTGGCAAGTGAGGGGTACAAGAGAATTTATTTACTGGATGAACATATGAATAAAGAAAAACTGAAGTGATTAATTGTCAGGACTCAATTGACAAAAATAATCTCATCCCTGCTGCAAGTTTTCATGAATCAGCAATGAAGAAAGGTCTTACTTTTCAAATTTTAGGGGTAACAATAATTTGCAGTAACTCAAACGAAAATGGATAGGAGATAAATGGAGTTCCTTTGACAGTGAAGCTTTAGAAGGAGACAAGACAGTATAAGTCAGGCAAAGGAGATATTGACAGTAATGGTAGATCTGCATGGTGAATGAGAAAAACATATGCACATATTTAATACTCTAACATAATAGCCTTAAAATATATATATATGTCCACTTTATACCATAAGGGCAGTCAGTGCATTTTCAGCCATTATACGGACATATACAGACTGTAGGAGTTTTTTTGCTAGTAAAAATATTGGGCTATTTTCACACTTGGAAAACCGTGTATAATAATTCATAAGAATTATGGCTCTTTCATAAGAAGCTAACTAAGCATGGCTCCTTGAAAAACTCTTGTGGGTCCACTGTTTTCTTCAGCACAATCATAGGAAGATATTTGCAGGTATCTTCTTCTGTAGATGGCAAGAGAAATCCTCCAAGGCAAAGGCCAAGTAGCAGTTCCTGTCAATCACTGATATGGGCCAGCCTTTGCTCACACCAGTAACCAATTTATCATGTTTCAGTCTATGCTGTGAAGAAACAAAAGCTGTACTGCAGTCCTTGTGGATTTGGACACACCCAGAAAGTTGGTGGCTTTTAGGTATTCTGCCTAGCCACCCTAGTTAGCTGAGCACTTCAGCTAACTATTGATAAATCCTGATACACTTGCCCTATGATTAATTAGTGCTTTAGCCTGCCAGCACACTGCAGATGAGTACATTCATTCTTCTCATGTCTGATCAAATGCAAACACTGGTGAAAAGTAATATCTGACACAAAATCAAAGGCTGCTTCCACTTAGTACTGGGCTGGAAAAGGAGGAAGAAAAGAATAATCTTGCACATTTAGGTCACAATAGGGTAGCATAAACACTGAGAAACACTGTCAGGGCAGAACTCACAAACACTGCACTGATGACCAGCAACACCTTCTCTGACAAATCTAACATAGCATTCTGACTACAAAGGAGCATATGGACATTGTGTCATCAGTGCAGAGTGAGTTAGTATGAGCCAGGCAAACTCCTGTTGTGTACTAGTAGGAACAAGTTTCTAGAATCTGAAGGTACTTTAATATGTTAGTATGAGAAAAAAAGATTTGGCACATTTTGAAAAAGTGTCTTTCTTTTGAGTTGCCTTTCTCAGCATATGGTATTTGCTCAAAAGCCACCTCTTCCGTTGTGTACTAACATGAGATTTTACACTTTTTTAATAGTAAGACGTTGTTAAATTGTCTGGTAAAGAGTATTCACACTACATGTTCCTACTGTTGCCTCGAGTGACTTCAGCTGTTTTTACTAGAAATCTTGTGTATTTTGTCTCCTATCCAAACTGTACATCAAGTCCATAAACTATTCTGAATGCAGAGTTTTCTGGACCGAAACGTTTTTTCCTTAGATAGTTAAAGTTTATTTGCCTGACATACGTGCCTTCAGGTCTCCCCTCTCCTATTTGTTGCATTTATCACCCTTAGGTTTTCTAATGCTGCTCTCTTCACTGACATTTTCTGTCTATTTTTGCATAGTAAATACAGCTAGTTCCTGTACCCTACTACTGTACAGAATACAGCTCCTCCTGTATTCTGGTGAGGAAATGGGAGAGTAATTGAAGTTGCCATATCTTCACCTGTTGGCTTGTAGGTGTGCCCTTCAGCCACTTCCAGAAAGACTCACATCTTAATGCCAGCTGCCAGGAAGGTAAAATTTGTTTAATTGCTTCAGGTTATTCTTAACAGCAAAAAGCATTCTTTAGAAGGTATATGTTTGATGGAGGGTGGAAGAGAAAGGTTTTCTTAATACAGTAAATGTATTTCGCGGTTGGCAACTTAAGAGAAAGCCCTGGGTATATTTCATCTTACCGAACTTTAATGTTAATGTCTACATCATTTACTCTTATTAGGTCTTTCATAATGAATAGACATAAATAAGCAGCTCTGAAACGTATTTTGAAGTAGTATATGAAATAGGAAGAACTGAGATCTGTTTTTAAAATCTATTTTAGGTGAGATGAATTGTTCCCTAGTTTTCATCATAGAATTGATCCCTCTCTTCAGTGTCTGTACAGGAGGCAGGGTATACCACGTGATCAGCTCAAATGTAGATGCTCTAATCTGTAGACACCTAACAGTAAATGTACAACCTAACATAGGTGGCTGGTGTCTCATTAGATTTAATGGAAATGTAGTCAATAATATCACAGAATCCTGTTGACTCACATTTAATATGTTGTCTTCTAGAATTTTCTAGCACCTTTCTCTAGACCTGTTTTCTATCCAGTCAATTCCTACCTTTACAGTACTGTGGAGTTATTCCAGTTCAGCTCTTGGACTTTGCATTTATCTTGCTTGACCTTCATGAATGTTGTCAGTCTATTCCTCCAGCTTGTTGAAGCCACTTTGAATGGCATCCATCTTTCTATCATATTACCTGCTTCCCTGGACTGATGCCCATCATCAAGAGCATTGATGAGGCCTTGCATCAACCCCCAAGGAGAATTATTTTTAGCTGCTTTCCAGATTGATCCACTGACCATCCATAAACCTCTGAGTTTGGCTTTATACACATTTTGTCACTGACTACCACCTGTTTATAAGGGCCAAAACAGGGTCAGTGAGATCTGAAGGACCTGAGTACTTTAATGTACCTTCTCAATGAGGAAAGAATAGATTTCCTTAAGGGTTCCCCACGATTAGAAAACAATCTCCAGTGAATTATTTAAAAACCAGGAGGAAGGGGTTCTGGCATTGAAAATACTAGGAACAGGGTACATCTAAATCTGACTCTGATCAGCAGCCAGGAATAAAAATGAAAGACTTATTACAATATTAAGCAGTGCCAGAGTCACTTAGTAGTATTTTAAATACAAAATGGCTGAAAGCCTAAAAGAAAACATGACTGAAATTATCCACAAACAACTGAACCTTTATTTTGAAAAGTATTAGTTTGCTGAAACAGAGTGACAAATTCTAATGAATGTCCCTTATGATTTTACAGTGTGACAAATCATCTGTGAAAGTAAGGTGGTTACAAAAGACACTTACTGTGCAATATGAATGCTAAATGAAATCAGACATCCCTGTAATCAACATCAATAAAAGTACCATAACTAATTTTACTGCCTCAAAGAGCAGTATAATAAAATGTACCAAACGAAAGAATTCATGGCCTAAAAATATTGCTCACACATATAAAGACGTGCACATAAATATATACATTTTTAATTTTGAGTAAAATGCTTACAAGGGTAAAATAAATATGTTTGCAAAGATAGTCTTATCCTATTCCTAGTTATTTCTTTTGACCTCATGGGGAAGAAAAAAGCACCCTTAAATAAATTTAGAATAATTTTCAGTGGATTTTGGATGATATCCAGAAGTTAGGTAAATCTTACTTTTTATCCAAAAATAATCTCTTCAAATTGCATAATCCAAGATCCCACCAAAAGTTTTAGAGATACACAGCATAAAGGAACTGTAGTTAATAATGGAATAAAAAGGAAATGGTGAAGAACAGATATACTGGAGAAAGAACTGGCTTTTTTGCTCTGGGTGTAACAAAGGTATTTGAGGAAATGATGTAGTGGGATTTCTAGGACTTACTATGATACAAATTAAGAAAACAGCATGTGAAGAGAAAGGATGAGTAAGTGTCTAGGGAGTACCTTAGATAAATTTAGTACTGATATTTCTGATTTTGAATTATATCTCAATATCTAGGTATTGTTTTGGGTAAAACCCAGTACCTTGGCAGAATAGTGCTTTGATTTTATTTAACAGAGAAGATAATCTAGTTTTGTTAGGGTGCAAAAAATAGCTTCTGATTTTTCAAAACTAATGCTTTTTCTCTTACACAATCTCAAGTCTGAATGAGAAGGATCCTCTTTGCTTTCTTCTTTCACCACAGAACGTGAAAAGCATTTTTCACATTTTTTTATGACAGTAGTAAATGTATTCTCCTTTCAAATTTACTATTGTGACAAATTAAAAATTTTGGATGTTAAAGCACAAAAATTTTCTGTTTTAACAAGGTAGTATTTTATCAAGTCATAAAACAGTTAACTACACATTTCTCTAGGAAATTCCAGAATTGTTTCACGTCACTGCAGTGACGAGACTTGAGAGTGACAAAACTGCTGCTGGTTTGTCTTGGTGAGAACATGTACATAATCCCCACTGGGGGCTTCCGCACGAGCATGAAGGCTGATCAAAATCGTCACTGCAAACATTTTGCTGTGAAGAAAGTAAAAGAATAGTGATGTCAGGAGGGAAAAAAGGAGGTGGATAAAGTTTTTGCTTTATTTGTGATGGACTGAGGATGGGGAAAATTGCCATAATTTGTTATAGAATTATTTTAGTAGAAGTAAAGTTGTTTGCATCAACTAGGAAAAAAGCAGAATAAGTAGTTCTATCTTGAGCCATAGTGCCATTAGACACATTCCTGCAGAGATGTGCAACAGGCATACCCTTTAATCAAAATTCTAGGCCACAATATATCTGTAGCATTACAGTGGTATCTTTAACGTTAAAATCAAACTCCTGTTGAGAAAGAGGTGAATATTTTCTTGTTGTTTCCTCAGTTACTTTCTTTTCTCTCCATAATCCCTTAATAGCATTTGTAGCTGGTTAAAAAATATAGAAAATACAAACACAAGCAGTGAATCCTTCATGTTTTCATATTTTTTTTTGAGAAACTTGTACCTTCTGAACTATTTGAGCATCCATCTGATTCACAGAATAATGCAGAACAGGCTTTCTAAGGGAGGCATCCTGCTGTTGGCATCTCTCCAGGCCTCTTCAATGAAATACTAATTTCAAACAAATTTAATTACCCCCTTTAGAGTTTTGGCTTTTGCTTAATTTGTATAAATAATTTGGGCATCTAATTAGCTCTTACTTCGTATCACATAAAATAATTGGGACTGCTTTGTCAGGCAAAATCTTCCTTTCAAAATGAATTACTCAAATGCAAGTCTTTGCTCTTAGTTCAGGAATTACTTCTAGCTTCATCATCTCTTTTTTCTAAAGCTGTCTGATGTTGATCAGTATGGACGCCTCCTCCTCTGCTGCTGGATACAGACACCATTGACTTACTAATATCTGAACAATATCACAATCCAGCTTCAGCTTTCCTGTGTTTTTACTGCATCACTGCAGCATCTCAGTACCTCTCAATCTATAATGCTCTTTTTCTGGAAGCTGTATGTTCTACAAAGGAGAAAAAAAGAAAAAAAAAATGAAAGGAAGCATGTTTTATATGTTCATTTCAGTGCTCAGATGCTTAGCAGCCTTTGTTGCTTAGGCAACTGAAGCAAAACATGGAGACTTATCTGTTAAAAAAAGTTAATCATCTGAATTTATAGTTTAGTGAAACGTCACTTTCTGGACCTTGAAAACCCTTTTTTTAATTTTTTTTTTTTATATATATCCTCTAGGAATCTCATTATAAGGAGAAGCTCTAGGCACATCTACTTTCAGGCTCTGACAAACTCTGACTTTATGGCAAAAGCCAGAAAATGTTTTATCTATCATGGCTTCTAGCTTCTTTTTCACTAGAGAGTTTTTTGTAGAATAAGTACCGTGTCATATCTACCTGATCTGTTCATCCTAAATGGCAATAGATACTTATCAAGTGAAGCCAAAGGAGTGAGATTCTTGCAAATAAATAGAAGGGATCCAGGCACCGCAGCTTGTTGGTGCATCAACTTCTGAAAGGTCTGCATTTCTATTCATGTTCTTTAGAACTGTTCAAGTCTTTATATTATGCAGTCACTAGACTAAAACACAGAAATAGACAAACTAGCATCCCAAAAGTAGAATTATTAGGACAAAAGCTTTGTTATTACCACATCCTCACTGAATGAGTTTCTTATATCTGTGTATCACCTGATGCCTTACTGGTTACTGTAAAGAAATTAAAAATAATTGTGACTGATTATTTCAGAATCAACAATCACCATCAAGCTGCCTCCATTCTTTTTTATAGAAGTAAACTAATGAAGAAGTTTTCACGGTAGCAGTGAAAACTATTAATATACTGGAAGCAGGTATATATATCCTAACAAACTGTATTTTTCATACAACCATGAAAGAGTCATCATTATTTTAGAAGTATGAAGATGATGGTCACCATTGCCAGAGCTTTGAGTAACAGTTTTTGGCAGAAGGTAGGCATAAAGAGCAATACAAATTTAGTAGGGTTAGCATGCGATTGTGCTGTAACTTATCACTTAGTACCATCCTGCAGAAAAGGTAAATTTAAATATGAATGTAGGAACACAAGGAATGCACAAGCATCAAACATGTTTCTGACAGTGGTTAGAGTCAGATACTGCACTATAGGATAAAAAATGCCTACCGTTGACAATTAAGCAAAAAAATACCTGTGGTAAAAATATAGCTAATCCTAGACCACTAGCAGCTCTCTTATATCTCAGAGACAAAATCAAAGTTTATAACCTTGTGACATTTTTATCCTAGCTAGTGGAAGTATAAATATTCTCAGAGTAAGAGAATTTAGATAAATGCCAGCATTCATTCAGTTCCAACAGTCTTTAAAAAAGGTGAGCACTTTGCAGTGTGATATATTGAAATGCCAACTGTCACATATTATTTTTGATACATCTTCACCCAGTCCCACTATAATGAATACTGTTCTTCTTATTCCAGTTCCCACATCTTCTCCATATTGACACACTAATAGTTCATCACAGAGCTTTTCACAGGTCAGCTTCCACTGTATATTTTCCAGACAGTGTGCTCTCAAAATGAAAAAACTTTTTGATTCCTTTCCTATGTAATATCCTAAAGGAGGCTTTGGGGTTACTACAGATCTTCTGGTTCTGTGATATATAGGGCTCTCAAGTTTGCAGTCATTCCTAGATATCACTATTTTGTGTACTGTGTATGTCACAAAGGAACCTTCTCTTCATGTGCAATGTTGTGGATCTTCCTGACTCATGAGGTATCTACTCTTCTTAACTGAATTTGTTTTGGCAGGTTTTTCTTTTCTTTCCCATATGTGTCTTCCTCCACGGCTTTAATGAAGTGGTCTTGGAGAATTCCTATTACAATATTTATAAGATTACTAACTCCACCAGCAGTGAATTGCTGAAAATTTTTTAAATTGAACTCTATTTGGTGCATACACTAAATAAATACCCTGTAATTTTAACTTCATGTGGAGTCTCAAGTGTTACAGTAAAATGTATAGATTCTCAATGGGAGGAATCAGACAAATAAAAAAGTTGTGCTTAATACAGAATTAGATCTATGGAAGACTTTGTGTGCCAAGCTGCCTTTGAAAACAGTGAAATGGTATTTTTTTCAAACACAAGATGAGTTGTATAATTTTATAGGTTTGGTGGAATTTTTCTTAACTAGATAAGACTAGAAAAATTTTCAGTCCTTTTAAAATAATAAGATTATAATTTAGTTTTTACTTTCCAGATCTTGATATAAACATTAAAAAAAATATATTACAAAATAAAGAGCATGGACTCTTTCAGTGTCTATAATCTAAAGCTCCTGAAATTTTTGACAACCTTCAAAAATTTATGAATAGGACAAATTTGGAAAACATAGATGAGATCCAAAATGTTCCAAACAAAATGCATCTCTGTTGTAAATGAAAGATTTACACTGACTTTAAAGTTTGACTATTAAATGCACAATTCAAAATCCTCAGCATTAGGTCTCCCAAGCTACATAAGTTTCAGAATTCATAGACCTCTCAGAAAAAAAAACATCTTCACAATTGTTACTTCCTTCAAAAATAACATTGACACCTCAGGGATGGCATTTTGTTTGCATCTGGGGTAAAATGTGTTGATTATGTTAGAAGATATGTGCTGCAGAAATAAAATGCATTATTCTCACTAAAGTCTTCATACTTTCCTTTTAAGAATGGTATAAAGGCAACTTGACCTGTAGGGCATTGCTAAGGCATTGCAAAGTGTCCTGGATATTTTGGGAATCATTGTCTGCTTTAAAGGTATTATATACTTCCCACTTACTTTCAAGACTTCTGCTTTAATTGTATTGTAAACTCCCCCATATTCCATTATGAAGAGTTAGCCCATTATAAGTAAAATATCTTTATAAGACTCAATTCTCTGTTAAGAATACAGAGCTACTGTATTTGTTCTTGTTTGGTTTGGTTAGGACTAGATAGTTAAATTGAGATATTGCACATAGGCAACTATTTATTTCTTATAGAAAAATTTAATTTCATGCATGAGAAGTTGCTTCTTCCCCTTTCTGTCCACTTCTCCATGTCTCATTAAAGCAATAATTTTTTCGTGGGGAGATTTTCAGATGACAGCTGTTACTAAGATCCCATACAGGTAGTTATTTTATACATAATATATGCCTCACAGATCATATGTTGGAGTTAACCTGCTTGGCTTCCAACAGTTAATCCAAGAATTCTGTTTACAAAGGAAATAAAACACTGAAACAAATGAAATTTTTCAATGGATGAAAAGGTGTTTATAGGAGATTGTCTCAGATTTGTGTCTATTTAAGCTCGAATGACTTAAATGTTTCTTTTCATTCCAGGATTTTACACCAAAGTGATTACACTACAATAGACAACTAAAAAACAACATGCAAGAAACTAGACCTACTGCCCAAGTGAGACAGTTTGTAGATCCTGGAAAGGACAAGATGCCCTTTACTTTCTTATTGCAATACTTAAGCTGATTGAAACTAACAGTTGTTTGAAGTCCATAAGGACTGTAGGATTAAGACTACAATGAGAAGTTCATTAGGTTGATTTTGTTAGATTTAAATATGTATAGAGTTCAGCCTTGCAGGAACAGATGGAATCAAAAATATAGAATATATTTTGTATCTATATATGTGTGAGTGTGTGAGTGTGTGTATGTGTATGAATGTCTACTTCCTATTTTGTTTTTTCTCTCAGTGGGTACTATGCACTGGAATTTGCTATGGAATGACTTAGACTCACAGTGTTTAACACAGAAAATGATGAACAGCAATATTGTTTCTTGAGGTAATGAACATAAAATTTATCTCATCTAGCTCTACATCTTAGCCAGGTGATAATTCAACATCACAATCAAGAAAGCCCAGGTAGCCAATGAAGAGTAGCGAAACTGCTACAGGGATTGCCCTCTCATCTAAATTGTCCTCAGGATGTGCCAATCTCTTTTCTTCTCCTAGAAAGGGGTCAAGGATAGTTTGCTTAGATTCAGTCCACAGCTTTTGTGAACTAAAGCTAAATGAAATTAATACTTTGAGGCAACCAATAATATTTTTGTGTGAGGCATAAACCATTATTGTGGAAGAAAGCACAGAAAAGCTGTAATTTGTTTTGTAATTTCTGCATGTGGATCTGCTCTTGTGGTGCACAGACTACTAGAAAGGAGCTCAGATCGACAGTTTAATTTAAGTTCCAAGTACTTACTTGAATCAGCTGAATTTTATCCCACACAGTCTGCATATCTTTTACAATGAGGAAAGAAAGGACTGAAGTGGAATAGGGTAGATAGAAGAAAGGTGACTGTCAAACAAAAAGCAAAGAGTGAAAATCTCTGTAAAGTGAAAAAATATGCCCAAAGTATATTGGTGCATATCCAAAACAAAACATCCAAAAGCTGTTTTTCCTCTTCCCCCACCCCTGCAACTGAAAAAGAAACAATCAACCAAACCACAACTGTTTTTCTTGAATAAGTCTTAGGAGAGAGGCAGAACATTTAGAAACTTTAAGGAGCAGAGACCAGTTACGTTACTTTTACTACCACACTTCTGAAGCATTATGCAGAGTTTTTGCATAGTTCTCCTGGGGGAGCTGCAGAATTCAAACCTTCTGCACTGTATATTAAATGGAAGGGTTAGTTTCAAGCATTTGATGTATCTGTAAGAAATAGATTTCTTCATTGTGCTTTTGCGTTTGATGTGCAATAAAAGTGGAGAGAAGAGAATACAATCAATTGAAGAACTATGATATGAGCAAGGAAATTTTACATTAATTTTTCATTCAAAGCAGAAAAAAGTTAGGAAGAAATACCAAGAAGATGTGATAATAGACCATGAATGGAATAAATAGGAAAAGATCAGTTTGAAGGAATTAAATCTTAAGGTACAGGATACAGCAGTGGCAGAGGAATGACAGAGAGAGACATCATTCTGACATGTACATATCCACACAGCTTAGGAAATATTGTGAAGCAAATCCTTTTTGTAAAATGCTTTCAAAATGCCCATCATGACAATGACAACTGAAAGACAGAGAGCTGTTCAACAAAGAGGGAGAGTGATAAAGTACAATGAAGAATGTGGAGAGAAGATGATGCAGAGAAACAAGAAAACTTGAAAAGGAGTATGGAAGTAAATGGATGAAAATACATTACATCTGTAAGAAAAAAAAAGAAGATAAAAATCACCAGAATAATCCTTCTGCTTTACAGTTATTTTTTATTTCACTCAAAAGTTTTTGTAAATATAAATTAACATTAATTGTGATTTGAAGGGATAAATATCACCCAAGAAATTGAACTAGCATAAACACCCTTCAGTGCTTTTGAGTCAGATTACTCAAATTTACAGTCTGTGGATTAGGACAGAGTGAACATTTTGCTGGGTGCAGGTGATTAAACTATGGGACAGGTCACTCAGACAGCTGGCTGAAGTCATCATCCTTGGAGATGTTAAAAACTCGACTGGGTACAGCCCTGAGCAAGCTGCTCAGGCTGACCCTGATTGAATATGGAAGTTGAACCATACACAATGTCCAGAAGTCACAGCCAACCTTAACTGTTCTGTGATTCTCTGAACGTTCTACCACATCAAGGTATGAACGAAGCAGGGACTTCTAAAATCAGCCTTAGGATATTCATTCTTGTTCCTAGTGATTTATTATGGACCTTGGGATTCTAATTAAGAATAGGTAGGCAGAAAATCATAGCTGTGCTTTGTTTTGTAGATTTTTTTTTTCAAATGAAATAAAAAACATAGTCTGTATTGCAGCTGTCACAAATTCTATCACTTTTCTGCAAGAAGCCTATTGAAAGCATGGTAAGACATTTTTTTGAATAATTTTTCTTAGTGAATAAATATAAGGAAATTGTAGTTATCATATGAATAAATAGTTATTGTTTCCTTCTGAGATGATATGTCAGATCATAGTTTTTATTATTTACAAGGTATTCCTTTTTCTTCTCTGTTTTAGTAGATTTTGATTTGGATATTAATTTTGAAAGGAAACCCACTGAGATATATGAATATATAAGGAAATATGTCTAATTTATCATTTTGGGGGTAATATTTAATTTCATATTGATTTTATTATGTTCTCCTTTTCTTTCTTGGAAAGAAAAAATGTATATAAGAGTATAGCTCATTTATTTTCCTAAGCATGTGTCCTGTGTTTCTCGACTCACCATCTTTTTCTTAAGGTGCAGAAAAACACTATTTATATGAGGATGCTCTCATCAACAGAAATTGCTTTATTTCAGACGAATTTGTGACTACATGTTTGATTAAGCAGCAGGTGGTGGCATATTTGTTAAAATGGACCATTTGTTGTATTAATAAGGTAAACAGAGGTACCTATTCATTATGTGCAAGGTATTGTCAGTTCACAGACACTATTCAAACCCTGTCAGCCTTTGGTTTGGAATCAAACCTGCATACGTTATAGGGCTTGAAATATACAGAGAGAAGAATGGTGGAAGATGGACCATTTTGTAGTTGTTAAACAAACATAAATCACTGGGAGAATGGTTTTATACTTTGTATTAATTATTTAATTTATCTTTGATGTCCTTTTTGCACAGTCATGAACGAAAAAGTCCTCACCTCCTTGAAAGGTTTGGAAAATGCAATATAAAACATCTGTGAATAAGGTCAGTCCTAAATGAAAGAGCTGGGATGGAGCTGTGCTGAATGCAAGGCCCTACTAAGATGCAGTGTTATCTTGAGCACATTGCTTACTTAGAGAAACAGTTTCCTGGACTAGGGCTGGCATGGTTCTAGTTAGCTTTGAGAAAAGGCTTTGAATCTGTCTTCACCCATCTATGGGAATCCAGAGAGGTCCCAGCTGACTGGAAGCTGGTGAAAATTGTCCTGGAAGGCAAGAAGGAGGACCCTGGAAACTACAGGAGATTATTCTGTGAAGTATTGAAAAACATCTGAAAGACAACTTTGTCACTGGTCAGAGCCAGGAGGGTTTCATGAGAGGAAAGTCCTGCCTATCCAACCTGATTTCCTGCTATGAGCTGGTAACCCACCTAGCTGATCAAAGGAGGTCAGTTGACGTAAAGCTTTTGGATTTCTGTAAATCTTTCGATACTGTCTCTTACAGGATCCTTCTGGACAAAATGGCCAGCCCATAGCTGGATAAACACATCATGTGAGTGAGCAATTGGCTCGTGGGTCGAGCACAGAGGGTAATAGTAAATGGGGTGACATCAGACTGGTGACCTGTCACTAGTGGGGTTCCACAGGGCTTCATCTCGTAAAACCTGTAACTAAATTTTCTGCTCCTCTTCCCTTCTCTGGTTTCCCTCCCCTGTGATTGCAGTGAAGGGCAGAAATTTTGCCAGAGTGGAATAAATGACATAGAAAATCACGCAAAGTGGTTGCAGAAGGAATGAAAATCACAAGGATGTAATAATGATGTTTCTCTTATTCCATAGCAGGTGAAGGATGGGACACATAGATCAAAGGAAACAGAGAGCAGAGAAAGTAACAGAAAACCAGGTTCTTTTTTCCCCCAGCCCAGAGCAGAGCTCCAGCAGCAGCTAATCAGTCCGCCCTTTGTGAGTAAGCAGAAAAGCCTGTGCAAACAAGTGGCTCTGGGCTGACGGGTGCCCAAGGGGAAAATGGCATTTCCCATTGTCTTGATGGCCATCTGGAAAGTTACCCTTAAGCTCTCTATTATATTTTTCTCTGTTAATATAATATATTATATTTCTATTGTTTTTCAAGAAACCAAAATTAGTCATTATATATCATCATCATCATCATCATGGCTAGGCTTCGCGAACGAAGATTTGGGAAGGGATCTAACCACGCTTGCTACAAGCGCGCTGG
>JAWWES010000001.1:57278295-57319946 GCA_035583135.1 Lophotriccus pileatus
CTATTATATTTTTCTCTGTTAATATAATATATTATATTTCTATTGTTTTTCAAGAAACCAAAATTAGTCATTATATAGAAACTAAATAATATATTTTAGTGTCTTAAAAATGTCTAGGTATACATAGGCTGCTGAACAAAAGAGAGGTGGGGAGTAAGTGTAAGCACTTGATTTGCAGTTATCCACCATGATTAACTGTCAGCTCCCTCAGACTTCTCCAATTAACTTCCTTTAAAGACAAATCCTGAGCATGTTACCAAATGTCATTCACTGCAGAGGCTGCCTAAGAATGAATGATCCTGCACTGTTTTTTTCCCTTTTTCATAGTAGGCTTTGAACAACCTTATATCCTAGGATACCTAAAACCTACTTTCAGCTTTATGTGATAAAAACACCAGTTCCATATGATGCAACACAGCCCTCTCATTATTTTTGAGAACCTGAATTGGAAAAAGTATACCAAAACCCCCATACTTTAGTTCTTTATGAGTGTGGCTTGAGTCAGAAGAACCACAGATGCATTTAATGACGAGTTTGTAGGCTGCCAGTTTTTTCTACTGGGAGCAGGCTTGAGAAGAGTGTGAACATGAGGCAGTCTGGGTCATCTGGCCTCAGGAGAAGGGGACTGACTGCTTTTCTATTTAGCATAATAAGACAATTCTGGGGTAATGACTTTCTCCTCACCGATGAGCACAAGATAAATTGCCCGAGACAATTTGAGACAATTTCAGACAATTCCTCACACCGCAGTACCATGCTATTTTGCTATTTTATATTTGTTAGGCACCTGTTACAAGGTAAGTTCCATTGTTTTCCTTCTTCAATGATTCAAAGATTGTTTATCTCCTTAGATTCTCCACTTAATTAGAAGGAAATCTTCCAGCATGCCCACCTCGGCATCCAAGTTCCCATCCTCTGCCAGCTTAAGTGACCTGATATTATTTTAAAAGATACCATCAATCAGTTATGATTCTTTGAAACCACATCTAGGGTCACCTTTGAAGTTTGGCCAAGCAACGTGATCCTTGAAAAGCTGTGCACTTTAGATTACATAGTCCAGCCAGAGGTCTTGCAATATGGGCACAACGAAACAAATACAACTGTGCTTTTTATGGCTAATCTCATGATTTTCAGACAAAACGCTTTGGCTACCATATGCTGCATTTCCCTTTACAGTTTAGAGCCAATAGGAATACGCAACTTTCACCCCATTCAACCTTTGAAGATACTCCCTTAGTGACTCCTTCCATGAGTGTTTGGTTGATATAGTTTCTATTACGGAACCGTCATGTACCAATGCAGTGAGTCCAGATTTAACTTAGTTCCAGCCTGTTGTTTTTGTAGTTAGTGTTCATATTGTATTATTGTAGATTTTTTTTCCGGAGATGACAGTCATTTTAGCAAGTAATTTCAAACTTTCATCAGTAACCTGTCTATTTCAAACATGCTTTTTTTTTTTTTTTTTAGGGTTTTCAACCTTATTGATTTCAATGCTGTTAAAGGATTATTTCAACTAACCAAGACTTTTTCATTAGTTTCCAATTACCTTTTCTTTTGTGCTGCTAGAGACTGTGGAGTAGTGTTCATCAACATGTCAGTTACAAGACCACACCAAGAGCTTATTTCAGCTATGAAGGTCACAGAACTTAGTTTTAAAAAATCAGTAATCAACATAAAATAATAATAAAAAATTATTAAACAAGAATGCTGAAAGGAATCATGATAACACTGCTAACACTTAGAACATCCTCAGCCTAAATCCTCTGTGAGTGGTTGTAAGTCTTCTGTTACCAATTTATGCATTGGACGTTTTGCAAAACTTTCTATTACCTTTGATATAACGAAATACTCAAAATTCAAAAATTTGCATGATATCAAGAAAAGACAGGAGTGAAAGATGATTGATTTAGCTGTAATTCATGGAGGTTGGACTCCCCCTGGATAGTTGCATGCTACAATAATTTATTAGCACGTGTAGAGCAAGTTCAGCCTACGTAGCCTAGTACTAATTACAGTTTTGTTCTGAGATGATTCTGAGATTTTGAAATCAATGGGGCAGTCAGTGGAGCTCAAAAAGAATTTTCTTTTTATTGTCATTAATTAGCAGCATATGTCATGAATAAGACAATTGATAGTGTTTTTGATATTTGATATTTCTGCTTTCAAAAGCAGATTTTTGTCTGTGAAAAGAAAGGGTGGTTTGCTACTTTTCAATGAAAGCACTACTATTGGCCAACTTTAATCTTCGCCAGCAAAGTGAACTACACTTGCATATAGCTGGTATAAAATACTCTTACAGCATTCTCCCTCTTTTTCTTCACCCATTTTGAAACTATGAAGAGGAGGGTTCTGACAATAGAAAATCATGAATCCTGTTCCTAGAAAAGAAAATCTTTCATTAAAAATGAAAATATGCCACTGGAGATAATTTTAAGTGTATTTATTGAATTTATTTTCTCATGGAAAGAAATAAAAGGGGAAGGAGAAAAGCATCGTATACAGAGATCTCACAGCAAGATTAGAATTTAGGCTTTTTTTTGTGGGTGCTGTGAGATTTTCAGAGGGGAGTTTTACTGTTTACTCAAGCCAGATAGAATAGATAAGAAAGGAAAGCAGAGGGGCTTTCTTATACAGGATTTTTTTTTATACAGGATTGCTTGTCTAGATAAGGTTGTGTTTAACCCAGATAGAAGAATATCTTGGGATGAAACCAAGAATGTGTTTTTATTCAGCTGCCAATAGATATCAATTATTCAGCGTTTAGAAACTCTCAAACAACGTTAAGTCTGGAGCCCAAATAAAGAAAGCTTTAGAGCTGTAAAACTGAATTCAAATGAATAGCTTAATATTTAGTTGTAAAACTTCAGAACAGTTGATGCTGTATGTTAATATATGACCCTTTAATACCTTACAGACTTAATTCAGATCATGAATGGATCACAACTGAAAATGAGACTCATAATTTTAAGGTAGTCAAGCCTTATATTTTTTCTTTGATTTTTCATATCAGCCATTGTGAATTAGCAATCTGTCTTCAGAAGTAGTTCAGGACTAGAGAGACACATGCCAAGGCAGGTAAGAAGTGAATTGCCAGCAGTTCTCTGGAGATACATGCACACCTGTTCTTGTTACCTCTGGTCCAAGGCAGGATTATTAGCATCTCAGTTTCCTGAGCACTATATTCAATCATACATTATTGAGAGCAGAAGAAAAGATGAACATATGTAGAGGGGTTTGAATCTTTTCCACGCTACTTAGCAATACCGAATAGCTGCCTGAAATCATAGAGGACAATTTAGAATAGGAAAATAAGGAAACACATAAATTTGCAAAAAGCTGTCGAGACAAAGAAGAGAAAATACATTTATAAGACCCAGAAGTAGAAAATCAGAGCACATACCAAGCTTGCAGCAGTGACAAGTTACATTAGCTGCTAAGAAGGACCAGTTGGTCAAGGCTATGGTTTGGTGAAATACTTCTTAAATAATGTCATGCTGGATAAGAAATTACTGTTGATTTCTGATGTTCTTTATTTTTCTTCCTTTATTTTGCTCTTTTATTCTTTCCCTCCAATGTTGAACATAGTTGTATGAATAGTTGGATGTTGATGAAAGGAAAGTTTAAAAAGGAAATGCAAATTCAGTGAGCCTGTTTGAAATGTATGTCTTGAAAAAAAGAAAGTATTTTATCTTGAAGACTGTAACCTAAAAGTTTAAACATGTTAGGTGCAGTATGTAATTCACTTTTTCTAGTAAAACACATAAGAAGTACTAATGATTCTACATAAACTGGATGATGCCACTTTCCAGTGAGTGTTGCATATCACTTATAAAAAGAAGAACATATTTCTTTCTTTAAAAAAAAAAAAAAAGAAGAAGAATCCTCTATTTTTTTTTCTCTTCAGGCTCAACTAATAGTGCTACCTTTAGATGAAGGTCTTTTTCTTTTTATATATTTATGTGTATGGCCATGTTTTGCAGAAGCATTTAATAATCTTGGATCTGATTAAGTGCTAAGCAAACACAAAACTGAAATACAGCCCAAACAGCACAAAGACAGTAGACTGATAGAGAGGCAGAAGGACAAAGACAGAAAGAGTAGTGTACAGGTCACGCTGAAGCAGGAACAAAAATTATTCAAATTTTGTCAATAAGGTTAATATGTTAAAATCCTCAGCTTATTTTTCATGTAACTCCTCAGTTATCTGAACAGAACAGGCCAGAGATGACATAGACCACATACACTCTTCAACCCACATTTAATTGTTCTTTCTGGTAGGTTTTTTGGTGCATGATTTCTCAAAAACCTTCCCAGTCATGTTCTACTATTGCACTTGTTCATCTGAAAAATGTGAGAGGATTCTACAGTAAAATTTTAAGATATTTTTCTCTTAATGATCGTAAAATGTAGAAGGTTTGAGGTCTGATTTGTTGTATTTGAGATCATAATCCAAACAGAACAACAGAATGAAAGAAACAATAGTTGCCTGGAAGATACAGTTATAGCTACCTAGTTAAAGGAAGAACAGAGATTTTTGAAATATAGTCCAGCTGGAATCTGACAGAATTTGGCTGTTCGTGTTGACAGAACTCAGTCATTAGCAGATAGAGAGGAATACTTTCTTTTAAACTAGAAGTCAGATTGTTCTGGAATTCCTATATTGAATTTCTCATTTGTTACTAATGAAAGGAAACTTCTATTTTTATAATATCTATTGTTAGATGTTGTGGCTGAGAACTGTAAAGAACTTGGCAAACAGAAGCAAACAAACAAGTACCAGGAAAAAAGCAACCTCAAAACAACCACCCACCCAAAAATATAAAGTAATATTTGTATGCGTTAATCTCAGAGTTTATCCGATTTTTCGCTTCTCCTTACTTTACTCTAAAGTACATTTTTCAACCTTGATAAATGACCAGGGGGAAAAAAAAGAAAGGCTATATGGCTTGAGATAAAGATCTTTTCCCAGAAACATAGGAATTCAAACACCTCATTTATTCTTCTCTCTAGTGCTATCAAAAGCAGATTATAAAACAGGAAAATACTTATGAATAAAATAAAAATATCTGTATTGAAAAGAGTGCCTTAAAATATTAAATACTTTTAGTAGCATAAAATCTTTCCTAATATCAAATGGCCTGTGAAATATTTCAAATTTAAATTCTCATTGTGCCAGAACGTTAAACATTGTTTTCTTAGATAAAGCAGTTGTATTCATTCAGAATAGATTTATTTATTTATTTATTTTATTTCTACAACTTTCCTTTGCTTTTTTTTTTTTTTTTTTTTTTTTTTTTTTTTTTTTTTCCCCAGGTAGAGTTTAAATCCATGCCATTTCTGGGAAGTTATATTTGCATTTAAGAGTTTAGGACACTCCAGTTAGTGTCCACATCCTCTGGTTTCAAGAAAAGTTCGTGCATGGAGCTTTCACTATTTATCTAAACTTTTGAGGTCACATTCAACTATTTGAAAGAAGTATAATTTTGTTCAGGAAACTCAGAGTAAAATGTAAAATGCAGCAATTTAGCTGGAGTATTTGCATAACAAATCTTCTACTATAGATTTCCACTTTTCAAAGTCCTAAAGAGGTGACTTCTGTCTGGAAAAGGCTGCCCTATGAACAAGTACATGGGAAACGAAGACTGAGGAAAGAGGAACCTTTTAACAGAGGATGGCAGATTTACCAGAGGAAAGTGAGTTCTAAGAGACTGTAGACTCACTAACCCCAAAGATACATGTCAAGATTTATGTGGCTCAAGGAAACAAAAAAACCCCAAACCCAAACAATTTCTAGAATGACAATTTGTATAACTGCACTAAAGTTTTTTTATAAGAGGAGTTCATAAGAGACTAATGAATGAGGGATTTAGGATGGAGTCACAGAATGTGCCTCTGGGCACATTACTGTGATTTTGCCAAGATCCTGGGGGAGCTACTGCTGCTTAATGCTAATGTATGTGGAGAAGCAGACTTCCCACCAGATCCTTCTGCTGCTATTGTAGTGGTGTGTCTTCAGTCTCAATGCTAGTGATTCAAATATATAGGAGGTGAAGACACTAATGAGAAACTGTAAAAATTAATTAAAAGGTCAATAAACTTCTATTTGTGCACATAAGAATATGAATTTTTTAAATGAAGTAACAGAACTAGCGATGTTTTATATTCTACCATAAACATAGAAATTATTTAGTGAAATTCTTTCACTAAAAGAAAATTACCTTTTTTTTCTGATGGATCATCTGATTTTACAGCCCTGAATTTGCTAATAGTTAGGGAGTTCCTGCTACACTGTGTGATAGAGTAATATTCAGTTGGCACATTTGAATAAAGAGAATAAAATAAATTTAGTATATTTAATGAGGTATAGATTTAATGCTATCCTGAGATTTTTAATCCCAGTAATACTTTCATGGTGTATAGGTAGAATATGGGTCAGAAGAACAAGAGAAATTAAATGTATCATGCTAATATCACCTGTACATCTGTAAGATGGGTGTGCCCATATCAATATGTAAAAAGTCTTTGAATCTATCAGGAGGAGTTGAATCAATAGCTCATACTCACTTCTTTGAAATAGTTGCCTCATCACTCAAAACTTTGGATTGTCTAAACCCTATATATACAAACTGTGGTAAGAAAATATTAACAAATGTGTTACAAACAGAACACATGTGCTGTCCTTGTCATGGTTCTCAGAAACTCTTGATGAACTTCTCTTTTCAAGACATGTAAAATTTGAAGGAACAGGTAACAGAAAAACCAGTCAGACACAGAAACCATCTGAACCTAAGGTGGTAGAAAACAGAAGGATAAAATTTCAAGATAAATCCAGGCTGGGAACAAATATTCTGAGTCTAACATCATTATGTTAATTAGCTAGAGTGTAGAGAGAAAAGAGCAGTCATCACGGTGGTGAAGTGGGGAGAAGTTAACAAGGGGGGCAGTGATAAGGTCATTAGCTCTTGTGCAATAGGGAGAAGAGGCAATCGCTTATGGCCTGTGAAACAGCAATGCATTAACAGGAGCTGAGATGTGGGGTAAATTTCAGGGGACCATAAAACTAATGTTCTGAGAGTCCAATTTTCGTGTAGAAAAGTGTATAACACAAGTCTGTAAGTATTTCCTTCATTGTGTGGTTACATGTGCTCATGAGCAAATACCTTTACATTGCCCGTGGAATAGAAACAAGATTTTTAAACACAGATTTTATAAAGTGTGTATCACTGCATTATCACATAATGAGATGCCATACAGCAGATGGTTCTATATTTCACAAGGAATATATTGTCTCCACCAAATTACTGCAAGTTACTTCCAAAACAATTTTAACTCCCATTAATAAAACTGATTTGTTGTATTCTGTATTTACACTGTTTTTGGGAGACACATCAGATTTAAATGTTTGACTCATATATAAGTCTAAGTGTTAAAACATTATGATCTGCCCCAGGTGATAAAGTGAAGCAGTTTACAAAGTAAATGGCAGCTACAGCCACTCTAGCAGTCAGCTAATAGTATGAACATATTTGGGGGCATGGCATCGTTTCCCAGAATGTGACACAGAAGCACAAAATTCTCTTGGAGACCACAATCAGCTGTTTATTAGTGTCAGAACAGTGCATTACAATGTGACTTTGTTTATTCCAGAAGTGCCTTTGTACTGTACAAGCATTGCATAGTGTTACTTGACAATGAAGAACTTAATATTTTGCCTGACTACAGCTACAGAAATTTTAAATCAAAGTACTTCACTCTTGAAAATGAAACAAAAGCAATGTGAACGATTCTGTTCTAATGAAGTGCAGGGCTTCTCTTGGGAATAAAAATATGATAATTCATATAACTGAAGCATTCCATGTAAATTGTCAGCCATTCAAATTAAAGAAGTAACTAATGAATAACTGCATGAAAGATTGCATGGTGATTAGCAGTACAATATTTAATATCAACTGATGTTATCAATCATTTCCCACTGTAATTACCCAAGGTGCTGAATAGAAAATTGCTTTTAAAGAACGTTTCAATAAATGAAGTAGTAATTATTACAGGTAACTTGTAAAAGGGACTGTTGCCACATAGTCAGAAGTGGCCAAAAAAGTTTTTCAACCTGCTGAATATTTTTAAGGTTTTCTTCTTCTGTACTAAAATGATGCAAGTGTTTTCTGAAAAATTCATATACAACGTAAGTGAGGAACACACAGAAAAGCAGCCCTTAAACTCAACAAACACCTGATAGTTAGTCAATAATGAACTTGTCAATAATGAAAAAAAAATTATGTACATATTCAGCCATGGTTGCATGGCCTAACAGTACAATATTCACTGCCAGACATAGAAATGCAAACATGAGTTGAAAGATTACAAGCACATCAGCCTTTACTTTTGGTAATGCAAAATTAAGACACATTTTTTTAAAAGTGTTATGTTCTCACCTAAAACTATGCATGTATTTATATATTTTTTTTTATTTTAACAATCTGTGGTAACACTATTGTCTGACTATGTTATTCAATTAATTAGCGCATGCTAACACGCTTTTTAAGAAGAGCAACCAGAGCAAGGCTACTTTTCTTCATGCGTCAGTAAAATGAAGAATTACTTTTCCTGAAGTCTGTGAAATTATACTGATGTAAGACTCTTTCCATGATCTCTAAATTTTTCCTTTTGCAGGTGTTCTATTTGAGTTAATCATTAATCAGACCTGGGACTTGAATCTGAGTTTCTTTTATCTCAGGTGTATGTAAGTGACCATCAAATTAATAGATATTCTGAACCGACAAAATGGTAAGGGATATGTTTCTCTTTGTTTTTGAATTCAAATTTCATCCTCAAGCTAAGAGATTTTTCACAATATGATTTTAAACCAAACAAATATTTTTGCTTTAAGTCCCAGATCTGACAACCATCTCTACATGAATTATTTTCTATAGATATTACCTTTAACAGTATGTAAGGATGAGGTGGACAGGACATCTCTAAATCAGTAGAAAACCACTCTTGATTCATTTGCATTTCATGATATTTTTACAGAGTATGAAAGTTAATTTGACTCCATGTCCTTGGAATGTACTATTTGTCTCTTAACTAATTTACTTTTTAATAGCTGTCACAGAATCATAGAACAGTGGAGACTGTAAGGGACCTCTGGAGATCATCTTGTCCAAGACCTTTGCTCAAGCAGGGCCACCTAGAACCCAAAACAATGTCCAGATAGCTGTACATTTTTCACACATTTCTTACTATATTTTTAATTCTCTACTTCATTGAGATAAATCAAAGTGCCGTTAAGTGTTTGGCTTTATTTTCTTTTTTTTTCCTTATCCATTAGTTCCAAGGCCAGACAAACTATCACTAACTAAAAGTATTAAAGTGGAAGAAAATTCATGCTTCACTACATCTTGTTTCTGAAAATGCAGTTGTGGAATAGGAGGAACAGTAATACTGACAGCCTTCAAATATTTGACTCAAATAATGCCTAGGTGAAGAGGTAAGGGTTCTTATATTTCTTACCTGATCCCTGAAGAGAACAGCGAGAAGGGGTTTCAGAACAGAAGCCTAACTCACAAATTCTTATTTTTCTGTGGACTACAGAGAGACCTTAAGAAGGCTGTCCTTCTAATATGCAGATTTTACTTTGGTCCTCAAATTAGGTGAGGTTATTAATGTTTTTTGTGCTTCAGAAATAAATTATTTGTTAGGAAAGTGTAAAAGGATCAGTTTTTACCTGGCTTATTCATTACAATGACTAAGTTTTATTTAAAAAATTAAAAACAACAAACAAAAGAGAGTATCTTAAGGATGCCTGGAAGCCTGGTGTCATGCAAAGATGATATCTAGTTGTAGAGTCTGCAGGACAGACTCTTTTCTGAGTGTTTTGCTGCACTTTCTCTGACTAGTTTGTTACCAGAGAATCTTCTTTTTCAATTTAAACACAAAGGCTTTTCATGAAGTGCTCAGATATGTATTTTCAGAAGATTGTTAGCTGAGTCAGGAAGACAGTTAAGCTAGCCAGGACAAGAGCAAGACATCAAAAAACCCCAGAAAGACTGAAGAGATTTAAGCTAGTGTTCCCTATTCAGACCCAAGACTATACAACTTTCTCACAAGTCACAGTTGCAAATCCTTTCCTCTTGTTAGGCATATAAAATAAATCATTTGCTACAGCAAGTCATGCCTTAGTAGCTGAATGGAAGCCTTTATCCTAAAGCAAGGATTGGCAGAAAACAGAAGACTGGAAGACTGCCTACACTGATTCCTTTAAACCAAAACAAAAAACCCAGAACAACTAAACCAAAGGGAAAAAAAATCAAAACAAGAAAAAATGAGCAGTCTAGATTAGCTCATGTTCATAATACTTTATGCTACCCTACTCTATAGTACATATGTCTAGAAGATGGCTGAATGGAGTAATCCTAAAAAACTCACTGAGCAAACATTTGAACAGGGTCCATGATCAGGGATTTAGTGCTCCAGCTCCAGTGCTTCAGCTCCAGCTTTACTCAAGGTCTTTTTTTTCAGTAGAGAAAGAGTCAGAATCAAAATGGACATGACTGCAAGAACTTTCATCCCTGAAAATGTAGCCGTCACACACCATAATTAAGAGGAGGAGTCTTGAAATGCTTGTTATCTGTGTAATAGCTGTAGTATGTGTAAGTTATTCAGTTGTTCATTACAAAGAAATATGAGTATGTCTAGTGCTGAGAAGCAGTCATCAGTTTTGAAAAATGTCAGTTATGAATTAAGATGCCTACAAGTGGTAGGGAGATGCTGGAGTACTTTTAAGGCTCCAGACCTCCTGTTTCCCGTGAGTTGACCACAGAGAGACAAAAAGCACCCTACTGATGAGTGATTCCTGTTCTTGATACTCCTGATGACCTCCTTGAAAGCTAATGATCAAAATTGACTCTTCATCAAATTAGATTGAAAGCCAGACTAATTCTGAAACAGATAAATGATTTGTCTATGAATGTGATGTGACTCTCTTGGCAAGTCTTGTGCTACTGTTGCCTTGAGTTCTGTTTCTAAGCATAACAAATGGAAATGGCTTTATTTATTTTACAAAAAATATGAGTGAAAAAGGCACGTTCAATAAAATGTACTACAGCTTTTCTCCTCCCTTACACAAGCAGATATTTGGTTGTTTCTTAGTTGAAAAATGTTTAATAAATTTCTGCCTACCCCTCGCTTCAGGCCTTCTTCCCTCTTCCCCAAAGAAGCTCAGTGCCCCTTTGTAATGCTGAAATTCTTGGTAGACCATTTCTAGAAAATCCCCAAATGATCATGGTTTTAAAATTAAAATCTGATTTTTTTTTTTTGGTCTTTCTTTTTTCGATCATTCTTTTTTCTCCCCTCCCTCCCCCCCCCTTTTTTAACACAAATAATTTCAGAGAGCTGATTTACAGTATGGCTTTGCTAACAGTTGTGTCAACACAAATGAGGAAGCAGCAAACTGCAATATTCAACTGCAAGTGACTAGAGAGAAAGAGACAAAACTGGAACTCTGAAATCATCCTTTTGCTAGAGGAAATATATCACTGAAATTCACCCATACTGCATTAAAGTCCTAGGATGAGATGACACAGTGGTGCTGAATGAATGGCTACAAGAGAGCACATGCAAACACTCTTCCCTGGTACATGAGGCATTGCTTTATGTTTTGCAGTATAATGCATACAAATTCAGATCTAGTCAGTTTACTGATAGTAAACTGGAAAACAAAACAAAACAAAACTCACAGCCTCTAGTAGCAATTCCTGAAAAGAAAGGAAAAAAATCCTCAGGGTAGACTGTCAGTTTACATTGCAATCTTAATAAAAAAGAACAGCTGAAAGGAATCAGGCCTCAAAGTAATAACCATGTCAGAAACTGTATTGTAAACCCATATCACAGAATTATTTTGATTTATGTTTGCAGTATAGATAGAAATACCAGAGAGAGTGTACAATGAAAATTTTAGCAGAACGAAGTCTCAGAATTTGATCTCTGTATAGTTTGCTACTCAAAACTCTTGCTCAAGAGGGCCATAAACCTACTTTAAGGGAAGTTACTAATTTGTCTACTGTGTGTTGAGTCACCTAATTGTTGTTTATGTTGCTGTAATTGCTATGATAAAAGTAGTAAAATGAACTAAACTAGATTTTCAGAACTATAGAATGATACCCTAGTTAAATTAAGAGATAATCACTGAATACAATCTGATTGGCTATTAAGACATTTCCCAATTTTAATTCTGCATTATAAAGCATGCTTTACATCACGTAAGAGAGAGCGCAGATGGGATGATGCCAAAAATGAACAGAGCTCTTGGAAGTTTGATTACCCAATGCATCCCTTCTTTACCATTTTCTGATTTCTCTGTTTATAATTTTGGCTCTTTATAGAATTTCAGAATCGAGCAGCTTTGAAGAAAAAGTCTAATGCTTACAGCAAAGTGGTGGGGAGAATAAATACCCAAATTCTATTATTTGAATAACTCTTGGTGTGACTTTTTGTTACTAAAACAACCTCTCTGTGCTTCAGTTTCCATATTTGCAAAATTATAATTCCTCTTCTTGCACACTATGTTTAAAACTTTACATTTTTTACTGACTGTCATGTGAGGATCCTGAAATGCCATTTGAATATTGAAGAAAAAGTTTCAGTGCTGAATAAAACAGCTATGTTCCCCTAAGGAGAGAGAGCTGATGTAGTACTTGTAGACATGCATGGTGCATAACAAAAACTGAATCACACACTTCAATAAGGAAGTGATGAGAGGTAGAACAAACTCTTAAGAAAAAGTCTAGAAAAGGTCAGAATGGCATGCAAAAAAATACTACATCTTATAAGGAGAAGAAGACCAGATTCAAAACAAACAATCAAACAAAAAGTCTGGAAGACTGGCCAAAGAATACAAAATGGAAGAGTATACCAAGAAACCCCTCATTAGGTATGGGTAGAAAATTGCCAGAAAAAAAGTTGTTCAGGTTCTGCTAAATTAATGTTGTGGGGGAATCTTTCAGTTTTGTGTGGAAAAATAAAGAGCTAGAATAAAAATACCAGCAGACAAAATTGTTATAAAAAATAAATTACTTTATGCTGATTTGTTTATCAGTATTCTGTCAAGTTCCAAAATTACATACAAAAGAGAAAATGAAAGTTGAGATGCTAACATCTTCATAGCCCTGCTACAGGGCTGTGGCTGTCCAGCTTGATGTCTCAGTCTCTTTTATATATTATCATTGCTAATGATTGTTTTGTATTCTCTAGAGTGATGAAGGGGCTTCCTGAGTTTTGCTTATAAAATAGAAAAATAAATATATTAAAAATATATAATAAATATACTTATAAAATAGGGAATATTATTGAATATTCTTCACTCCCCTTGCTGTGTAGAAGAGAATATTCAAATCAGTATGCATGTTTTTAGGATCTTATGAATTTATATATGAAGAATTCAGGGGATTCCTTGTTACCTCTGCATTTTACCTCCAATACTCCAGGGTTATATTACACAAAATTACAAAAAAAAAAAAAAAAAAAAAAGGATGCTATATGGGTTTCTCTCTTAATTACTAGGAAAAGTGAAACTTGTTCAGCTGGGATTCGGTAGGGTCTTGGAGGAGGAATCAACCCTGTATTTACACTGTTCTCTTTTCCTCTGAGATTTGTTCTCTTAACACGTCTCATTGAAGTGTTCATTCAACACTACTTGCAGTCATATGGTAGTTCTGTGTACAATTACTGTTACCATTTTATACATCATCAAGTTCATATATCATCAAGTTCTTCTTCTTATAACACCCATGCTGTTACTTTAAATGTAATGAAATGCCTCAAAGGGCTCACACGTCATTATGGCATCATTGACCCCATATATTAATTTTAGCATGAATGACTCTGTGACCTTAATATTTTGTGAGTGAAATGCATTTCTTCCTTACATTTTGGACTGGAATCAGACTTGTCTTTTTGTAGCAGCATCTTAATTTTGCTAGAAAATAATAAGCTTGAGTTTTCATACTAAATAATATGCATTTTGTTGCTTATGGTGATGAATATTCTTTCAAGCATTAATTAGATACTCAAAACCTAGGTATCTAGGTATTGTATATATTTTAGGAGGAAGCATATTTTACACAAGTTTTACTAAAACCATGTTAACAACATTTCATTGTGTTCTTTTGCACCATTGAGATTTTATTAATTGAGAGAAAGAAGAAGGCAGATGGACAGCAAAAAGTCCTTTCAGGACCAATACAAGGAATATCTTGAGCTCTAAATTCTAAAGATGTCTGCCTCTTGAGTACTGTAAGGAAAACAGAAAACAATTAAAACCAACCAAATTGGATAAAAAGGAAACAAAAACATCAAAAGGAGAACTGAATTTATGATGTCTGTAGGTGTAAAGCCTCCCCTTTACCACTGCTGCACATCTAAGTACAGCAGTAAATAACAGCCATTAGCAAAAAAAACCCAAAAAGTCAGACCATATCAATTAAGCTCTTACTGTGCACTTCTGTAGTAAGAAATGCTTAATATAGATAAATTATAAAGTGAATGCATGTTTGACATCTTTTGGTCCTTTTCCTTTGAAATATGCACTTAAATGTTAATATTAGATGCCATAAATAAAGGGCACCCAAAACAAAGATGAAAGAACATAAAAGGCCTGAAGTTGACAGTATAAGTACCAAATCTGATGGAGCACAGCAGTTATAGAAACATAAAACATGTTGAAAACATAATAATTATAGCTGGTTAGAGATCAAAGAGATATGTGCAATAAAAGCAAACATAAACAATCAGATAAGACACATTAAAAAAGGAATTCTGCTGTAAATTTGAATGATAGCTATGGGATAATATTTAGCTGACATTATTCAATTAAAAATAAAATGGGTTTATGACTGATTTTTTTGTTTATTTTCTCACTTCAGTTTTAAAATTAAGTTATTATGTGTTGAGTATGAATGAACATGTTTTAGATTTGTATAGGTTTTATGATTTGAGTATATATGTGCATGCACATACACACACACACGTATGCATATATATGCACATGTATGAACACACACATATATACACATATTTGTAGGCCTGCATGTGAATATTCTCAAGATTGCTTAAGTGGAGATTTTATATGACATATTATGAATACCTGCTAACACCTGGGAGAAAATATTTCGTATTCTCCAGAAGATCAGTCTTTACTATTCTTAGATTGTCCATAAGGTGATGTTATGGAAGCATTATACTTGAAATCTCAACAAAACAGGGCCCCTGCAAGGTGAGATACACCTATTACACAGCAAGTTTCATGAACTTCATGTTTTGCCTTTTTTTTTTTCTTGAGGAGATATCCTGTATGACAGAATTTGCCAGAATGTCCATGGTAATAAACATCTTCACCAACACAGAGTCTACCTCAGAAAGTACTGACCATCAAGTGAATCTCTTCTAACTTTGGAAATCACTCCAAGACAAAATGAACTACACAGAAGAAATGCCTATTACATAAAAAGGTCTTAATAGTGATCATCTTATTACAAAAGTCTGTATTCGCCCCTTTGCACCCCAGCTGTACGCAAACTAAGCTGGCCTATTGAGAACAGTGACATCCTGTTAAGGTTAGACTGGGACCTGCAGCAGAGTTTGAGCAGTGGAAAAACAGTTCCCTGGACCAGGAAACTAAGATATAGAGAAAGGAACTGGCCCCAGATAAGTATCTGGAAGCTGCTGTGCTAACAGCAGCCAGAGAGACAAGGCAGCCTCAGATTTATCACTATCCTGACCCAATGGTATTCCCCTTAATTATCAGTAGAGTATCCCCCTATTCCTGTGACTGTCCTATCCCGTATGTTAGTTTTACATATTCCCCCCTTTTGTTCTTGCACTTTCCACACAGAGCCCTATAAAATCCTGTGCCCTTTCCTAATAAACTAGTTTGCCATTATCACTACCCTGGTGTGGTTTGTGTCTTCCTTTGCTAGCCATGGAACTGCAGCCCCTTGCTCTCACACAGGACAGGGGCCTGCTTGCTGCACACCACCCAGGGAGATCCCAGGGGACTCGTTGTTTCCCTAACCCAAATTGGGTCAACACCCCATTGCTTTTCTCACAGAAACCACTAACATAAATGTGACAGGGGTGAGATACAACAGTGTGTGAATGAATTTGTAGTATGGATGGCTCTTGCCTTTTTCAGCAGCAGGAAGAGAATGTAAGACCATACAGTCTCGGAATAAAGGCTTTTTGTCATTAGAAAATCCAGATGTTCCTGAGAGAAAAGGATGTTTCCTGGAAGCTTTGTCTGGTAAATCAGTTACAAGACTAGGATATTAAAAAATTTAAGTAACATTTGAAACTGTCCTAATGCCGACCTCAGGAAAGAGGTAAAGATAATATGGACATACCTTCTGACAGCACAAAAATATTTTTTGTTCAGTTTTCCAAACTCAGAGATATGGAGAAGGTTAAAAATCAGAATCACTTGTAACTTAACTTACATCCTTAAAACTAAAGTTTCCTAATTTTTTGTTTGATCAATTATTTGTATGTTTGTTTTCAATTTCAGTTATTCAGATTGTTTTAATGTGATAAAATTAAATAATTAAAAAAATATTGCCAGGAAATTCCAGTAATCATTGACAACAAACTAATTTTAGGATTATGCATTTCTTTGGAAAGCTTGTGTAGAAAGAACTTCTTTTCCTGTTAACTCCATCTTACAAATTGTATTCTCTTATCCTACCATTGAAACCCCCCTGTTTTCCTTTGATGCCATTACTGATTTGGGATTTCACATCCAATCAGTGATTTCCCACAGTGTATGGTGGATATAACACAGGTTTCTGTGAAATGTTTTCAGTGGTGGGCAGAAGGTGGTCAGTGACTGCTTACTAAATAATAGTAAAGAAATAAGATAGCAACTCTTTTGACTAACAGGGCTTATCACCACTTAAGGAGACTCAAAGTTGAGAAAGTGAAAATTATTCCTGCATTTGTTCGTGTATTGTTGAAAACTGTGCTAATGAGATCTGCTGGTATCAAGAAGATAAAAAGGACTGAAAGAATATATAGTGTTATTGGGAATTATATATTTCTGTGAAGTATTTTGCTGCCTAATTTAAAAAAAAAAAAAAAAAAGAAAGAAAACAGAAAACAGAAAACAGAATGCCCTTGAATTAGTATCTTGTCTTTGATGTGTATGTGCTAGAAAGTAAAGAATAGTTGAAATATATTTACAGGTTTTAAATCAAGGACCACTACAATCACTCAGTTTCATCTCGGGCTTAGTGCAATAACTGGAGAAACATTTTGCTGTTATTAGCATATCTTCATCTATAACATGTATAGAAAAAGTATCGGAGTGAAAACTTGGTATTTTAGGATTACGAAGTTTTTATATAAAATCTCATTCTCAAGTATGATTATTGTTACATGTATTTTTCACTAGCAAATTGTGCTCTTAAACTTCAGGAACAATTTTTAATGGGAAATAAAAGAAATTGACTTGATAGTCAACACAGTAAGTGACAAATCTAATATTGCCTTTTGGCTGTTAAATGCTCATGACAATTTTGAAATTCTGATGAACTTTTTCCATTGGAAAGACATAAAAGAAAGTAAAAATTAAGATTAAAAACAAATAGGAACTAGAATCTACTGAACCTAATTTAGAAGAAAGGCTTTTATTGTAATGTATATTGTATTCTAAACAAAAATACATGGTAAACTTTAGTCAGAAAGAGTTTACAAATAGCCATACTAATTATTTAATATTAGAGTAAAACAATAATAAAATAATAATTAACAATAATAAAAGAATAATAATATAATAAATTATAATAATAATAATAAAATAATAATTTTTTTTTTTCATTATATCATGGCTTAACCCCAGCCAGGAGCCAAGTACTGCAGAGCTGCTCACTCACTCCCTTACCAACAGGATCAGAGAGAGACCTGGAAGAATAGAATCCAGAAAACTCATGAGTTGAGACAAAGACCATTTAATAAGGAAATCGAAAGCTGCACACACAAGTAAAGAGAAACAAAGAATTAATTCACTCATGTGCACGCAGGTGTTCAACCATTCTCAGGAGAGCAGGGCCCCATCAGCACAATGGTTATTTGGGAAGACAGGTGTCAAATCTCCCCTTCCTCCTTCTTCCCCCTGCTTTATATCTGAGTATGATGTCATCTGGTATGGAATATCCCTTTGGTCAGTTGGGGGCACCTGTCCTGGCTGTGTCTCTTCCCAGACTCCCAACTTCCTTGCCACTGTGCACAGTATGAAAAGCAGAAAAAGCCTTGGCTCTGTGTAAGCCCTGCTCAGCAAAAACAAAAAAATCACTATATTGTCAATCCTGTGTTCAGCACAAATCCAAAACATAGCCCATACTAACTACTGTGAGAAAAGCTAACTCTACCCCAGCTGAAACCAGCATGAATAGCTCAAAATATTTGCCTAGCAAATTCTGTCACAAGCTGTGAAGGGATAAGGACATGTAAAAGTCCTCAAAATAAGAACATGAGAGGCAAAAATCTGAAACATTTCAGAGTAACTGCCAAAAATAGATTTCATTATCCTTCTTCATGAAATGTATTCAAGTTTATGAGGCTGTTGCTGCATTCCCCTCAAAGATCTGCCCTTAAATGGTGTAAACAAGAAAACAGACAAAAAAGGCTATAATTCTCTAAAAAGTATAACTTTTAAATGAATTAATGATCCATGGATTAACTAATTAGGCTAGCAATAGATTACCTTAATTGGGTGTGGTTTTGAGTAGGAAAAACAAAGTATTTCCGACTAGCAAACCTGGAAAATAGACTGAAATTTAACATGGGTTGTACTTGGCCCTGAATACCTGTTTCCATCACATTTATTTCCAACCTCTGTTTAGTCAGTATCCTGAAATTGTCAGAAAAGTTTAGGATATGCTGTAAATAACAACCAGAAAGTTCTGAAACTAGTGTCACATTTGCCTGTTATATGTTATGCTTTTCTGATAACAGGAGTTGATAGCATCTCATGTATTTCTCGGTTGCTGGATGGCATTAATTTATACTATTTTTTTTTTTTTTGTAGGAAGTCTGTGTATAGTGGTTCGCTACAGAGACAAAGAATTATTTATGGACTATAAAATGTGAAGTTGCTAGAGAAGTCAAATTGTTCCTTTAAACTTCTGCTCTTGAGGACCTAGCTACTCATACACTCAGTAAAGGGAAAGGGCAAAACAATTATTTCACTAAAATTTTAATTAAGATCGAATAATTTAATGCATTTTCTTTAATTTCAGTTTTGCAGGAATAACTCACATGTGTATCAAAGAGTAAGTTGGGAAAGTTTATGTATTAAAAATGCTGTCTTTTCCAAAGCAATTTTTTCTTCCACATTCCTGTGGAACTGCTTTTAGTACTGCTTTTTATGAAAAACATGTTAGAAACTCTGTCATACAAGAACTAAAATTTCCAGTTCAAATAGAGAATCAACCTTAGAAAAGCAAACAGAGTGGGTAGGGCAGTGAACACTTAGTAGGAAATATGACACTTTTAATTCAAATTTCTGCTCTGTCTAGTGCAAATCTGTGGCTTGAATCTTTGTCTTCTACACTGCAGGTGAGTGCCTTAACTCAGTTTTAAAAGCCTTCCGGAGTTTTTCTTCTTTCTCATATGGAAAAAAAAAGAGAGAAAAAAGAGTGCAAAGAGCCCATCATTCTTTAGTGAACTTCAACATTCAAGGTGCAGAATGTTCTTTGAATGTGTATTACTGTGAAATAACTTGACTCTCTGATTCATATACATGGCCCTATCCTCTGATCAGCCACACATCTTAGTTCACTTTTGGGATCTTCTTTAGAGGAAAAAGTAGTGTCTTCCAAGTAAATCAGAGCACATCTCTGAGAATCTCTCTCTACCGGCAGTGTGGATGATCTTAAACCAGCTCTTTCAATTCCCCTTGGCAACTACATCACCAACTTCTGTTCCCGTTCCAGTGGCTTTTTAGATAAGCATCATCTATTCCTGAGCACAATGCCCAAAGACATGCAATATTCTTTTGAAAACATTCTGTAAAACATACTTCAGATCATTCTCCATATTGTGCTCATGATCTTTGATGAATACTAACAAAAACAACAACAAAATGATATATGCTTTGAGGAATGGAATGAACCATATATCACTCATTAAAAGATCAAGGGCTAAGTGCTATGCAGTACAGTCCAGTGTGTATGCTGGACTGGACCTCAGCCATGGTAATACGAACTACTCTGTGTCAACCAAACAGGAGGGCAACAATCACTTCTCAGCAGAGTTTAACTACAGCTTTTGCCTTGCCTGAGTCAGAACAGGGGCTCAAAATTAGCTATCTTTCATGTCATTTCAAAATAATAACCACTGTACTAACAACGGGGCACCATCAGCTTCTCATGAAAGACTTATGGCTCTGTCTCCCATGTACTTGAGTTCTGAAAGAGTCCAGACTTAAGACAAACCTATCTTCCCTAATTCATACTGGCACCTGTATGCCTTAGAAAGTATTGTCCATCACAACTCACAAGTATCTAGTCCTCTTCATGTGTCATACAACTGTAAAACCCTTGTATCACAGGGAAAAGTAAAATAAAACATAAAAAATATATTTTGCATGAGAAGGTTAAGTTAAAGTCCCCACTGTAGAAGGTCCCTTACAGAACTTCTTTTTAGTCCCTAGTTGCTGGCTGTTAGTCCTGAAAAGTCAAGGTATTTAAGTGCACGTCTTGCTAACATCATTTCATTGCCATCATAGGTGGCCAGAGATTACATCCTGAAACAGAACTCCCAGTTGATAATACAAGAATTTTTTTCAGCCACATTAATCACTCTGTTGAAGTTTGGCTTGTGATACCTTGCATACTGCAAAATAAATAAACTCACACATCAATAACTTGTTCAACCGCATGGAATTCTACTTACCACATGGAATTCCACTTACCACATGACTGAACATACTATTGATTTTAGATTAACAGCTATCCAGCTTTTTCATCAATCCAACAGTATCAATTTGTTCTATTTCTTTTTTCTTCAGCTCCCAAACTTTTCCTTTTCCTTTATCCTTTCTTCCCAGCTTTCACTGATAAAGTCAAAAGTGGGTGTTCTCCAGTGATATGTTGTTTTAGCCAGTGTATGATTTGTATTCAGAAATCCCATATATGAAAAACCAGCACTTTTTTTATGGCATTTATGGTCACTTATCTGCAGTACAACATAAATAATTTTCTCCAATTCAAATTAATAGCTACAAATAATATGTTGTTGTAAACAAAAAGTCACTGCAAGACATAATCCAAAGTATGTTTCTTAACAGCAAAATTTTGTAGTTTAAGGGATTGAATCCAACAAAGCTCAGGAATTTCCACTATCTTGGTCACTTAAACTAGACTGACCAGCACACTGTGGAATATACAGTAAGGAATAGCTTTGTAGTTGTGCAGGAATGGGGCAGATAAATGGAAGACTTCCCTATTTCTTTCATTTTTTTTTTTTATGTTTGCAGTCAATATACAATTCATATAAGGCCAAATGAGAGACTGGATAATTGTGTTAGAAAAGGGACAAGGAGAGAAGCTTTATGTTGCAAGAGGTCTCGTAGAAAAAGGAGATTAGAAAATAAATGCAGACCTTGAGAATAAAATCTTATTTTGTAAAGAGAAGTCTTGAAAGTAATTTTTACAATTGTAGCAAAGAATATTTATACAGTAAATATCATTGTATTTGGAGAGCTTAACATCTGTTATTCTTTCATATTGATGAAAGTAATTTAAATATCAGGACTCATGTGACCAAGACAGCATCAGATTGAAATAAACTGCTGCTCTCTTGCTATTAGCTGAATAGTTTGCAGTATTTAAAAAAAAAAAAAAAGAGAGAGAATCAGGTATTTTTCATGAAAAAATGGCAAGTGGAAATAGGCAAATGGATTTTGCCAAGGACATAAAATATGCAGTCCTTTAAGGCTTGTGTTTTGTTGGTTTTTTGTTTGTTTTTTTTTTTTTTTAAATAATCTGCAAATATTTAATAATAAAATCATGATATATTTAAGAAATAGGAATAATTTTTACAATTTCTTAGCTGTCAACTATTACATTACAGCAAGTGCAATTCTTTTTAGTTGCCTCTATATTTAACTTTTCCTCATCTAACATTTTAAATGAGAAATCTGTTTTGTACTGTGAATCTATTCCAATCCTATGATATTTTTGGACTTTATGCTTCTTTTTTTTTTTTGGTAGGGGATACTTATACCTTACTGGGTAGATTTAGGAAAGCAATAAAGTATCTGAGATTAAACTAAAGCTGCCAAGTTGATCTGCCACAGAGGTTAAATAGAGTGATGTCTGTAAATCCTAGAATGGGCATCTCATATTCTAATAGTTGTACTTCCACGACGAAGTATTATCCCTTAATGTTTTTTAAGCAGTATCTGTGTGAATGTATTTCATTGTGAAATCCCTTGGACTACTTTAAGTCTAGTAGTGGCCAGTTGCCAAGTGGGTGGCCAGTTGTACCTGCTATTATCCACTGCTCTGGAAAACATGGTGTTGACCCCTCCTGTGCCTTGAGACCAGAGCTAAACACAAACTTCAGAAACAGGCAGCAGCCACAGGCTGGGATTGCTAAGGCGATGCTTCAAATAGACACACTGCTTTAACAGTCTTTTCTGGACTGGTACTCATTTCTGTGTGTCTTTCACCTGTTGGGTGGAAGGGAGTTGTGGCTGTCCTGAACCACAGTAGCTGTTTCTTGCAGGTATCCATTGCAAAACTTCTGTTCTTGTGGTCTTAATCATGATTTCAGAAAACTAAGGAGTACTGAACAGAGGAAGATGGGACATGATTTAAAATTTAAAAAAAAAAAAAAATTAGCAAACTGCTAGAAGTTGATTTAAGGCTGTATTTCCACAGCTTTTGTCTGCCACACAGGGGAGAGAAGCCTATGACGTGTATGAAAGAGAGAGCAAGGGAGATGGCATACTAATCCCTCTTGTAAGCAAAAGAGTAGAAAAGTGTCTAGAGAAGTGATCAAATCTCTGACCAGAAACAAAAGGGAATAAACTGTTCTGTGAAAGAAAATAAAACAGATCAAAAAGAGGAGCAAGTGGTCATGGCTGAGTCTGTTTACTTGTTTACTCCTGGGTTTATACAGCTCTGAGTCAGAAATCCCAGGGAAATGTAGGAAACAAGGCTTTACACAGCCTGTCCATCCTCTGTCGACATGCCTCTATGAACTACTGAATGCACTAATAACAATCAAGTCCTGAAAATTTTGACTTTGCTAAACAATAAACACAACACTGAAAAAATAGTTTTGCTAAATTTCCTTTCACAGTGAACAGATTTCAAAGATCATTTAGGTTTATAGGTAGACTCTAAAAACTGATTTTGAGATTTTTATTTTAAAAATCACTATTTAACACTTGGTGTTAGAAGTAGTTATACTACATCTGATTCAATCAGCTGAAGTCTGGGAACAAGACAGCTTACAAGTATAGCAAATGTCTAGTTAGGTTTTAGAAAGCTCTGATCAAAAAGCCTGGTTTAATTATGTACCTCATTATTTCCTCTTCTTTCTTTAACTGTTGTACCTTTCAGCGCATTTTAAATAACAGTGTTAAATAAACTGTTTTACCGAAGGATGTCTTAGCTGCTCAAATATGGTACCAGGTGCCCTAGGGTACTTGAGATGTGCATTACCTTGGCAGAGGCAACACAGTACTGCAGGAAATCCATGCCTTTCTACAGATGCAGCTGGAAGCCTGGAAGGAGGTCAGAAAGTACCTAGCCTGTTTTATAACCATGTACTTTTAGGTAACTGATCCCAAGGTCAGCTGTGTCTTATTGTCATTATGAAGGTTCCTGGGTTAGTATAAATTTTGGACACACAAAGTTTATCAACAATGATATTTGCAAAATAGCAAATCCCGTGTTTGTGAAGATTTGGGTCATAAGTGACTTTAAATTGAAGAGATTTATATAGTTTAAGTAAGCCAGAATTTGGCAGTAGTGTTTTCAACCCATCACTTTTCTTTTTCAGCTGTCTACAGCAAAACTGAAATTTTTGTTGAAGTGATTTTGTGTGTAGATGAGATGGGGAAAACTATGGCCACAAAAAAGCAGGTAAGAAAGCCCCTTCTATTTTGTCTTACTTCTCATTTCTGATTGTTCCTTGTTACCACCCAACATTTTCAGTATCCTCATAGTTCAACCTGGGTAGGCAGGTAAGCACCACATAACTATTTGCTCACAACCTTCTCTCCCTGCTACCACAAAACCAGACAAAATAGCAAACCAACCAAACAAGAAAAAAATCACACCACTCCCCCCAAAAAACTTACACACACACAAAAATTAAAAAAGCAAAGCCAAGAAAAGCAAGTGAAAAAAATCCGATTGTTTGCCACCAAAAACTGATGCCTAGCTAGTACCCAATTAGCAACAGTAGTCCACACAAACCTCTCCCCATATCCTGACATCCCAATTTTTATTGCTAACCATGATGCAATATGGTATGGGATATTATTTTGGTCAGCTTAGGTAGCTGTCCTGCCTGTGTTGCTTCCCAGTTACTTGAGCATACCCAGCCTCCTCCTGGTGGGGTGGGGTGAGAGGGTGAAAAGGCCCTGACTGTGTCAGCACTGCTCAGCAGTAACAGAAACATCTCTGTGATATCAATACTGTTCTCAGCACAAATCTGAAACACAGATCCATAGAAGCTGCTACTACTACAAAAAAAAAAAAAAAAAAAAAAAAAAAATTAAAAAAAATTAACTCTATCCCAACCTAAACCAGTGCAAGAGCTTATGGCACGTGCACTGCAAATCTGCATTCAGTTACTATTGCCAATATCATTTATGCTGCTTCTGAATTTAGGAAGTAAATGGTTTCCATGAAAAAAATAAGAGTTACCCTTTGTCTTCTTATTTTCACTACTTCTATATTTTATCGCTCATTTTCTCCCTGTTCCTTCTAGAATTTTTAAATTTCTTTAAAAGTTTTTTCTTCCTTTCTCTTACATGTATCAATATTATTTATATTCCTAGTCAGCTTGCTTTGCTCTCTGTTTCCCTGGCTGGATTATACCAGAATGAATTTTAATTGTCAGTTCTTCCATTACTTCAGTCTCAATAGTACATTTCCTAAGTGTTATAAAGTCTCAGACAAAATTCCACTGAGCATTTCACATTCCCTCAAAGTCAGACTTTCTGACATCAGACCTAGTGCTTTTTTTCTCTGCTAAGAAGTCTCATAACTATGCGAAATCTGAGGTTTTTTTGTTTGCTAGATACTGCATGTTCTCAATATCAACTGTGTTTATACCTGTCTCAAGTCATTGCATTATACACAGAACTGCCTCTAACCTGTGTAGGCTATTTAACAGAAAAACAAAACCATAAGAGCTAAACAAAGAAAAAAACCTCTTTCCTCCATCACCTCCCTCCCAATTCAGAGTTCCTTGAAAAAAAAAATATTACCTTTTAGGTTTTTGCTTAGTTTCTTTTAAAATCAGTATCAAGGTAATTACTTTTCCCTTGATAAAGATTAAAGCTAAGCTCTAAGAGACCATGCTGCGTGGACTCTGCCATATCTGCTCTAACTGCCCAAGAGATCTGTAGCTACATCAGTGAATTACCTGACTGCCTTTATTATCCAAATTTCTATCAAAACTTTCTCTACTGTCATTCCAAGTGTTTATGCCATTTTTCTCAGCAGATTCTGTTTCATTTCTCAGTAATGTTGCTATTCTTGCCTCCTGTTTTTTTCCTTATCTCTGCCTTATATCCTGACACTTTAAATCATCATGCTCTGTATTGATTCAGTAAAGTGCACCATTCCACTCATTCTATATTGTACATATAAGTGAAAATCAACAAGAGTGTTTATGGGAAGTGAGGAGGACTGACAAATATGTCATTCTCAATTCACAAGTTTTACACTGATTAATGGCTGAGCACTCAACAATATGAATAACGATCGCTGGTTCCACAACTGTCCGTAGCTGCCTGACTGAATAGGATTTTGGTGCCTGAGTCCCTAGTGAAATCAATAGAAATTACAATTGTGGTCCCTAAATAGCTTTGTGTTCCTGTCACCTGTAATAAATACCAATAGGATAGATATAAGTTTCCCAGTGATGTTTAAATATGTGTAAACAAAACATAGAACCTTATGAATTTACAGTGAGTTATGAAATGAGAAAGATTGCTAAAAGCCTGATCCTTCAAATTCTCATGCTTGTTTTGGTCTATAATAATAAATAAATAAATAACTTTATTGATTTTGATCACATTCTCTTTCTTTCTTACTGTATTTTTGATTCTTCATGTAGAGGGTGTCTTTCCAGGAAGATCTTTCATAGTGACTGCACAATAATGATGAACCAGAAGTCCCATCATCATAAGACTCAAAAATCCTACAGTTCTTCATTTCTATGAGGAAATGAAGAGCTTCAGTGGATGAAAGAATTACCATGATGTTGACCTGAAAGAAAATGTTCTCTGTACATTCTCTAAAGGAAAAATGCAGGGAGAGCTTGAAGTGGCAATTTATTTACCCATGAAAAATTTCAATATCAAGGAAAACACACATTCCACATTCAATAGAATTTGACGGAAATTCATCAACAGGCTCTACTCAAAAACACAATATACCAGAATGTCCTTAAACGAGAGAGTAAAATTTCCAACCAAATAGTTTAAAAAACCCCAAACAAACAAACACAGAATCAGTATGTATGTATAGAACCACAGCAATGTTCTACTATATCAAGTGAAAAAATGGGTTGTTATCCAAACAACCTTGGTTTTCTCATCCAACTTTAATTTCAGGTCTCTTTTAGTCTGTCAAATTAGGTGCAAGAATTGGGCCCCCTGAATTTTTCAGTAGAGTAATGATGACATACTGCAAGTTGTTTTTTTTTCCTCAGGATAAGAAGTAACTGTAGTTTGTCATTCCATTTTTTTTTTTAATTTTTATTTTTAAGTATCTATTATAGTTTCATTTGGTTTTGTTCAATATGGTAGTGCATATCATGTAATATATTGAACATCTGCAGAATATTTGACCTGGGGGAGTAAAACAACAACCATAAGATGCATGCTCCTGATGCAGCAACATAAATATATTACTGATTATTAAATGTAAACATTTATCCCCATAGTTACTGCTGCATGGCATCTTACTTTCCATAGCTATTTATGATTCTATCTGAAAGGTCTCTTAGGAAAAAAAAAAGGCAGTACCTTTTAATAACTATCGTCTTTTTAAGTGAACATCATTATACTTCCTTACTCTGAGGCATGGCAGATACTGTCTTGGCAGAAAATGGTTCCTAATCCTTTCTTATCTAGCTTCATCAATAAAAAAGATATTTTAGATTGACTATTTCATTTGTTTATGTTATGCACTCTCATTAATACCTGTGAAAAACAAGTTAAAAAGAGAGGTGGTAGTTGCTCCATCCCTGTAAACATTCAAAGCCAGGTTGCACACGGCTCCAGGCAATCTGATGTGGCTGAAGATGTCCCTGTACACTGCAGTGGGATTGGACCAGGTGGCATTTAGAGGTCCCTTTCAACCCATTACCATTCTACTGTTCCATAAATATTCTACACCTAGCCAGAGAAGATGTAAGAAGCTACACCAACTTCAAGGCAATAGAAGGGCCAAAGAATTACTTCTCTATGTTCTGTTCTTGAAAAACTCACATGATTGTACAGTAAGACAGCTCCAACTCCAACAAAAGATCTGAGTGGTTGTTCACTTAGTAGGTCAATCATCTTTCAGATGATCTTCCTGTTTGTGCCATTGTTAAGGATAACACTGTGGACTGAGTCCATACTGTAGTGTGGACTGAGCTTCTGTTTTCTCCCTCAGGATCTACCGGAAGCTGTTTCAGCCTTTGCAGAAGTTAAAACAATAAGGAAAACCTCAATAACATTGCTCACTGCTTCAAGATGTTTGTAGCAATGGAGCATATTTGTGCACTGGCTTCTTGCCTCCAAAAGAGTGGCCCACTTTTTAAATGGTCCTCTGTCTAATACTCTCCTCTGAAATATGACAGATATTACTTTAGCAGAAAATCTTTTATGTTGGCCTAATAATTCTGCAGTAGCCCCTGAAAGCTGATCCTCAGTTAATGTATATGTACTCCCAACCCAGCCCATGGTGAGACAACACAATTTATTGCAAATTTCAAAGGAAAAATTTGCATGTAATCTGCATTGCTTGACAACTGAGCTAGTCCAGGAACAAATGGTTGGGCTGTACCTTACCCTGTTATGTCTTTTTTACTCAATCACATGCGTTTGAGTCTTCTGTCAGTCCCTGGAAATACCAAATACCCATGTAAAGTTTGTGTTTATGATTACAAAAAATGTATCAAATATATATTAACTTTTCTAAGAAGATGATGCCTGCAAAATATATGGTACAGTCTTGTGTTTTTCTTTCTTTCTACTTTTAATTCGACATTTCTTCATTTATTTCCCAGAACAATGCTGTTTTCTTCATTGACCTGAGAGTTATACAGGATTCAGAACATGAACAGTTAACTCATTTCCTTAATATATTCCATTCTCTTTTTTTATCACCTCTCCTTACGGTCACTGGTCTTTATGTCAGCTCGTTTCTCTTATGTTATGCCTTTAATACACTTACCCTGCCACTTACATGACTGCTCATCTTCCTCTGTCACTTTTTCTAAGTCTAAAAACAGTCATGTGTGCCATCAGTGAAGCTCACATATTCATTTATCATTTGGAAGCAGGCTGTTACTTTTTTCTAAAATCTGATCCCTTAGCACTACAGCCAACCAGCCCTTGCAGTAATCATTTCCCACATTCTCTCCCCTAAAGAGGATTAATCCTATCTTTAATACTTCTTTTTCCATCCTCTGATAAAATGTAAGGGAAAAGTCTGTTTGCGGTCAGCACTCCTCAGGCTGGCAATTCTGCCATCTGGTTCAATTTCTTTTTCCTTCTTTTAAATGCACAGGTGCCATGTTATGTTAGCAATCGATTGCTTTTCAGTCAAATAGGTTGGGGAAGATATTTTATTTAACTGGTACTGAAAAATTATGGGTTAAGTTGCTCTGTTTGTTGCAGATTTTTCTGTCTGACTGTGGGCAGCTCATAATTTCTCTGTATCTCAGTTCCAAGTCAGTAACATAGAAGAAAAATATTTTCTTCTTTTCATCTTTTCTTAGAATGTTCACAGAAAGAAACACTTTATCTCTAACAATTTTAATAACTATCAGTTAGGATTTGAAAGCAAGTATAAAATATTAATTACAATTATCTGCTCATTTCTCACAGAGAATAGCAGCTGTGATCTTTTCTGCCTAGTTTTCTTGAAGCAACTTTAGAGTAATGAGTGGTATTCTTCCCTGTTTCTTTACAGAGAAGAGTTATAGGAAGATACTTCTTTCACACAACAATCCTTACCCTTTCCCCACCCCCCCCCCCAAAAAAAAAAAAAAAGAAACAAGTTTAAATAACCTTTTAAATGAAATATAGCAATAGCCCAGCATTTTAAGGATGAAAGTGCAGTTTTCTAAAAGGTCAGTTCCGTCCCTGAAAATGTTTTCAGTTTAGACTACACATTATGAAGTCTGTACAATCTAGTAGCAATTTTCAGCACCACTAACAATAAGAGGTAAATTCCAGTCACTTACAGTAAGATGGCAATGTGGTGACAGCTGATGCTTGGGTATGTGTGCCCTGAGTTACTGCAACAAACTGCCCACTGAGGGGAAAGAACCTTTCCCTAGCTAAGTGGATGAATTTTAGATATAGTTGAAAAATAAAACCATAGCAGATTATAAAGTGATTGCAAGTGATCAGCTGTGTGGCAGTTTCCGTGACCCTCATTTTGCAGACAAGTATCAAAATATATTAAATTAATAAATTCCAACAAAACAAATAATCTCACATTTTCTGCACAATTGTATTTGACAGATGTTTTTATCTTTTACTTCCAGTGAGCCACTACCATTATGTTTTATTTCCAGATCTATGTCCTTGTTCTCTTAAAACTATAGCAGTTCCACTATGCAGTAAAGCTATAAATTCATAGAACATTCTTCTGAAGTGCCTGCTTGTTTCATAATTCCACTTCCATATCTTTAGTTGTTCTAAAATATACTGAACTGTCAATGTGAGGGTCAGGAGACAGAACACTTTGTAGCTTCTCTGCCAATGCCTTTGTTTAACTCGGAAAATAAGCTACATCACCAAGGGAGTGATGAAATCAAGGATACATAGAGTCACAAAGGCATTAAAATGTTAAACACTGTATACTGCAGACAGTTCTTAAGAGACAAAGTGGTAAATCCACATGCATTTACTTTAGGTACCCAACAGCAAACAGTCTTTATTAAAACTGGTAAAGAATACAAAGCAGCACACAAGGGTTCTGCAATTTAAAAAAGAAAAAACAAAAAAAACCTGTTCCCTGCTCTCACAGTTACTGTCTTACAGAATCATCTGCCTTTTGACCTTGAAAATTGATGCACATTTTCTGACCCTGTTTTACTGCCAGTTAGTTTAAATTTCATTTTATCATTTTCTTTTACCTGGAAATCAGCAAACCTCATGGGGTTTTCCTGGAATTTTCAGAGCCCTTTCTCAGTTTTCATAATATTGAAGGCAAACATTACATGTTTTCTTATAATTTCCTGGGAAACGGGCAGAATGAATACACAATGTCTTGCCAAAGTCTTAAAAAGAAAAAAAAAATCATATAATATTTATAAATATCTAACTTCAGTTTATACTTAAATAGATGTTTATATTGACAGATAAAACACTGACCCATTTCAATTAGAGCAATTTTATGAACATGGATAATGAATTATGAAGCCATAATAAGTTCTGAAGATGAATGCTTCTGTGTTCGTGGGAGATCCAATAGTAAGACATGTCAGGGAGAGACAGAGAGAGAGAGCACATATATGATGGGACTTTGTCAGGCCCAAGAGATGAAGGTGTTATATGAGGTAAGGGGAAAGGGAAATTGTGAATATTTTAGCTTATGTTCAGGTGTATATGACTTTCTGATATCAAGCCCAGGTTTGTTATCTATAAAGCTTCACAAAACCTCTGAAGCCCCTGCCTTAATCTTGGAACTTTTTTTATTCACAGCTTAAGTCTAAAAAAATTGAAGTTCGTAGTCCAACTGCACTGGCAGAGCTTAGGGGTAACCATAAAAATTGTAAATCCAAATTTAATAATGGATATAGTCATCAGGCATTTGCCTATAGGACAGTATACAAAGCCCAGGTCACAGCCCATCTCAAACACATGGGATCTTTGAAAAATACTACTCCACTCTGAGGAAAACATCCAAGTCAGGACACAAAGAATGGAGCATTAGTGCTTTCCTCCATTTTTATCTAGACTTGGGGAAAACCTCTTTATGAGGGCTTATTCTACAGTGAACTTAGGTTATCTACCCCTTTTTCTTACTTCGCTTGTTTTTTCCTCCTGTTGAAACATTTATAAAGGTAAAACAACAAAAATTAAAAGAGTTGGAATTCATTAGAAGAATGAGAGTTAGAAATCACACACAGAAAAAAAAGGCCAATGTCATTTTCTGGTTAGCTCAGGGATTAGAAGTTTTCTGAGGGAGGGAAGAGGGCGAAGCCAAATTCTTACCTAAATTTGTCTCCCATTCATACCCCTAGAAATCTTCTGAAGATGTTTAGATAAAGCATATCTATTTTTTGGCACACCTTTTACAAATACAGTTTGCTTTTTTTAAAAAAAGAACATTTTTACGTTACCTTCTATTTAGATGACATTGCCCTTTTCTTTGTATTTGAATATTGAGTATTTTGCTGAACACATCCATTAAGAACCATTCTGCAAGATACTCTTTCTAGCCCATTGCTTTGATGAAGTCACCGTTCTCAGAATTCTGTGCTCAGCTTCTACTTCAGATCCGTCTGTGGCACAACTGTTACACTTTAGACAACCAATTCCAGGTTCATTCCTTACCTGTGTCTCATACTTAGCAGAAGGCCCTTGTAAAAATCCCTGTGGTTGATATTTCTAGTCTATTCAGTATATATATTTTACAACCCTTCTTTCCTCTAATTTCTGAACACAGGTGAATCATGAATTAATAAATACATGTAAAATTTGTCACTTTACTCTGTATATTTTTCTATTGACTAATATATATGTGTGATGAGGATAGTTGCATACGTTTTTAGACCCAGTTGCTGAAAAAACTGAAGATAAGAGGAGAAAGCCCTTGAACTTGCTAGATAGATGGAAAGACAACGTAGAGAAAGGAGTCAGATTTTTACTGCAGCAATTAAATACTCAGAAAATTATATATTTACACACAAATCACTACAAGCACCATAAGTGTGCTTTGCAAAAAATAACTTTTGTTCTGCAGGGTAGGTAATTCTGTGTATCTGAAGAACAGAAGTCATGTTCATATTTTGATTCTAACACAGCTTTTTAAATTGTCAGTTTTCATAAGATTAGTATATAATTGGACCCTTCCACTCTTTTTATTATTTTTTCCTTTCCTTTCTTTTTTTTTTTTTTATTTTTTTAATAGTTTTAGATTGGACATCACAAAACAAACAAGACCACAAATAAAATGAAAGCCTTAGAGAAGTGTCTGTGATATTATTTTCCTTTAATATCCCCAACAGGAAATAATAACTTCAACACAGTGTAAGGCATATAGTTGTTACCAAATAAGTGCACATAAAAAGATTTTTAGTATCCCACTAGGCACCTATCTAATAAATATCAGAGAACACTTCTCTTTTGATTCCATTTAAATATTGAGACAAAGAAGTTATAGCACTCAGTTTAAACCTCAGGACTAGATCCAGCCAGACAGGACAGTGAATAAGATTTCTCAGAGCCTAGAAAGTAGCACAACTAATAGTGCCCCAAAGGAAGGGAAATTTTCACCAGTTCATGTAGGGAGAGAAAAAAAGATAGTACTCAAAAGAGACTTCTGATGCCTTAGCAGAAGAAAGGATCTGAAAGTATTGCTCTTAACTTTTGACCTGGCACTACAGTCCTCTGAGACCTCTGTCTTCTGGATGAAAGGGAAAGAAAAAGAAGAGATGGGTCTTAGTTTCACCTGGACAAATAAGAATACTATATTTTTCCACTCTGTGACCTTGGCTATGTGATTTACCTTGTTGGGGAAAATAAGCAGCAGCAATCCTGGCATATGAAGAAGACGTCAAAGTTTAGGCAATACTGAAATTGGCTGGGATTTTTATTTATTTAGACTTAAAAATAATGCAGATGTCTAGCTACCAAAAATTTTTTAAACAAGCATGATTCTCAAGTCACACTCCCAAGAAGGCCAAAGTCTTCAAAAAACCCCTGAAGCATTTCCTTTTGGACCTATAAATAGTTTTATAAATCTGTTTCATTTCTGAACATTATTGCAGAAACTGCAGATCAGCTTTCATCTGGGTATTTGTTTATATGTAATCTGGGTATTTCTTTTTAAGTAATTGTGTATGACAAGGACAACATACTATTTATCTACATATCTAATCTTGCTTACATAATGCAGTACCATCCATTAATATGAGCTTATCTTATTCTACTCAAACTAAAGAGACATTAAAGATACCTGGCTGGAATTTTAATTCTGTTGTAGTCAGTTTATTTCAATGGATTGCAAACAGTCAATCAGTTTCCATGTGCTTGTACAAAACCTTGACAACAGTTAAGACTTGTGTCCTATATTTCTTTAATTTCCTTAAATAGGTTTTCTTTGTCTGCAATTCAAAGTATGTCTTATTCAAAAAAGAAAATCAATATTTTTATCTTACATTTATGAAATTTACCTTTAATTCACTAAGTTGTTATACCAAGTCATAACACATATTGGTCCTTTAGGTACCAATAAGAGGCTTTCAATATCTCTACAAGTAAGAAAGAAAAGTGAGAAGAAAACATGACCCTGTTGACCAATACTATCTCACCCTAGAACAAAGATTAATATATTTATGCCTGAGAGCTGTTAGTAATGCTGCTGATTCAAAGACATGTCCTGCTCAAACTGTTTATGATGATGTAATAAAACGTGAGAGATTTTTGTTGTTCAGTCTCTTAAAATAACCCTTTTCAAAGGCTAAAAATTGTGATATGCATCAATTCCATCTGAGATCATGGTCACAGAATCACAGAATACTTAAAATTAGAAAGAAGCACTAAAGGTCAATCTAGTCCAATCTCCCTGCTCAAGTATGAATATCTCAGGGAAAGTGATATTGCCAGTGTGTCTGGGGAACCAGTGGAAGTGGTCCACCATTCTCACAGGAAAGTTCTTTTTTATGTTCATGTGGAACTTCCTGGTCCTTTTTGTTCATGGGAGTGCTGGTTTTGGCTGGGGTAGAGTGAATTTTCTTCACAGTGACTAGTGTGGGGCTAGATTTTGGATTTGTGCTGAACACAGGCTTGATAATGTAGAGATGATTTTGTTATTGCTGAGCAGGGATGACACAGAGCCTTTCATGTTTTTTGTACTGCCATGCTGGCAAGGAAGTTCGGGGTGCACAGGAGGTTGGAAGAAGACACAGCTGGGACAGGTTACCCAAACTGATCAAAAGGATATTTTACCAACGGGTTATTCCAGACCATATGACATTCTCAGTATATAAAGCTGGGGGAAAGAAGGAGGAAGGGGGGATGTTTGGAGTGATGGCGTTTGTCGTCCCAAATAAGCATTAAGTGTGATGAAGCCCTGCTCTCTTGGAGGTGGCTGAACACTTCTCCCCCATTCCTTGTTTTGCTTTGTTGGTGTGTGCAGTTTTTGCCTTCCTATTAAACTATGTTTATCTCCACCCATGAGTTTTTTAGCTTTTCCCCTTTTGATGCTCTCCCTGACCTGGTTGGTGGAGGAGCAAGTGAGGTGCTGCATGGAGCTTGGTTGCTGGCCAGGATTAAACCACAACAGTGGGGTTCATTGAACCCAGGAGAAAAGTTTCTTAGAATATTGCAAGCTTAGATGCCTTATGTCAGAGACCAGATTCATATCTCATAGAGTAGTTTGACTGATGGGTCAAATAAACCACATTGTCTGTGAGGAGGGGGAAGAAGGGCTAGGCCTATGCCTACAGCCAACATGGCCAAGAGCACTTAGCACGGAAAGCCATGTGGCCAGGCTGTCAATAAAGTCCTCCTCGTGGCCCACCCACATGCACCCCCTGGAGCCTCTAATTGTCTGTGGCACCCCTCACTTTGGCAAGGGGGAGAGTGAGTGGTGAGTAAACCAAAAGTCCCACCTAGAGGGAGTGGCCACAATAGCCAAAGTCTATAAACAGGCATGCAGAAGGTTTCCCTATTGCTTGTAGTTCTCCTTGCCAGTCAACATGTGACCTTCTAAGTGGTAACTATGTGTTTCTCTCCTCTCTTTCTCTCTTTATTCTTTCTTCTCTTAATCTCTCTTTCCTCCCTCTTGTGGGCAACTTAAACACCTATTTTCTGTATTTCACTTAAATTTGGGTTGGTATTTGCCTAGTAACTTGCTATTAAGTGCAATGCTTCTGTGAACTGAGTTCTTTGTACTGGGTGTTGTAGTGAAATGCTTTTCCTTGGTTTGCATGTTATTTCTGTAAAACCCTTTTTGCCAAAACACCTGTTTTCTCACCAGTAAAAGAAGTCTCTTAGAGAAAAGTGTGTAGCCTTTTCTCCATATGTGAACTCAAGGTATCAAAAAATCAAACACTTTGTGAGAGTTGGTGTAGGCAAAATCTCTTGAAGTCCAAAATTATAGTGTAACACCTGCTAAAAGCGTGGAGTTTCTGGGCCAAAGTGTAACACTTTAGAGCAATTATCTGGCACTGAAGCAACTTGAAACCACGTCTTCAATTTAGTGTATGAGTATGAATGAAATAACTTCCAATTTTAATCTTCATTTTGGAGGTGCTTTAAAAGGTCAGATGGTGTATGAAATAAGTGAAATTCTGGTCTGGCAATAAGACTACATCTATACTACCTCAGCACAGTATAGGTCATAGCTAATGACTAGATACGCTAACATTTAAATAAAGTAACTGCAAACAAACTGATTACTAAGAATGCTGTTTGACCTGAACTATCTTCCAGATTTTACCTGGGCATTGTTTGAGATGGACTGAGCTTGCGGAGGACAAAGCTGTGCTAAGGACTAACATGAAGGGCAACTGCAATATCAGTGCCTGGGCCCATGCTCTGGCCCTAGTGATTTTACTGGAAACCAGAATAGCGTAGGAGTCATGAGAGTGTTCAAAGAAAGGAAAGGAAAATACACAAGTCCATCTGAACAACTTTGTGTTTAGCAATGCCTGTGTTAAACTGAACTTCTTCATCTGACCTTTATTTATATCTTGGAGATTTTTGGCTTGTGTTTTAATCAAAAAGATAATTTATCCAGGAGGCAAGATGACATTTCAGTTTCTGTAGAAAATAATAGATAACTAGAAAAAGAGAGAAAACATCATCTGGTTCTGCAGTATTTTTTTAAGCAGGATGTTTTAGAAACCTTATCTTAGTAAAACAAATAACCTTCTCCTTCAGCTGTGAACAATAGCAACAAAAACCTCTGACTACAGTCTTAAAATCTGCAGAATAGAAAACTCCTTTATAGTCATAGAAAAATATTATAAAGCTTTAGAAGATACAGTGATTGAAGCCCCAGTCTGTGGTGAATTATGATAAAAAAGAGAATGTCCCAGTGGCTGGCTTTAATTGTTCTTCATGAGCTTGAAAATGCCACATAAATGTGAAAGATCCAGTTACTGGATTAGCTATGTGTGTTTGATAAAAGACGCATCAATCATTACTAGTTACGAGTTGTTTCCGTAAGAGGGCTTAAAAGGGAAATGCAGCTTGTTTTTTGTGCTGCAGATGGCACCCAATAAAGACTCTGCTGCTGTTGAGTTAGTTGCAGAACTGTCAGCCCTGCCTTTTGCTCTATCTTTCTGAAAGTCTGTTTGCTTTGTACCAGATAAGGATGGAGTTACTTGTTGATAACAGGCAAAGGAAGAATGGGATACAAATTTTGCTTATGTTGTTTAGTTTCCATTCCATCTTTCTCCCTTTGCTTTTAAATTCAGTTTTTCTTCAGGTGCCCTTACCAGGTCACTCTCCTCAAGTCTTGTTTCCCTGCGCAAAATGGATAACAACTAATACTGTGAGAAATGCTTCACTAATTCCCTTGAAGGTCAAACAGGTAGAGGCAGTATTGTCACTGAGCTCTAGTACTGAAGAACAGTATCTTAGCCATCAACTTTGAAGATATTCAGAGTCAGTCATCCTTTAATTTGTCACATTGCATGCAGTGCAAGGAGTGAGTGAAAATTAAAACTAAATTAATAGCTGAAAGATTAGTTTTTCACTTTGATTACAAGTCAAGCTCCAACTAAATCTCCAATTAAAACTTCAAAGAATATTCATATGGCTTCTCTAAAGACAAGTAGTACTGAATATGTCCCATGTCATCTTAGCTCATAAAATTATTCAGGAAGGACTATTCCTGAAGTTCTTCTTTTGAATGATGTAGACTCAAAATACCTCAGAGGGAGAGTAGATTTAACTTGGGTGTATGACATCCTGAGTAAGTTCCTGAACTGCTAGATAAAGTATCTTTCTCAGATTTTCTCACTGGTGGTTTGTGGATTTTTTTCTTGGTTGGTGTTCTTTTATTTTTTTTTTTTTTAAGTGATGCACCCCTTGAGGCAATAATAAAATTTCCCTTCTTTTTCCTACAAACTGTTTTGTGCATTCAACCTGAAATATCTAATAGATACCTACTATATATTTAAATACAATTTTGTTTTCTTTTGTTTATTGGTTTGGTTGATTTTTTTGTTTGTTTTCACAGATGAAACATGCTTGGGTCAACTTAGAACATTTATACCTAAATGACATTCATATACAGAGAGACATTCATATATGTAGCACTATTATAAATGCTGTATATTTCATTGGAACTCCATGAATCACTGACTATTTGCTTTTAAAGGTACACGATCCAAGTGAACATAACAGGTTTTTTTCATCCATTTGGACAGCTCTGGAACAGACAGCAAGATGTTGTCTTTCAAAACCCAATTTACCCTTTGTTTACACCAGCGTGATTCTAATTAACTCTACTTGCTCTTGTGGAATTAAATAAATATAAAATGCTACCATTATGAGGAAGACTGAAGTTAAGATCACAGTGCATTTGACAACATTTGCTACATAGTTGAAGGAAAGGAACAATTATATGTTAAAACTGGTTTTTAATTTTTATTTTTACAAACTTTTACCGCATTTAGGTTCTGCTTCACTACAAAAGAAAGGAAGGAAGAAAGCAAGCAAGGAAGGAAGACCCAAACACCTAAAACTAGGAATAAAAAAACCTTTATTCTCATCTCATTGATGCTTAGAGTTCCACTAACTTTAACATGTTATTCTGGTGTACACCAGAACAAGAGAAGAACAAAATTAAATGTACTTCCAACTGTAAGTAATAATTACATTTGTGTGCACACGTGTTATACCTGTATGTAAAAATGACCACAGAATCTCCAAAACATTTCTGTGCTATATTAATATCAGTCTTGATATATGGGGGGATATATTTTTCTGGACTTTTTAAAATATAATAATGAGAGGCTTCTGGTCTGATTCTTTATCTACAGGTAGATAAATATCCACAAATATGGTTGTGGAAACCCTTATATCCATAAACATTTTCTATTCCAGACGCTCCCTTCCTTCTCTGCACATTTGTATACTACTGGCTCCTTTGCCTTAGAAATGGTTCCCCTGTCTTCTCTTTGCCACAGCACAAAAACAATCCCAAGCCTGTCCTGAAGTTCATTTGCTGAGATTATGCAGGGCACTGAGTGCCCTGACAACATGCCAAATATAAGGTGCTGCTGGAATTAAATCTTTGAGGTTTAAAGTTTTCTCATGAAATTTCTCATCCATTACTATTCTTTCAATTTGTGTAAAGCTTTCATTATGACTTTTTACTCCTGAAATAGGTTATTGATTCTTTTAGAGAAATCTTTTACCATTTTTAAAAGTATTGCTGTGATTTTAAGTTTTATTCAGTTTTGTAGTGTTGAAAATTTAGCAGTCTGATTTCACATCATTGGGTGTCAATATGACTCCAAAATACAATTCTTTTAAATTTTAAATAAATATGACAACACCTTCTACAGTTAGACTTGCTACCCAAACAAATTCTAAAGCTTCCCTTATCATGCGAGAATGTTGACTTCACCAGGAACTGAGAGTACTTAGGGCCTCTGAAAAATATCACTAATTTCATTTGAGACCTAAAGTGGGAGGTGTCTGAGGGAAGCCCCTTAAACTAAGAGGCTGCTGCTCTGAAATCAGGCTGCCTCTAACTCTGTATTTTTATCAGTAGCCTTGAGCCCATCTCACTATGCTAAGGTATACAGAAAGGACTTTCCAGGTAAGGGATTTTGTGCAAGTACATTGCTGAATTCTAGGACAGGAGGATCCTTTGGTCCTCTAGCACTCTTGGAGGAGGCTTTAGATCAGGACAATCTGAGGAGCCTTCAGAGGAATTCAGCTTACTCTTAGGTCGACTTTTAAAGGCTGGCCTTTGATTTGCTCTCCAAGCTTCATTGGCTGTATTGATTAAATCTCCTAAGTACATAGGAAATGTATATATCTATCTCTTCTTTAGACACCTACATTCATGTAAATTAAATCTGGATCTAAATTTCATTCCACCAAACTGTTCTTACTAAGCTTATATCAATATAAGTATTGAATATTATGATAAGGAAATCTACTGCTAAATCATTACTTCAATTAGGGCTGACTTAGCTTTTATAATATGAAGACACAAATGACTTCTATCACTGTGTGAGCTTCAAAACACATTGATAATTCCCTAGCTCTCTAGCAAAGAGAAGCCAACTTTTCCTTAGCTGTCTTAATGCAAATTTTTCAGAAGGCACTCAATCAGACACAAGGAGATGAACTTTTGAAAGTTCATTTCTTTTGAAAAAAACTTCAAACTTCAGACACACAGTAGCTCCAGATGTTTAATTCCCATGCATGCTGATTGGCAGAGCAAAGGCAAAAGCATGTTTCAAAGTTATTTTGTGTTTAATACAAATGGACACCTGTGTCCTCCTATCTCCTCAAAATATCCACACTTTAACTTTCTTTCTGCTCATCTTCACTTCCTTGTTGAAATGTGCTGTTGTTCTGTTACTCCATGTGTTTATCCTGACCACCATACATCTCTTCATCAGAGCAAAGAACAGAAGCTCAGAAATCTCTGGAGTAGCAAAGCTGCCAGAGAAGGTAAAAGCAGATTTTGGAGACTGGTTTATCAGGGGAGTCTATATGTCACATAAGACTTCCAGCAGGTTTGCTGAAATGCACCTTTGTGGGAGGAAAAGAGCTGCTTTGGGAGCCATCAGGATCCTGGGTGAAAGCTTTTTCTCTTCAAACCAGCTGCTTCGTTAGTCCTCAGAAAACACTGATGGGATTGTTTCAAGTTTTATGCACATTTGCCTACGGCATTGGATGGGCACTTCTTTAAATAGAAAAACAAATAACCAAATCACAAATGATTAGGAGAATAATAAAAAGGTGATTTTTTTTGTGAAACCCCATCCCACCTGTACTTGGATGTGCAGATGTATTTTTAGTTCACTAACAGCTGTCCTAGCAAGGGAAGTAATCAAAAACCTGTACAGGCAGATGATAGAAATAGGGCACACAAAGTCCCTTTTGCATTGTGGGATGGAAATGTCAGCAGCTCTCACACAAAATGTTTTTATAGTTCAGGCCTGGGACTGCCACTTTGAGTAACTGAGTCTGTACTTGTTTTAAAAATTCTTAATAAGCCAATATTTTTTTTCTAGATCTTGGTTTCTCAATATAGGAAGGTGAGAAACAACCTCCTTCCTTTCACCGCTTTCTGTTACTCTTTTTTTTTTTTTTTTAAGTTGTAGCATCACCAGGCAAAGAGTTGTGCATATCTTAATGGGCAGGCACCTAGCCATCTCTGTAAGGCCCCTGCATGGGGCTGCAAATGGAATAGCACACCAAAACTGTTCACACCGTGGTCTTCTATACAACACTGAACTGAAAAATAAGACCACATGCCATTGAATACACTCAGTGGAATTCTATATTTCAGAGTATGCAAGAATTACATGTGCAGTTACGTTTTAAAACCTTTTTCAAAGGCAGAATCAGGATACCCCTTTGGTATTTCCCCCTTTATCTTTTTTAGGAAGCTTAGTAAACAGTGAATTTTAATTTGGATGGATTTTCCAATTATGGTCAAAGAGCAAATATCTTATTTGTTAGGAAAAGGACAAATTTATATAGAAGGATACATGCAAACTTATTTTCAAAAACTGATATTTCAGGTATCTAACTGGATCTCTTCTGTGTTCATCTCAGAGGACAAATAATTTAAATGAAAACATATGTATTTTATTTCTAGTTTCAGTTATTCAACTTCTGTTCCAGATACAGGCTGACATTTGGAGGAAACTATGTCTTTACTCCCACAGTTGTCTAGCTGAAGGGAGCCCCCGGTGGTCTAGTGGTTAAGACGCAGGGCTGGTACCCTTGAGACCGCGGGTTCGATTCCTGGTCAGGG
>JAWWES010000001.1:57320046-57334120 GCA_035583135.1 Lophotriccus pileatus
AGGTATCTAACTGGATCTCTTCTGTGTTCATCTCAGAGGACAAATAATTTAAATGAAAACATTTGTATTTTATTTCTAGTTTCAGTTATTCAACTTCTGTTCCAGACACAGGCTGACATTTGGAGGAAACTATGTCTTTACTCCCACAGTTGTCTAGCTGAAGCATATCAGTACAGAGGTTCTTTGTAAAAAAGCCCTACAATCAACCAAACACCCTCAAAATTAGACCTTGCAAAAAACCCCCAGCAAACCAGCATGCAGCTAAATCAAAGAGGATATATTTCTGTGTGGTTTTGACAGCACCTACCATAAGAAGCTCCATGGGAATGTAGTCTCTGCATTCAGTAGGTGCTTCTGTGTGTCTTCTATTAAATGGGATGGTGGGGTTGAAAATTCTCCAGAGCTAGTCTGTCTCTTTGATAAAACTGCTCATCTGTGGCACCTATGCTAAGAGCTTATTGCTGCTTTTACTGCTGCATGTCTTACTCCAGAGAAAGAAGCAGCTGTGAGCTCCACTGCTACATACCTGCTATGTGACTGCAGATGTCTATTATCACAATATTTGCTTTTGTACACCTTCAGCTTTTCAAGGAGTTTGCCTGTTAAGGGTAATTTTACAAAAGGCACTATTGAGGAAGCATAGTATAGCACAAACACTGTCTGGAATGTTTCATGGAATTTTTTTTTTCCTTTCTATCTTATTTTCTGCCCTTTAACGTGGAAGACAATTCATTCTTCCTTTGGTATGATGTGCACACAGTATGTTCACAAAGATGAGACAGAAAACAAAAGGAAGGCAGAATGCCCTTCCAGCCATGACTGATTAATACCATTCCTGGATTAGTTATTAGGTCAGTATTTCAAACCAGCTTAAATGGTTTTGTGGTAATTTGTATTTGCAGAGCATTTCTAGTCCTATCAGTAAGTCTGGATCTTCCTTCTATTCTACCGAGTTTGCTTTTGGCTCAGCAATGTAGCTGCTGAAAAGAAGAGTAGCTTCTGGTTCTAATGAACAGTTCAACCATTTTCTGTTCCTCTGGACCTGTTTTGGTGAGTTTCCTTTTCAAAAGTCAAGAACTTAATACAGGAAGATGTTGCTGGAGGATGTTGCATTTCTCTTTTCTGCCCATGTCAAATGCACCCCTTGTGGTAGTAATCAAGGGAAACAAGAACAAAGAGAGTAAGAAAGAGAAAATAAAGGCAATCATAGAACTAGACCACTCTACGACTGCACATGAGTCACTCATAGCTCAGATCATAGCACATTTTAAATTGGAAAGGGGAAAGCTGATCTATTAATTTCATAGTACATACAAATTTCCTCTGACTTCAATAAAAAATGCTCCTATGCTGAATAGATAGAACCAGAAAAAGAAGTAAAGATAAAATACAGACAAGATTCTCGCAAAAAACATCAGGGATTTATAGCTGGAGTAAGTACTAGTAGTACTAGTTGCTGTTAACTAAGGAAAACATGTCCCACTTAGGCATTCAGGTGGTGACAGATGTTTTGTGGAAACAATTTGTCCTGTAAGAAAGAGAGAACCTTGGGCTCTAATGCAAGTTGAGACCTGGCCATTGGTGGAAGGAAGAGGTCCTAATAAGGACAGAGAGTGAATCAGGTCAGTTAAACTGTTGGTGGTTAACTGTATATTCATTTTGACAGTTTAGTGTCGTAAACGACAACATATCAAGGAGTCAGAGCTCAAGATGCCAGCAATACCACGGGAAGGTGAAACAACTTAGTGAGTCATGGATTTACTAGGATGGCTAATGCATCTGAGATTTGCTGCCCTGTGGCCTTTTAGCTCTGAATCATGGCATACATGTGCTGCAGACTACATGAAATGATGACAGCCATATGTCTGTACATCCAGTCCAGTTCAGACTGCAGATATATTTGGCCAAGACAGTAATATGAAAACCAAAAACCATTGTGGTCAATCTACTTAAAAGAAATGTTGGCTTAAATATTTTTGCAGTACTGGAACACGGTTTTAGGGGAGTAGCATCAAGCCTTCTTGGAAGATGTGTAACACAAGGGCCAGTAAGAGAAAAATATAATCCTATACAGATTATGCTGGGTATCCTGAATGATAGTTCACCCTACTTGCAGTGAAATACCTACAACAGAACAGAAAATTTATCTCATTTAAGGAATAACACCATTTGAGTGGCTGCCGTATCTATATTATATCTGCAATATAATATTGAGTTCAGACACAGCAGAGTCCGGCATCAGTGTCCCATTCCTGCCATATGTAAGTCCTTTGAAAAATATCCTATTTCAATTCATTCATTACCTGGAGTTAGTGCTTGGACCTTTTTTGCAATAACAGTAGCTGAAGTCATAAACATAGTTATCTTTTGCTTATTTTTGTCTTCTGAGCATAAAACTGCAAAAAATGTGCATTTGCTTAAGTTTGCACACCACTCCATGGAGTCAGTGCAATTCAGATAGACTGCAGCATGTCCTAACTATTTCTTCATTTTGCACAGGTGAGAAAAACATGCTGTGGAGGTTGAAGTGCCACAACCTTCTTATTGCATTTATTCATCTGGAAACTTAACTGAACTAAATAACTAGGATGCAACCACATAGGGCCTTAACATTTAACACTGAATACATTGAACCGAGTCCACACCAGATGGCAACTAGCAAAGAGAGCAAAACAGCAGTTAAGCAGAAATCAAAATTATTCCCATACAGTTACGAAAAGACAGGAAGTCTGTATTTTCAAACTGGACTGACACATTTTCTTGCATCTATTGTGTGTGATAATTCTATACATTGTTTTACATACCATTCTGCTGATGAGTTGGGTAGCTTAGATTACACACCTGAAGTGCATACTAAAAGGAGTTCCATTAAAATAAATGAGCCTATTCATTTTCAGAGAGCTTTGAGAGAGAAAGGCTTAAACTTTCACAGCAGCTGGCACTACCTATTCCATTTAAAAATACTGCTAGGGAAAAGAAGAATCTGATAGCTATCTGATGTCAGGAAGGGGTTATAAAGAGTACTACATCCAGTATCAACTTTGGACTTCCAAAGAAACAAGAAAGGCCCCAGTATCTACATTTCATTTACATTCAGAGCTGACTGGTAAAATATTCCCTTTTGTTCCCTGTGTCATCCTTCCATACCTTCTGCCCCTGATGTCAAATATCCTTTCTAGGGTAAATGTCAGTGGAAGAAGGGAGATTTTTCTTACACAAAGAGTTCATTACGTACTTCTCCCTAAAGCTGAAATGTCAGCTGTTGGTCTTACTGGTTAAAATAAAAATAAACACTATTTTGTGTGTGCCAATTAAACACATACTGCAAATAATCATGAGGGTAAATTTATACCATAGAGTGTTGGGATCTCTGTGTTTATGGGAATATTAGTAGATGTATTTTGTCCTCACAAAGGAAGCACATTAACCTCTGAGAAATGTTTTTGTATTTTAAGGGTCCTTGCATGGAATATAGGAGGGATACACTCTTACCGTGTAGCCCTGTTACAGAGCAGTAGCACTGTAAGAAAAAGACCATAAGCTTTGCACTGAGTTTGCAAAAATCTCAGGACAGAGGCTTGTCAGGCCTGCTCTGTGTGAACTGATCTTGACCCACCTGCAACATTTGTTTGCTCAATTTAGCTGTAACATGCTAATGCAACTCTGTAGTGTAGAGAAATGCAGATTTGGTATGATAGCAGAGTCCTTGAAAGGTGGGGATGCATGATGCAGTGTAGAGGACCACAGGAGTGGGATTATAAGGTATTGAGTGCAGGCTGGCACGGGAAATCCATTAAGAATAAACTTATCTCTCACAGTCAGTTACAGAAATGCAGACCTGGAGCTGCATAAAACTGGGTTTAGGGTTGACAAATATGGCAAATCCAGTTGTAGAGCAATGGAGGAAGAGGAAGGGTATAAAAGCATGTCAGCAAACCTAGAAAAATAACCCCACGTGAACCCTACAGCGAGGAGAAAGATAGCATCAGCATGAACACCACATTCATCCTGGAAAAGGACTCTGACTGCTGATGACTCAGTGTTATAACATATACACACACACCCACACACCCCCCAGAATGAAACCTCCAACTTTAGGATTTCAAAGACCAATGGCAAGGAAAGTACACCACCAGGAAAAGTGCTAGAAACTAGGAAGTGCACATATAGTAATTCCAACTGTATTATTATTGCTTTTTCTTTGAAAATTAGTTTGACAAATAATGATCATATTAAGATTTTAGTTATGCTGATAAGAAATTATTGTCTTTATATGTGTGCTTCTTTGTTAAAAGTAAGGTTTCAAGCATTACAAGATGCTTGGCATGACTTTTACATTCTCACTACGAGCATGGACAAGTGGCCTTACAAAGAATGTCTGGCAGTGTCCTGGCTGTGGAGAGAAAAATCAACCACCTTCCAAACAGATAGTGCAACTAAAGCATCAGAAATACAGGCTTATCCATGCTCTCTTCCCAATGTGATTCAATCCCAGTTAGCAAGGACTACCTCAAAAGTGAGAGCTTAATTCAGTTTCCACAATCCATTCAGCAACTGCACTTGACAGCTTCACAGCCAATAAGCATGCCAATTAGTGTGATGTATTTCTATTAATTTCAGCATTAACTGCAAAAATAACTAGTCTGGATATTCTGAAAGTACTGTGATTTGAACATATAATAAAACTGAGCACTGAATTAGTCTAAATGAATCTTAATGATGCATATGAAAAAGTGTATAACTTTGGATATAAACATCTGGCTGATGACCGGTGAGGGATTGGCTAGTATTCATTTGTAACACAGCTCACTATTAGTTGAGGTGCAAACAACCCATTTAATCATGAACCAATGCCACTGACAGACGTTATTTCACAGCTCTGTTCAGAGCATTCTTCTGGATGGAATTTGATCTCTACAGTTAATGTCACTATGGTACTGCTGGTGACCACAATGGGCAACGTGGCACTATCCACAAACTGTTATGCAGGCAAAGGATTGCACATTGTTTACCCATTTCTTCTGTGAGGGAACCTTAAATAATCTTTTCGTTTGATGCAGTTTTTCTAATTTCATTTTAAATAATATAACAGGTTTTGTACTGGGAGAAGATGATTTCCATAATTTTAGCTAGAAGTGAAAATATGCATGGAACAAGGACAAAAATTAATCCTGAAAATACCTATTGAGCCTTAGTCCATGATTTTTAAATCACAGTTCTCATACTTGATGTTTTTTTTCTTCTTTTCTTCATTTTATCTTTTTTATTTTTTTAATTTGGTCTCATCTCATTAGACAAGTTTGATGTTACCCCTAGCTCTTCTCAAACTATTATTTTCCATGTGCAAAAGCTTATTCCCACTGAAGACATTTGCAGTCCCACTGTTTAATGTAAGCAGGTTTTGACCCATTGAATATACACAGCTTTAAACAGTCCATTTTAAAAGACATTTTTTCTTATGCTGTGAACCCCTGAGGTACTATGCCAAGGTTAGGAAGCTGTGCATAGTTATTTTTGTGCTTTATAAAATGTTTAACGTTTTCAGTGCATAAATCATTTTTAGCTTTACCTAATTTCAGAGCATAAAGGGCATGTCAAACTTTACTAAACTGAAGCCCCAGGAAACAGTCTATAACAATGATGGATTTTTATAATGATATAACCCTTAATGAATTATTGTAGTTCCTTAACAAGGTTTTAATAAGAAATTTCTTTTGCCAGCATGGTTATTAGTTCTCTCATCTGAATAGCCCTGGGCCTGTCTGACATAGAATTGTACAACATAATATTTCTTTCAGTGTCAATCATATAATACCACAAATCTCCAAGCCTGAATAAAAGAACTAACTTTTCATTTCTTTGATTTTTTTTTTCTTCTTTTAACTGTAAAGGTCAGGGCTTTTGAATATGTAAGTTGAAATTAAGATGTGTTGACTACGACTGTTACTTATGTGTAATGGAAGAGTGCCCACTGCTACTTAGACACTTTCACTGCAGTACATGATCTTTTAAAACTGAGTGGATGCCTGTCTGTGTCCTTATGGACATTTTTATGGATACATTGTGCTCTTTTCTTCTTCTTTAAGGTATTTCTATATGACTGAATAGTATTTTGAATACTCTGAAAGACACAAGTCTTTTTTATTTTAGTGATTATGCTTATACTTGTCACCATGTGTTCATGTGTGTGTACGCAATTATTTACTGATGTTCACTTCAGACAATTTAAATACATTTTTAAACCTTAGCTTTAAAATACTAAAAGAACATTAAACTTTCAAAATTGAGCAGTGAAATGTTAAGAAATGTCTCTCCTATCTTTGTTCACTCTTTTATATATATGTTATGCTACATATATACTTTTGTATATATGTTATTAATTACTTGTTTATTCAGGAGTCACTAAACTAAAACTGACTGCAAAAGGCTTCAGAAAAAAACTTATAAGACTCACTGACTGCACAATATAATGTAGTATGGAGTTTCATGTCAAAAAGTGTAAGGCAATCAGCATGGTTAAAATAGCAGTAAATGCTCAAACACTGCAATGGACACTAAATTCATTACTGCAATCAAGAAAAGGATTTTGTAGTCATTGTATATTTCTCAGAAAACATCAGATCAATATCCATCAGTGATCGTAAAGGCAAGTGGAATGTTAACAATTATTAAGGAAGGATTTGAGAAGAAAATATGGAATACTATATAACCAGAGAAATGCATAGAATTTCACTTTATGATGGTACTTGCATCTGGAATACAATATAAACTTCTAATCCCTCATTTCAAAAGGATATATGAGAACTAAGAAAGGTGCAGAGAAGAGTGACAAGCATGATTAGAGGTAGAGAATAGCCAAGGATGAGTCAAATATACTCAGAATCTTAGGGGGGGGACAATAAAAAAAAAGAAGAAGGAATTAAAATTTAAAAAAAAAATAATGAGTGAGGAAGGCTGTAATACAAAAATATAAAGTCAAGAGTGTCATGGAAAGGGAAAATATATCTCATGCCAGCAATCAAACTACATGCATATGATTAAATTATTAGGTGACAAGTCTACAAGTGACAGAAAAAAACCATTTTTTCACAGGTCACGTAATTTCATTGTGGGACTGATTGCCACAGAATATTGTGGAGACCACATGCATAAATGAGTTTAAAAAAGTGATTATACAAATTAATGAAAGACAAGTGTCAAGAGCTATTAAACATGGTGAAGTGACTCCCCAGCTCAGGAAATCCTTAAAGTATATATTGCCAGAAGCTGGAAGGACATAACAAAAGAGAGGGTTTATTCTACTTTTGCACTGTGGATTTTTGTTTTGTTTAGCTTAGTTTAAATTCTTTTCTTTAACTTCCCTTACTGATGACTTCAGAGACGGGATGCTGGGTTAGATAGACTTTGGTCTTAAACATTAAAGACATTTTTGTCTTTATATATTCTTTTTACAGATTAAAATCTTCAGAGAATATCTTATAATTGCCTCTGTGTCTTGAAAGTGTAATCACAAAGTAATGCTATGCAATGTTGACACAAGGAACAAAAATATGCTTGTACAAAGTATTTTACAGTGTATCCAGTTAAAGCCTGAAAAGGCATATTCTGATCATATGAGTGGACTACTTTTTTTTTTTCCAAAATATGTGACATAGCCAAATTTGATAGAACTCTGATTAAACGGCAAAAGGAAATTCAATAGTAATTTCTACCCCATATTATAAGCATTGTTCCTAATCTGCAGTTAAATCTAAACTTGTCTTTTGTCCATATTTTTTTTTTCAAGCCTTGATATGAGAGTAGGCTTCTGTTGTTCAGGTATAAAAGGAATAAACACCAAGATAGGATTTTGGACATTTTTTTATAATGACATGTTCAATTTCTTACATGAAGTGAGATCTTGAATACAAAGATAGCATTTTTACATTTGTTTTCTGAATATTAGACTTTACTGGATTAGGCATTTCTTGTGATCTGCACTTTTTTTTAACATTGATTTGGCCAGAAAAAAAACTTGATTAAAAACTTGCAATGTTATTTTTCTTCTCATATATATGTATTTTTTGTCTTCTATATTCAGCACTGTTGTGTTGAAATGCACAGCTGCTGCTGGTGCAGCCACACTGTATAACAGCAATTTCTTCTTTTATTGGGCAAAAAGCATCTCAGATGTAACATACACTTTTTATTGCATGTGTTGCATAGATAAACTAGCCTGAGTCATAGGATACTGTGGTTTTGAGTCATGCTGAACATTTCAGAAAGGAAGTAGGTTCCCCCCTAGCACGAGGGCTTTTCTCCCATGACCCTGCACCCCAGGTGGCACAGAGGGATGAGGAATGTGGGCTTGGGGGTCAACCCATAACACCTCCTTGCTGCCACTTCTTTCTCCTTGCACTTTTCCCCTGATCCAGTGTGGTCTTCTTCACGAGCTTCGGCTTCCTTGAGAACACATCCACCTGCTTCCATGAAGGGTCCTCTGCAGGCTGCATGAAAGTGTATGCTTCACCTTGGTCCTCACCACCCACTAAGGGGAATCTCTGCTCTGGCTGCAGGAGCACCTCCTCCTTCTCTTTCTTCTCTTACCTTGGTGTCTGCAGGTCTTCCTCACACACTTTTGCTCTCACTCCTCACTGTCATTCAATGTTTTGCCCTTTCTTAAAAGTGTTTTCCCAGAGGTACCACCATCTTTGCTGAAGGGCTCTGCTGTGTCCTGTGGTGGCCCTGTTGGAGGTGGCTGGAACCAGATGGGGCAGCCCAAGCCTCTCCTTAGAGATGCCATCTCTGTAGCCCCTGCCCGCTGATGCCTGAGCTCTTGCACCTGGTATAGTTTTATGGTGTCAGAGGTGTCCCTGGAAATAAAACATGCCAATTTTATCAGCTTCTCTACTGCTTCAGCTAAAATATAACGGTACTCTGTTTTCACTCTTCTATACAGACATGATCCATGAAATCTAGGGTCAAATGACAATTGAACAATGTTTTTGTGGATTTCATTTTTGTACTGAGTCTAGGTGCTATGAAGTTGATTTACTAAATAGTAGATTTTATAATGCTGAAGTTTGGATTTGTGACCAAAACAGTGTTGAAACATGCCAGTGTTTTAGCTCTACAGCATTAAGTCTGTCTCTGTTTTCACTCTGCTGCTCCAGAATGTAATCTTGGGCTTAGCAAGAGGCTTGCAGGAGAGAGAGTCGGGACAGCCATCAACAACTGACCCAGGTGATATTCCATACCATATAACATTGTTCTCAGCAATAAAACTGAGAGTTTTTCCAAGGTAATTCTTGCTCATTTATCTGCTGGTAGGAGGTAGTGAGTGACTACCTTTGCATCAGCTTTTCTATCTTTTTCTTTACTTATAAAACTATCTTTTTCTCAATGAACAAGTGTTTTGTTTTGTTGTTTTTTTTTTTCTTATAGCTTCCCTTCCAATTCTCTCCTCCATTCCGGTGCATGGAATGAGTGACTCGGTGGGAACTTAGCTGCCAGCCAGGGTCAGCCAAGAGGCAGAAAACGATTCAGATTTTTGTGGAAGTCAAAAGCTGATGACATCTGAGATGATTGCCTCTGCACTAGATGACTTGTACTTACTTTACACTGAATGGAAAGAAGAAAAAACTGATAGGACATCTCATATGATTCATAAGATCAGTGCAGGTAAGAGTGATCCAGTCAGTGTCTTATTCAGATTTGTTTTGGTTCCAGGTTCTGACTTCGGTGAAAATAACAGACTAGCCAGTTTGCTGTGTAGGTAACTGAACATGCAAGATAAAGCAGGAATATAAGTATGTTACAAATATTTTTGACTGTTCCTGCTGTAGGAAGGCCTCCATGTTGATTCTTTCATGGTTCAGCAATCCTAGCAGGATGAATTTGTATTTGTATAATCAATTATGTATAAAAACTAGTGCTGAGCAAATAGATAATATTTTACTTCAATAAGCCATTCTTGCAAGTCATTCTATCAGAAAAATGATTCAACTCTTTCAATACTAATGTCTATTCAGTTATTAACTTTTCAAAGGGAAAACTTTAAGGCATAAATTCAAATTATTAACACAGAATACTAGAAGGAATTACTCATACAGACACACAAAGACCAAGTATATGTGTGAGGCACTGGATTATTATATCAATTATTGGCTTGGACCAAGTTAAGTGTGTGTGTGTGAGGGGAAGGGACAGGTCGAATTTCAGGAAGGTGAAGTGGTGCCCTGTTCCATGCCTCAGCCCTTTGGAGCCTCCTTGGGCAGCCCTGGGGCAACTGTCAGTCACTGGGACCCCTGCCCACACCACACGCTCCGTAGCTCCTAATCCAGCCTCAGGATGGCTGGCATGCTGCAAGTTCCACCTTGGGGTGGTGAACACATGGAACCAGAGAAGATGAAACTGGCACCATGCAGCCATCGCATGACCACAGCCCTACCACCTCTTGAATTCTTAGTAACTGGATCTATAGTGGATCTAGAGTTGGTAACTATAATTTTCTCTCTCTCTTTCTTTAATTCTTCTCCTAATCTCCTGTCTTGATATTTGGTTAACTTAAAACTGGATGGGTTGTATTTTGCTAAGTTTTATGGGTTAGCATGTGCTAAGTCAGTGCTTTGTGGAATGCTTTATTTTGGTTAAATGTTCCCTTTAAACTTCTGCAAACTTCCCTTATTTTCTAAAATTTGACAGTACAAGTGTGTTATTTGACCTCCTGAAAAAAAGTATGCAGCATCTTCTCCTGTGCGCTCTTTCAAAGTATTAAAAGAACTGAAGGCCCTTTTAATATATCCAGAGGGTGGATATTTTTGGTACTTTGTATATTTTTAAAGTAAAACCCCTTTGATAAGCTTGTAGCTGTAACCTGGGGTCTTTCAATATGTCAAGAACATGAGACTTTATTTTATAGTTTAAGCCTTTTTTGTGTCTTATTTGGATCAAATTTATGTGAGAAATTTGCATAAGTCAGGAGAGATCCTTATTATATGATTCACTGTAACTCATTAGGGCTTTTGTTTCCATACATAAATGAACTCTGCTGATGTAAAACACAAATGATTGCACTTGATTGACCCTGAAGTTATACATTCTTGACAAAAAAGGATGGAACATTTTGAAAGCCATATGCCAACAGATGTAAAGGAGATGAATTCCATTATAAATATGGTGATTATTACTGGCCAGCAGCAAGTTTTTGACGCATGCAAGCAACGAAGGTGAGGAGACAAGATTGATCTCAGAAATATTGATCTCATCCTGCAGCTTTGTGTTTCAGCACATCATTCATTTTCAGCTCTCTGTCTCAGTGGCAACCAGCTTGAACAGCCTGAACTTTTTTGTGTGTGTTACAGCTACTCTTCTGTGTACAGGGTTTTGCAAAGAATGATGGGGAAGAGACACAACATTCTTTAAGGCAGACCAGAACCATGACATTCTTTTAAAATATTTTCACTTAGTATCTTGATTAAATAAGTCAAGTTTGGTTGTACACAGATTTATGTTAATACTCATGGTTGGAGTAATTTCCTAAAGCACTATTTTTTTCTGGACTCTTTTCAGCAATATGTATATATATAAGTGTGTATAATTGTATGGTTTTATATAAATTACTATGTACAATGTAAACTATATATTCACATGTAAATATAATGAATAATGAGGATTATAATCAATAAAAGCTGAGTAAGAGAGAAAGTGGAAAGAAGATTAATCACTTAGGATCTTTGCAAATGCATTATTAAGCATATTAGGCAAGCCATGATATGCCAGTTTGGATTAACTACTTGGAAGAGAACCAGACTACGTGACTTCATTTTCTGACTACAGTGTACCAACGAAGATTTGAGATCTGACCTGGACCTCTTGTATTTTGTCAGTACCATCTATCCCAGTTGAGTTAAAGAGATGTTTCCCACTGTCTGGGTCAGTAGGAGCTGTCATAAGTATTTCTCAGTCAGCAGGAGTCATTCTTGAGCCAGTGGGAGCTGTCACAAACCGTTTTGACATAACATGCATCATGCTGGAAGTGAGATTGACCTCTCCAACCTCTCTTGCTATTATATGCAGGTAATCAGGCCACTCCACCCATGTGGTAGCTCAAATTGAGTTCAACTCCACCACTCAACCTGATACTATTGGTTTGACTATCTTTTCAGCTGCAACAGCCACGTACTTGTGAAGCTTCACCCAAATCAATGGGATTATTCTAGTGGGAAATTATTCTGGAATGCAAAATATGGTCCTTTATGTCACACCATTTTACCCTGCAAACAATCAAAGGGGGAGTTTGGGTTGCATTTGAAAAGACTGCGGGATAACAACAGATGCTCTGTTATGCAGAGCAAAGCACACTAAGTGGCTAGTTCTGAAGGTACACTGGGTTTGGTAGTACGGTCTTCCAACAGTTTTCTGAGAAAAAAATCCCTTGCACTGTGCAAAAGTCAAGTGTTGCAGAAAAGAGTACTCAATGGATGTTATACTTGCTGCAGTGGGTGATGGGCAGTACAGGAGAAATTTTTATCTTTTATCTCTGAACAAGTTTTCAGCCGTGAACTCTGTCGTGAAGGAAGTGACTAAGCTTTCTCTTTCAAGAAAGAATAATAGAAACTACTTTTAAAGTAACTTTTTAAAGTTACTTTTCTTTATCCAGTAGTTCCTACTTTATAGCTGAATGTGAACATTTACACAGAACATGAGCCACTGTTGCCCTAAATTTTCTTTTTGGTTTAGGGGAATCAAACCCCACAAAGCCTATCTTGCAGAAATGCTTTTACTTTGAAGTACTACCTGGGAACAACATGAGTATGAATGAGGGGGAACTCTTCACTGATCCTCTAAAAGCCTTTTTCCTGTGCCATATATGTTTAAAGATTAATTAGTTACATAGGCGCAGTCTGCACTACTGGGAGGACCTGAGCAGGGTTCACAACTTTGAACCCTATTTTAGATTGTGATACTTATATATGGCTCATCTCATAATAGACAGTCGGTGGAAAAGAGAGTTCTGTACCTTTTGTCTAGTAGTGGGTGGCTAGAGTCTCTTTATGTGTAACATTTATATATCCCACAGCAGAGATCTGAAGATCAGTCTGTGGGACATCTGCAGTAGGTCAGTCTCAGTTTCTGTTGCTGAAGTAGTTCCACTTCATGTGAGTGATTACGGAGTAAATGGTCCTTGTGATAGCATAAGAGTGTGTGTCACTCCATGACCTAACGACAAGCCTCAGTGTATGTGATGAATATGTCATTTACCTTTATCAATACATATATTTAGGAAAGGCTTTCTCTGGATCATGAATGAGGACTTTGCTCTTCTTAGTCACATGGAAATTTCAGATCCAGAAAGGCAAAAGATGAATGATCTCTGATTTTCCACTTCCAACATCACTGTTCTTACTGTTATTGTTAACAGCAAAAAAGAAAAAGAATAGGAAGCTTTAGGAGCTCCCTTTTGTGTGGTCCTTTTCAGTAGAAACTATGTGTATGACTGAAGACTGTGACATAAGGAAAATATTGTTTGGCAGGTAAGGAAAGGAGAAAAATAGGACAATTTCCTTTTTTAAGACAAGAAGCTGGATTTGATGACACATTGCAACTCCTAGTTGCAGAGAGTGAGACCAGTGCTACTTCTAATTGGTAGGGGATCCTGCTACTTGGTGGCATAGCCATAACAAGAATGCCAGTACATAATGTTGAGATGGAATCATGAACTGAATATAGAGATTCTGTGCATAAGAACTGGCTGGAGGGCCAGGCCCAGAGAGCGGTGGTGAATGGTGCTGCATCCATTTGGCAGTCAGTCACTAGTGGTGTCCCCCAGGGATCAGTGGTGGGTCCAGTTCTGGTTAATATCTTTATTGATGATCAAGGGATTGAGTGTACCATTAGCAAATTTACAGATGACACCAAGTTGGGGGGGAATGTTGAGCTGGTGGAAGGCAGGAAGGCTCTTCAGAGGGACCTGAACAAGTGGGAGAGGTGGTCTGATTCCAACGGGATGAGGTTCAATGTTGCGGAATGCTCGGGCGGTGAGGGAAGTAAGACGCAAATCCATAGGATTTATAAGCTAACTCCGTTTATTATA
>JAWWES010000001.1:57334220-57364011 GCA_035583135.1 Lophotriccus pileatus
AGCAGGTCCAGAGAAGAGCAATGAGGCTGGTGAAGGGACTTGAGCACAAGTCCTATGAGGAGAGGCTGAGGGAGCTGAGGTTGCTTAGTCTGGAGAAGGCTCAGGGTAGACCTCATCACTCTCTACAACTACCTGAGAGGAGGTTGTAGCCAGGTGGGGGTCAGTCTCTTCTCCCAGCAGTAAGGCAAGAGGGCACAGTCTTAAGCTCTGCCAGGGGAGGTTTAGGTTGGATATTAGGAAGAAATTTTTTGCTGAGAGAGTAATCAGACATTGAAATGGCCTGCCCAGGGAGGTGATGGATTCACCATCCCTGGAGGTTTTTAAGATGAGACTGGATGTGGCACTTAGTGCCATGGTCTAGTGAGCACGGTGGTATTGGATCAAGGGTTGGACTTGATGACCTTGGAGGTCTTTTCCAACCTGGTTGATTCTATGATTCTTCCAGTTCTTGGTCATACAATGACTTGTATCTTTGTTTCACTTGGTTGCAACTAGTAGTAGTTCCACCACTGTCTTCTGTTTCAGTCTATTTGTTCAAAATTGAATATTTAGTCTCACGATCCCATTTGATATCCAGGTCTACCTCTTTTCTCTATGTCTTTTGGCACTATGTCATGTGCCACTATTTGATATAATTCATCCCTAGAGAATGTATCATAGAATCATAGAGTGGTTTTGGTTGGAAGTGACCTTAAAGATCATCTAGTTCAGCCCTCCTGCCATGGGCAGGGACACCTTCCACGAGACCAGGTTGCTTAAAGTTCCGTCCAAAGTCCCATATTATGTTTCTCACTTGATTGCAGTGTGGAAGATGAGCAAGGAGAAGAAGAATCATATAAAAGATGGATTGAAACCTTGAAATAGTCAGCTGAGGACTATGTGCAATGGACTTTACTAATAGACTTCTGGATTTCTGTTAAAACAGAGTTTGCTTATTAGACCCCATGATTTTTATAAAAGTTCCCTTAAGCTGTTTGCTGCTTCTTCATCCCTGACTGTTCATTGGTTAATTCCCTATATGGTTGTAACCCTTCCCTCTTCATCCATATAAGGTTGTAAGCCCTCCCATAGTTGCCTTATTTGGGCAAATACCCTCCTTCCCTTTCCGTATTTGTTGTACTCACACCCATTCTTTGAGAAACTTCTCTTCCCCTCCTGTAATAAAGGGGAAGCCATTTTAATAAAGTGTTCATTCTCGTTCAGCCTACAATCTTGTCTCCAACCTCCCTGAGCGAACGCCCCTGTCTCCTTAACCGAGCTGTAATACTGCGGGTTTTATGTGGTCTGGTGTAGTCTCTTTTCTCCTCCTCTCCATCTAAGAATATTCCATATGTTCCTCATTCCCTCATAAACTAGTGTTGTGATTACAAAGGAAAATTAGACAAACAGATTTTAATGGAAAGCAAGCTCTGCCATTCAGATTGCTGCAAGTATCTACAGGACTGGTAAGCAATCTCTGCTTTTTGAAGCAGAACTGAGGTGTTCTTCATGTTGCTAAATGGTGGAATGATACAGAGCTCCAACATGGTTGACCACACCTCTTTCTATTCACTTAGCCTGCAATGAAGCACTGCTAAATAATTCCTCTTCTAAAAATCAATCAATCAAGCAGACAAAACCAAACTCCCAAACCCTAGAACAAACCTTGTGGAGAACAAATCATACAATAATAATAAAAATACAGCAGATAAGATCTTGTCATCCTCTTCCCTGCACCTTCATAACTTTTAAGCAGATATACTTTATCCAGACTACTCTTCTTCCATTTTATTATATTAGTTACTCAGCATACACCATATAGCTGGGAAACGTGTGTTCAAGGACCACTGAATGCTGAATTTCCTGAGTGCATCACAATTACAGAAACATCTGTGCTAAATGACTTTGCCTTGAATCACTGTGAAAATCTGCTCTATTCAGCAGCTTTGTACCAATCTGGTCCTTATATGTGCTGAAATGGTAATGAATGTTGGTTTTCTCTTCAGTTATTGTGACTGCATGTGACCAACGTGAACCTGGTGTCTCACTGTCATGTGAAAATACATTTTCCTTTTTCTATTTAACGGTCAAAACCTGTCACTCTTATAGATTTACTGTGGTGACAATACAACAGCAGCAGACTCAGACTCATGTTTGAAAACTACAGAAGAATGTATACATTACACTGTTGCTGACAGACCACAGAGAAGCAAAATACAAATAAATGGAATGCTTTGTTTGCTTGTTTTATCTTATTTTTTTTTATTACCTTCTGTTGTTTTCATTTCTTAAACTTCAGCTATGTCTTTAGCACAATAAAAGGGTCACATAGCTGGTTTATCCTGCATTATAGACCAATAATTCCATCACAATTAACATTAAGCTTCCTAGAATTAATTAGGCTACAAGGGACCTCTGGAGCTTATTTAGTCTGACCTCCTCCTCAAGGATCAGCTGTGAAATTATACCAGATTACTTCAGATTTTTTCCAGCCTTTGGCCAAACAATTTATAACTGATTTAATTGTTCTTTGTGCCAAAGGTAGCGAATGTACCTGGAATTTCCTTTGCTGTCAGTGGTGGTCATTGCTTTCTGTTCTTCGTCTGTGACCCTCTGAGAAGAATCTGGCTCCATCTTCTTTTTAGCCACCATTAGGTAGAGGAGCAAGACTGCTATCCCATCCCTCCACAGCCTTTTTTTCTTTGAGTCTAGACAAATGCAATTCCCTCAGCCTCTCCATGTACATCCCATTCTTGAGACACCTGTTTTGATGACTCATCCTATTTTGATGTTGATCACTTGCTGGACTGAGAGATTCAAAATTTGACACATTATTCTATATGCAGCATCTGAAGATGATTTGAGGAGGACTCCAAAACAGTCTGATTTTTCCAATGTTAACGTTACAACTTTGAACAAAGTGTGTTTACTTGGAGTAAATTTTGTAGAAATCCTAGTTGTTGAGATACCTGGAAGAAGGATGATGTGAGGAGGATGGGAGACAAAATATGTTGATAAAAGATGAAAATAGAGAAAAATTTCTTTTCAGCTATCTACTAGAGCTCTTAACATCTCAAAATTAAAATCCTAACTGAATGCAATCATTTTTTTTTCAGAGCTGTTGTGCCTCTGAAAGGTCCTGAGTTCAGAATATCTCTAAATAATGAAATCTTGATATTGCAGATTATTGTCTCAATTTTGTAGCACACATCCATCCTTTAATAATATTCTGTATGGCTGAATTCCTACATGGCTGAATGAATTGTCTCAGGAAAGTACTTCATGGAAAAAGGGATTTGTTTTACCTATGAGGTGTTCTCAAGATTTCTTAATAATCTGTTGTTGCTTAATTGTTTTCTGACATTTTCCATTCTGATACCCATTATATGTGACCAGGTGGAGATACTCTGTTGTCCAGTATCTCCATGTTATGAAAACAAGCTCATTACTTACAGAAATCTGGGAATTAACTAAAAATAGTCATAGCATTGTAGATTTGTCTAAAAAAGAAATAAATGGGTGAAAATTAATCCCACAGTATGCAAAGATCTGGAAGAGAAGTGCCCAGCAGGGGGTAAAAGGAACAAAGGTTTTCCTAGCATATGGAAGAATACAGGCTTTTCAAACAATTTAAAGTAATCAATATTAAAGTTATTTGCTGAGTGTTTTAGAGCTTTGTGCTTTCTTTCCCTTACAAAGATTTAACAGTAATTCCTTTTCATCCCTTCAGGATACTCTGAATTATATACAGGAAAGTCTTTCTAAGCATAATCTCATATTCAGAAAATAATGACCTTAGGTTGATGTAAAAGTTTAATATAATATGTGCTTATTTCTGCTACTGTTGATGTAGGCAATAAGCATCTGGGGTTATGGCTACACTTGGGCTAAACAAATAGAGTGCTGTAAATTGTATTTCAGGACACTGTCATTTTGAATGCACCAGAGTTCCTCAGCACTTTCTTCAGCTAGCACACTCGTGTCAATCATCCACCTTTTGGTACATCAGGGTTTTCATTAGTTTTGTAACTGCCTGACCTTGTGCCAGACTTAAGCAGACAGGTAGTTCATAACCCTTTACTGTCAGAATTAGCATTCATGATACTACTTAAACTGCAGAGCAAATTTAGAGTTCATTATTAAATGAGGCATATGTTACTACACTTATAACTGATTCAGTCTAGTTATTTTTAGTTTGACCTTTTCTGTATTCATCAAATCAACTTTGAAATAGACATTGAGGTACCCTTTACTGTTAGTTATAAAAATTCTTAGAGATGTTTTTTTTTCATGGAGCTTTCTGGCAAATTCTCATGTATCACCTTTCTGTTAGCTTAAGTATAAAGAAGAGAAGATGGAATCGTGGATGTTAATGACCATTTTCTTCAACTGTATCCTCCCTCTTTCCCTTTGCTTTTATGCTGAGAACTGAAAGGCTAGTGTTGTCAGTTCAGAATAGCATGGAAACTTCCACTAAGGATGGCAAAAATGTGTGAGGGTAGAAGTATATATTAACGTGCATTTAGTCTTACTGTAGCTTTATAGACAAAATTTCCCCATTATTACTCTGATTTTCTGGCTATCTCATACTTCTTCTCCTGAGGCAATCCACTGAGAACAAAGACACTAAAAATTCAAACCCACCGGATTATGACAGGCTTAAGAACTATTTCATGTCATTTTCCTTTCACCGTCTTGGATTTCTAAATTCTAACATGGAAAATATCTTCAAATTCTATAAACTTATTAGGTACCACAAAAACTTAATCCTTTAAAAAAATCTTTTTGCACTAAAAATCTTGCAATAAAAAAAATGTGCAATTATAATAGATGAAGGCTTTAAAGGTATTCAAATATCCAACTTTTACTGAAATCAATGGGAGCTGATTAATAGCTTTTAAAAGTCTAACCTGTGTTTTCAGTACCCTTGTGGACCATTGTGAAATGGAAACTGCTGCATTTTGTGTTGAATAGAGTCTGAAAGTTGCATCCACTCTTATTTCTTTTTTGGTAGGCACTGGGCTCACTTATTGCCACATAATAATTTTGTACTCTATGAGCACAGTTGTGTTATACAACTGCATACAAAAGCACTTTGTTGAATTAACACTTTGGGACATATGGAAAACAACAAATCACAAAAACTGTAAGAATTGTAGTACTGAAATGTACTGTTTGAACTTCCAGTTACTGTATAATGTAACTGTAGTTCATTCCCTTAGAAAACCCTAAAATCTAATTTAGCTATATGTCGTATTCTCTCTTCTGCATGATATAGATGAAGGCTTCAGTTCATATCCAACATGACAAATTCAGAAACCTAATTAAGACAGACTGACTCACCCTCTGGGAAAGTGCAGGGTTTCTTGAGAAAGTTGAGGAGGAAGAGTGTAAGAGAATTAGATGAGTAAGCAGGACTTACTTTAGAATAGCTGGTTTGCCTCCCAGCACTATACAGTGGAAGTGTTAGATGCATCCTTAGCTAAGTCAGGTGCCTAGTACAGTCACTCTGAACCTGGCAAATAGTCTGCATAAAGGTACAAGCAGGTATATAAAAGGTATAAGCAGGAAGGAGGCACACTGGGACAGAACTTACTGCACAGCTATCTTACTGGGGGAACCAGACTTGGCCAGGGACATGATGGTGCTTTCAAATGAATCAATTTACAGAAAAAAAATGTAAGCCTGATACATGATTACACTTATTTCATTCACCTAAATATACATTTTGGAGCAGGCTGATTTCTCCGTAAATAATTATCTTTTTTTTTTTTTTTCTGATTTCTCCTTTAGCTCTGTGTATGTAGTCCATTCAAGATCCTGAGGACTATTTTTCATCTTTTATGTATTTAGGAAACACAACTTTTTAAGTGATGTATTAAAAAATATACAATATATAGAATAAAACAGCACAGTTTTATGGCTTTTTTTGCAAGATTTGTATGTGTGTTACCTTTTAACCTTCTAGAGTGTTTCAACTTAATAACATAATGTTAAGTTCCATAACCACTTGAAGAAATGAAAGAATTATCAGGTTTGTGCTGTTTGTGGGACTTTGCTTACATTTTAATTTGCCTTGATTTCTACTAAAAATTCAGATATATACAAAAATAAAACTTCTGACAATGAAAGATGGAAGTGTGTGCTTTTCACTTAGGTACCCAATGTAGTTTGCTTAAATTTAAGAAACCACCACCAGTATAGCCCAGGAGGGCATTCTAGAGTGCTTAGTTTAAGCTTCTTATTATTAATTCCAGAGGGAATGGAAGAGAAATCTTGGACTGTACACTCCAGGCTCAGACCTCCAAGATTCATCTGAGCATAGAGGCTCAGATTTGCTATCTGGTTGATGCTTTCCTCGGTTGCTCCTTTACATGGAACGTCAGCAAGCAGTTTCTCAGGTCTGGGCTGAGGCTGGAAGTAGGTGGGAGATAAGTGCAGATGAGGCATTGTGAACATACTGGCAATCTGAGAAATTCAGACCAATCTAAAGGAGTCTTAAGATTACTTACTATCTGACAGCTGGTGAATTCAATTGCTGCTTGGGCATTAGAGTTTGGAAAAGGTCTTAATCACAAAACTTATGGGCAAACCTCAGAAATATTTTTGATTTTTGTGTGATACTTATGTCCAGCCAAGAAAAAACAGAAGTATTGAAAGCTGATTTACTTCCTTTCTGTGACCAAAATGGTCTGAAATATTTCTGTTACAGTCATCCTGTACCATAGCATTTTTTTCATAAGAGCAGTAGGAGGAGCTTTGCAATCTCACATCACAGGCTTTAGCTGTAGCTCTTTCTGTGAATTTTCTCATGCGCTCAGACTACAGCTCCAGGAACTGGGCATCACTCAGCAGTGGGAGGTAACACAGAGAGTGAGGAGCTATCACAAAGTGCTTATTACGAACCTATCTTGAAGATGAGACCTCTGTTCAGGTTTCAAAGATATCTCCTCCCCTTTTTTTTTTTTTAACTCTTGCTTTTTAATATGGGTGAAGGAGAGTGAAGTGAGACCAAAAGAACGCCAGCAGTCCCTACACCAAAATTATCAGTTCTAGGTCTATTCTTTCCTAATTGTCACCACCCTATGCAGCAGATTCCCCGAGTTTGTTCCTGAGGAGGAGGAACAGTGGTGATTATCTATTTATGGGTCACAACCAAGTAAATCTCTATGGGTTGAGCTGAGGACAGACTAGCCTACAGAAATCAAGCCTCCAGCTCAAACCTTGCTGACTTTGATGACAGATTCTTTAAAATTGGATTGAAGCCAGACTTCAAAGAGGAACCTGAGTTAAAAAATAAGCCTTTTTTTTTTCTTTTCAGAGCAGAGTTTAAAACTTTACCTGATCTGAAGCAGTGTGTTTTTTTATGACAGCAGTTTTACTTTGAAGTCCATCTTCTCGACAAGGCATATCAGGGTATCTGTAGGTATAAGCAGAACCAACTGAGCCCAAAATATCAGGATGTAGATGTGGTGAATGCTACACATGCCTACATGGGGGTTTTGTTCGTTTTTTATTAACACTGGAGAGAAATTTGTTCTTTTGGAGGCAAGGAATTACCAGCATCAGAAGATTTAGAATAATCATATAAACTGTAGGACAAAAGATGAGAACAAAATTGTTTTTGTCATTCCTAAATGTTATAGTTACTCTTCAACTGTGAATATATTAATTTCCTGTAATTATTAAATGAGTCATTAATTTAGAAAACCCAAAAATGTATTTACATTCATTTGCGTAAGAATTTTGCCTCGATTGAACAGATTCATAAAAGATTTTCCTCTCTAATAGCAATTCTTTCAGGGCTGTAAGGGGGAAGCAAAGTAAAGTTAGCTGGGTACTCATAAGGAGGTGAAATTATGCCTTAGTGATATCAGTGATGAACTATCATGCTGCCAATTGCGTGCTTTTGTATGTGACTAATTGTATCAGTATCAGTATATAGAAAAAATTGGAACACAAAAGTTGTATCCTTCATTTTATGTGGTCAAAGGCAAGAAGGTGGGGACAGAATATCTATTTTCTAATTACATGTATATTTATATATGCATACATACTTGTGTGTATTTATACATAGATAATACTTTATTGAACACACAGCAGTACTGATTTTAAGCAGCTTTCATTAAAAGATGAAATAGTTAAGGAAAAGACTATACATGAGAAATTTTCTAAGATTACAGATACATGACTGAGATACTTTTTTTAATTTATACCATTTACCAGGTTCTCAACTTCCAGAGCCTCATACCTATTGTGTAAAGGCACCTGGGAAGGTGAGGGAGGCCAGGAGGGGATTTTCCTACTGTTTAGAGAAGTGACTTGTTTCCATTCCCCCTCCATCTCCTAGGTCCTGTCGTTCTGTGAGGTAGCAGAATAATACAGTATAGAGGACACTGGAGGACACTCTATCCAGACCTAGTTAAGACTTTTCAGGGAAGATTTTGATGTAAAATATGTGTAAAATTTTTTCATAAATTAAAGCTTTAATTTATGATAATTTTTTATTACACTTTATCACTTTATTACATCTGGTGCATTCTCTTTGTGCATTTGCTTTGTAATTACAGTCACAAGAATGAGAAAGTTTATCTGGTAAAATTTTTTTTCTTTTTCAGATCAATGTCGTGGGTTTGCAAGGGTCCCCCCACCCTGGGGGACTGTAAGTGATTTGTCCAGGTGAATTTCTGGGACAAAAACAATGAGAAGTTTTGGTGACGCCTTTTGCCAATTACATCTTTAAGAAAACAGAAAAGAAGGTTAGTTGCGCAGAAGAAATTGAGGAGCCATGTGAAGGAGGACGCAGCAGGCCCCCCAAGGGGGGCCAGGCCTCCCTCCTCCCCCAGCTCTGGCCAGGGGCAGGAGCAACCACTGAAGCCCCCCTGATCTAGACATGTAACGGAGTGAAGGAAAAAACTTAAAGGACTTCGCAAGAGAAACAACTGCAGCCAGAGAGATAGCGGAGCCTTCAAGGTCAGTGCTGGCAGCCGCAGCAAGCGGAGAGAGAAAGACCGAAAAGGGGGGAGGGACAGCTCCTTCTCCCCCTCTTTCCCTCTATCTCCCTTCAGCAGGGAAAAAAGACTGAAATTAAAATCCCTGCCACCTATGGAAGACTGTTGAGGAGCAGAGACAACCCCATCTGCAGCTCATGAGGGAGCCCATGCTGGAATAGATACAAAAGATGTAACTCTGTGGAAGTTTTTGCTGGACTGTAGCCCACAGAGAAGAGTCTTACGCCGGAGCAAGGAGGCCCGTGTAAGACCTTGGGATCCCACAAGGGGATCCGTACTGGTGCAACTACCCACGTCCGAGACCTACGCTGGAGCAAGTCGGCTCAGGTAAGACTTGGTGTAATTCCAGTGGGGAATCGATGCTGGTGCAGCTGCCGACCCTAAGGACAGCAGAGAGTGGAAGAACTGTTGTCCGAGGGGTAGACCCACGTCGGAGAGGTCTATCAAGGACTATTCCCATGGGAAGGGACCCCACAGGAAACAGGGGTGGACTCAAAATCCATTATTCCCTGTGACCATGTGGTACAGATCCATGGAAAAGCAAGAGTCCCCTTGCAAGTGTCCATGGGAGACCTACAGGACCCTGGGTAACCCCCAGCCTTCAGCCTTAGCTGAGGAGGGAGGTAGGCCCAGCCCTGTGGTCGACACAGAGGAGAAAAGAGCCGGAGAGAAACTGTTCCAGCTGCAACGAGTCGGAGTTGTTGTCTCAGAGATAACAGAGAGGAACTTTACAATGCTGCAGAATTGTGTGGAAGACCTGTAGCTTTGGAAGTGGAAAGGACGCTGCTTTGTCCTCCTGGACTGATACAAAGGGGGGAGGGGTACTTTTGTAAATATGTAGTGGTTTTACTTAATTAGAATTGTTGTAGATATAATTGTTTACTGTTTATTGTGTTAGTAATGAATCCTAATATTATTTCAGCCCAATCAGATTTGGTTTTGTCTGCATAAACCTTCTCTCAACTTAGTACTGCTTAGAGCAATTATGTTGGGGGGTGTGGTAAAAAAATCGTCCCTAGACAAACCCACAGCAATCAAATTATTGTTCACAGTTTCATTTTCTCAATTCCATTTGAAAAAATTCTTTTTTCTTTCTCTTTCTTTCTCTTTCTCTTTCTCTTTCTCTTTCTCTTTCTCTTTCTCTTTCTCTTTCTCTTTCTCTTTCTCTTTCTCTTTCTCTCTCTCTCTCTCTCTCTCTTTCTCTTTCTCTTTCTCTTTCTCTTTTTTTTTTCTTTCTTTCTCTCTTTTTCTCTCTCTGTTTCATATATACACTCTAAAAAGAAGCTCTGGTCATTGTTCCCAAGTCAGCACAACCCTGTGGTGAGTCTATGAAACTTCATTTCTACAAAATACATTCATAGGGATCAGGATACTGGATGCAATCAGCGTATCAGATGATGAGTGTTTCACTCTCTTACAGAGAGTGAGAATCAGTCAAACTAGAGATGTACTTAAGCCATGAATTTCAGCTCAAGATTATAATTCAGTTCTTAAGCATTTTCAGATAACAGGCTCTTCTTCAAGCCAGTATGCAAGAGAAAATTATTTGGTTTCAAGTTTTGTTAATGATTCAGTGTTTTTTCAGAATACTTTAACCTTGAGATCAAATTTGAACAGTTCAGAAAAAAAACCTCAACTCTAAAATGGTTGAAGAAGAGAAAAATGTTACAGGTTTTCATCTGTATTATTTCTATACACCAAGAAAGTAGCAGAAAAATGAATGTATGATGCATTTAAATTGCACTTTCAAAAAGACTTTGGAGCAAAGTGTCAAAATAATCCGTTAAGAAAACTCATTAGACAAAGTGGAGAAGATCTGGTTGCCTGAGCACTACCATTTAGAATAATTTCAGACTCTGTAGGGCACTGCATCTAATTTTACGTGTCATTCTCTGGGAAGTCAGTCACATCATCTGGCCTTGTGGAAGTATCCTAGATACCACAAGATGTCACAAGAGGAACTAGGCAGCGTTGTGCCCTTGCTAGGGAAAATGGAACTTGCTGTTCCAAAGCTCTGTAGAGATCTGGAACCAGAAAATTCTGTTTATAACACAGGAGTTTTGACTTCTTTCTACTCATCTTAAGACCATTTAGGGAGTTAATTTTTTTCCCCATCCACCACTATCATAAAGGAAACTCATACCTTGAGTGAATACTCAACTGAGTCTATTGAAGGGGAACCTGCCTGTTACACTTGTATATATATAATAAATCTAGAATTTCCCCTCAGAGTTCTCTATAAGATTTTGAAAAGCCAAGGAAGAAATTCTCACCTATTTCTACAAATGTGAATTGATTTACAGTAAGGTCTCTGGCAATTCGTGCAGAATTTAAAATGTATGAAGCTGAAAAAGTTAAAAAGGAAGATTAAAAAAAATCTGAAGGAGACCTAAATAATTAACTTATTTTAACTAGTTGAAAGAAAAGGACTTGAAGCTGATAGTCTCAGATCATTTCAGCTTCCTTAGAAACTGATTCCACTTTGCTTCATTTCATAGCAATGAAAAGGTATAGATAAATTGAACTTTTGATGGAACTTAGATATTTGTAAACCGAACTACATATCAAACTGTTAACTTCTCTAGTGTTTCTTAAGTTTGATTATTTTAAGATGTCCGGATCACTATTTACTGGGCTTTTTTTCCCACTGTTTCCACTTAAAATGATGATAGGAAATGTTAGCACACACAAGGAAAAAAATCCTACAGAGAAAATTAATTCCTCACTACGAAAACTGTATGACCATAGTCAGTTCTGCAAAAATGATCAACCATTTCAGGCTTTTGAGTTTTACTGAAAAATTAATTTTGTGACTTGATAGAAGTTTTACACGTGTTCTCATTTAATACAATTCCACTCACCTTGCATTGGAAATATTCACTTCTAGGTTTTATTAGCACAGTGAAGTGTGTAAGCTCATACAGAAAACTGCAAGGCCTCTTACAGTGGTTGAGATAGATCTACTACTCAGGTCCTGAATGCTTTTGCATAATTGGTACATGTATAATGTGTAGCCACATGTGTTGAGGAATACTTCTCATCCAAGTAGCTCAGCTGAGCTGCAGATTGAAATGTTGAACAGCTCTGGGCAGAATCCGAGAAAAGTGGCTCTGAACCGCCAACCTTTGGGATAACAAAGGACATGGAGACAGCTGATGCCAGACATGTGAATGGACACTGACAGACACGGCAGGAGCCAGGAATGGCTGACCTTCCTGGTCTGACTGTGTGAGTGGGGTGTGTGGGAGTCAAGCTGGGCACCATCTGGAGCCACCGCCTGGGAAGGGGCTTTGGTCTCAGCAGTAACAGTCTCTGGCCCTGGGAATGCAACTGCCAGAGAGTCTCTTGAATGGTCAGGTCAGACTGGGAAGTTTCCTGAATACACCAATCATACAAAGAGAAAAGTCTTCTGATGAGCCAAAGTTTCTGAATTAAAAGTAAGGAAATTATATCATTCTGATAAAAGTACAGGGTTTGGGTTAGGTGCTTGTGTTCCTTGGGATAATTGAACAGAAATAGCAGAAAGTGTCAGTACATTTCTTGCAACTTGAAAATACAAAATAAAAGTCTGGTGTGTGACTTTTGATTCTCATCACCATGCAGCTGATTCTCTACTGGCCAGATAAACTGTTCAGGAGGAAAGCTTTCTCCTCCTCCCTCTAGCATTACTCACTGCACACTGGTTCTGTCACCTCATTCCTTCTCTACCATTCTCCTCATCTTTGTTTTGAACTTTTTTTTTTTGAACCTTTTACTCCTTGAACATTTCTTCTCCCCATTTTACTGTCACCTCTACAGTATTTATTCTTCAATCTGTCTCTTGTGTCAGTATTTTTCCACCTACTCCTCCTTCCCTGATTAATGGTACCTTAATAGGTCTGTTTCCAGGAGTAAAAAAAAGTTACAGTTTAATTCTTTCAGATGAACATAGGTATCATAAAAATGCCTTTTTGATGTCTAATTGAAATACTCATGTTTTCTATTGTATTTTATCTGATAGATACCTGTCAAGATTTCCACTGTTACATTTTCCTGTGCCCAAAGAGTATTTTTTATTAAAAAAAAAGAAAATTGAAAAATATAAATTAAAGCCTGTAATATATTGTATGATGTGTCTGCAGAACTGACTGGAGGCAAATGGAATATGAAGCAACAGAGGTATCATGTGATAGCATCACCCCAACATTTTTGGTGATTTTTTTTTCATCAAGAAGTCCAGCATTTGTAAGAGATGAAAAGCAAAAACGTTCTGGCTAAGTCTTCCTGTGATAATTTGTTAAGTTAAAAATGCACTTAGCTTTGTTCATTCCTTTAGGGAACAATTGCCTGTGGGGGAAAAAAAAAAAGTAATAACAACAAATATAACAAAGCGTAAGAATTTATGTAATGAATGTCACTACAAAGAAAGGTAAAAACCAGTAAAATAGGTTGGTCATTTTATAGAATCATAGAATAGCCCATGTTTGAAGGGACGTCAAAAGATTATCTTATTCAACCTTTCATGAGAAAGGGAGCCCAGATGAGATTATGTAGCATCTTGTCCAATTGCATCTTGAAAACATCCAATAATGAGGACCCTACCATATACCTGGGGACGTTGTTCCAGCAAAATATCGTACTCCCTTAAAAAATTTCTTTCTTACACTGAAATGAAACCTTTCCCAGTGCAACTTGCATTCCTCCTTGTCTTCTCCAGTTACTCTTTCTACAAATAGACCCTCAGTCCTCTATGGAGCCACCCTTTAAGCACTGGAATACTGTGATGAGGTTGCCCACTGAGCCATCTTTTCTCAAGGAGAAAAGACCTGACTCCTTCAACCCTTCCTCAAAGGTCATATGATTAGCCCTTTGATCACCATTGTGACCCTCCATTGGACCCTCTCCAGACCATCCAGGTCTTTCCTGAATTGTGGGGCAATAACTGGACACAGTACTCCAGGTGCAACCTGACAACCACTGAGCAGTCAATCTAAGGTAATGAAAATAGTTGCTGTAAATGATATGTCCGCATTTATAAGGGAACAGTAGGATGACATAATTTCTGGAAAAGAAAACAGTATAAAAGAATCTGGAAGACCTAGAATAAACGCAATAAAACTTCTGTATCTAATTGTAGGTTTTCTTACCTCCTGCTGTCCATAGTTTTTTCCTTGATTCATCACTGTCCTTTTATCCTCAGAAATATTATATCTTTTCTGTGTGGCTATTTTATGACTTTATATGAACCTTCATGTTTCATTCTTTGAATCCAAATACATTTTGTGACTATTGCTTCATAAATAAATATAATAATAAATGTAATAGTTGATACCTGTAAAGAACAGATCTACTTTGTCCTTACATGTAAGTGTAAGTGTTGAGATGAATATGTGTTGGGCAAATTAAAAAAGTGTTGGGTATTGTTAGTGATTTATTACTATGAAAACCCAATAATAAATTTAAAAAAATTGCAGAAAAATAGCAGGCACATAGTGATATCCTTGAGAGGGTACATAGGAAAGCTAGACCAGCAGGGTAGTCTAGAAAATGAAGTCAAATAAATTGTCTTCATCATTGGGCCTTCATTGTCACCAAAGTACACTGTGATAAATGAAGCAGACTTGTCTGATGGAAATCGTACACATTTATATTTAATAAACAGTTATTAACACTTTTATAATATTGCTCTTTTATGTTCATTACATGCTCATTGCATTACAGCAAGCTTATTTCCTATTTCATTTCTCCACTGTCATTGTGTGTTGCAAACCTGTTGAAGACGGGTCTGTTTTTTATGTTCTACTGTACAGCATGTGAGTAACGTTCAGATCTTAATGGAAGTGTCACATTTCCAGATCAAATTATCTAGTTTTAACAGCTAAGGGGAATCAAATTAATCAGTAAAATTAGAATACAAACCAATATAAATGTTGTGGTTCCCAAGATGTTGACTGAAATACATGGAGGTCATGTTTGCCAGTTATCACATTAAAAGGAAGTCAAAGGCTTAGTGGGGTACTCAATTAGTTATCATTAGTAGTCCTAAATTAGTAGCATACATAAAGATTTAAACTGGTAGGAAAGTGCATGGCTCAAGTGAATTTAATAGCACAAATAATAACATAGATTTTCTTTTTTTTTTTCCCTCATTAGTTTCTTAGATACTGACATTCAGGAACATGCAGAAGCCCAGAATATTTACTCTGATTTAGAGGTAATTTTTGCCTTTGAAACAAACAAAATCTTCATTTCCAAGAATTAAGGCTGAAATCGCCTGGAAAACTACTTCACAACATTTTTGAAGAATATGGATAATCATCAGGATGTTTGTCCCTATTTGTTTACATATCTCTTTTTTAATTTTCCTTTTTTCTGTCTCAGCAACTGAAATGTGTCTTAGTTTTCTAGCATACTTCGTAAGCACACGCTGCCAGAAATAGGACATTGAGTCCAAATGTGTGAGACTTCTAGAATATATGTTAATCTTCACCCTCTTCTATCTACACTCCAAATACCCCTGAAAGCTGCTCATTAGCTCAAAACCATCTGCTTTCAGTCTGCCATGGGGTTTACAATTTCTAAGTCGGGAACACAGCAATAAAGACAAAAAGATATTTAGGTGGATTGACCCTGGCTCTGTGCAAGGTACCCACCAACACTCCATTACTCCCCTTCTCAGCAGGACAGGGGAGAGAAAATATAGCTAAAAGCTCAGGGGTCAAAATAAGAGAGATGACTCACTGATTACCCTCACAGGCAAAATAGAGTAAACTTGGGGGAAAATAATTTTATTGCCAATCAAATCAGAATAGAATAAAGAGAAGCAAACCCAAACCCTAAAACACCTTTCCCCCCTACCTCCTTCCCGGGCTTAACTTCATTCCTGATTCTCTACCTTCCCCTTCCAGAAGTGCAGGGATCCAGGGAAAGAAGGCTGTGATCAGTTTATCATGCATTGCCTTCACTGCTCTTTCCTCCTCAGGGAAGGACTCCTCATGCTCCAACATGTGGGTTCCCCTCTCATAGGAGTCACTACTCCGTGAACTTCTCCAACATGTATCTTTCCCATAGACTGCATTTCTCTATGAACTGCTTCACTGTGGGTCATTTCCACGTGGTGCGGTCCTTCAGGAACAGAGTGCTCTAGCCTGGGTCCCCCATGAGGTGACAAGTCCTGCCAGCAAATCTGCTCCAGCATGAGCTTCTCTCTCCATGGGGCCACAGGTCTTGCTGGAAGCCTTCTCCAGTATGGGTTTCCCATGGGGTCATAGCCTCCTTCAGGCATCCACCTGCTGCCGCATGGGGTCCTGCAAGGACTACATGTGGATCTCTGCTCCCCTGTGGACCTCCATAGTCTGCAGGGGCACAGCTGCCTCACCATGGTCTCGACTACAGGCTGCAGGGGAATCTGTCTTCTGTTGTCTGGAAGCACCTCCTCCCCCTCCTACTGCACTGATTTTGCTGTCTGCAAGGCTGTTCATCTCACATATTTTCACTCTTCTCTCCTCTGATTTCAATTTGCTTCTGCACAATGGTTTGTTTGTTGTTTTTTTTTCATTCTTAACACTGCTATCCCTGAGGCACTGCCACCACCACTGGTGGGCTCGAACTTGGCAGGAGGAGGGTCCCTCCTGGAGCTGGCTGGCATTGGCTCTTTCGGACATGGGGGAAGTTTCTGGCAGCTTCTTACAGAAGCCGCCCCCATAGCCCTGCTGCTTTCAAAACCTTGTCACGCAAACCCAGTACAGATATGTCAACATGGTAAAGTTCCTTAAGGACTATGAGACTTTAGGGGAGAGGCAGGAATAAGTACTTACTATAAGCATAATAGTGACTTAATGCTATCAACTATAGTTGTGACATCAATTGCATGTTATACACACACACTTCCTAATATACTTATTTCTATTTATATTCAAATTCATATGAATGCATTTTTTTTAGATTTTAGTTTTAAATGCTGTACATCTTCTATTCAGGTTTCCATGAAGAATGCTTGTATTGAAAATAGATTCAAAGTCACACAAACCTCTCTGACATTATCTTTGACACTGCTTGTTCTACAAGAAAAACTACAGAGTTTAAACTGTGGCATGGTCTATTTGCATAATTTATTGATCCTGGAGCAGTTAGACATTAGTTATTTATTTGTCATTGCTTTACTACTGGCCATGCAGGTGAAGAAGATTTTGTGTTGTTTTGATGGAACAAGGTGGATTCTCAAATCTTTGACAATAATTTCTCTGATGTGCATAGAAATTTAATATATCAAGGAAGACTATAGATCTTTTTCTTTCTCACTGGAAAAGAAAAACATATATATGTGAAGTTATTTTATAAATGGAAAAAACACATAATTCTTCTTTTTGTGCTATCATAAAATTGGGTAAAAAATAATTTCCCAACTCTGATCAAAATAGTCATCCATATGAAATAAGAATGGAAACTTATCTTCAATGTTTGCATGTAAAAAAAGAATATGAACCATTTAGTATATTAAAAGTAAAATTTCTGATATGTCAGAATGCTCACTGACCATTTTCAGATTAATTTTCTTAATTGAAACTAATTCCAGTGGTACTTTAATGTTGAACAGCACATGCTCAGGACATAATTTCTTGTGCAGGATTTCCCTATGAATATAAAACACTCTCTTTTGAAGTAGTTAAGAGATTAATACTCATTAAGGATTAGTGGATTTCAAGCTTCATCTTTTATAATAATTTTTTTCAGTTAGTTGAGTGTCAAGACCCCTGAATATTAAGCTGTCTTTCAATAAATGATACTGTGCTTCAGAAAAGATTATTTTTGACTCTTCCATCCTCCTCCAGAGAAGCAAGCCAGTATGCAGTCATACTAATTCAACTCTTTTCAGAGATGACAAGTATTTGAATATCTGTATAATAGTGTCAGGCTTTTTATTATCGATACTGTAACAGGTGGAAAGTTTGTTGTCTGAGGAAGACAATTTCAATCTAGCATTGCCATGCAAGTGGTGTGCCCTGCAATAATGATTTCATATGCAAGATAAGCTTATCTTGATTTACTGCACTTCTTTTCCCCACTTTGCTGGTACAAATATAAATATGAACACCATCTCAGAGTCCATCTTCTATTACTTAATTTCTTTGTCATGTTAACGAGCTTACTCTTATTGATGTGTCACTTACTCTTTCTAAACACCACAACAGTACTAACATTCTGCTAGAATTTATCTCATATTCAAATATTAATATCTTACGATCTCCTCAGCCTACTTTTGAATCGAGAATAAGGTGAATTTTTTTTTAAAACAGGATATTTCATTATCCCCAAGTGAGTTATCTAACCCTATCTATATCTCTAACTTTTTTATCCTATGCAAAGTAAGAATTCTGAACATTTCTCCATTTTTTGCATAGTTGTTAACAGATTGTGTCTTCTGACTAGTAATAGATTTACAGATTTGTCAGGATTTTATCTCTGGAACATTTATTCTAAATGTGTTACAACATATTAATAAGTAATCATTGTCTTCATAGCTTATTCTATTAGTCATAGACTTGACATTTTTGAGTAATTCAAACTGATATTTTCAGTCTTGTTTTTAAGGTTAAAAAAACAATGCTAACTTTTCAGATTTTTAATTTTCCTCTGTAGGCATTATGAACTGTTAGTTACTGATGATTGCAAAACATATTGTGTAACGAGTGCAGCTCTCTTTAAATACGGTAATTCTATCAAGTGCCAACAATAAAGCAGGTATTAAAACTATGTTCTCACCCACTGCTGTCTGTTTATGGTTTCACAAAGCACCTATAATACATAGCATCAAAGATCACTTCAGCAGTATGGACTTCCAGCTGACACCTAAGAACTGCAAGAAAGGCCTAGGCCATTCAGGAATGGGCAGTATGCTGGTTTTCCACAGAAAGCAGAAAATAAATAAAAACAAACAAACCATAGAGAAAACACCAGCAAACTAAAGCAAATATACAAATACAGATATAAACATATTTTCATCAAGGCATATTTTTGCATTTGTCTGCATGTGTGTACACATACCTGAAGCTTTTCATAGTCAAATAGATAAAATATAGTCAAATAGTTTGGTACCTCTACATTATGTTGTTTGGTGAACCACTAAATATTTTATTCTGAGTGGATGAGTGATCTATGTAAAATAGTCTGGTTTTGAAGTACTCTGTTTTTGTATTTTTTGACACTAAACTTTTTTCTGCCAAAACCAACTAACTTCTAAAATGATCATCACATCTGAACATGCCCTCTAACTTCCACATTCATTTTTGCCATAGCTTTTAACAGGTAATGGTTATTTTAAGCTTCATAACCTGGTATTACTTATCTGAACTTTAAAGACACTACAGGTTGTGTCTATGCATATTTCTGGTAATTTGAAATTAATTTGCCAAAGGAACATAGAGCTCAATAGTAGTATACAGGTGAGAAATTTGCACAAGTCTGTGCATGCAGTATCTGGTGTATAAAAATCCCTTCATAAATTTCACCAGGATGTTCGTGTCTCAGGTGTCTCAAAGGTCTCAAATTCCTCAAAGTGTGTTAGACATCTCTCCTTGTCACCAGTCATTGAGACACTTTGTTGTCCAGTATGATACTAGCTCTCAAGGCTGCCCTTGCCATACGAACTTGTAACCCATTATACTTAGATACTATAAATAATAGTTTGAAGCTTCTTGACACCTATTAAGGTCTCCTAGCATGCTAATGCTTGGCTAAGGGTATTCTTGAGGTAAAGCCATCTGGTTAACTGATTGTTTAGAATTAATGTGTATCCTTAGGCAGATGAAGAGGCAAAAAGCAAATAAAAATATTCACAAGCAGAGTCCAAAACTGAAGCAAACTGACAAAGCAGCTACATAATTTCTTTATTAAAAAAAAAAAAAGATTAAAAAGAACAGAACAAGAAAAAATGTTCATTGTCTATTTATAGTGTAATTAATTTAATCTGAAAAGTTCACTTCCTGCAGTGAGATGACTTGCAGAAGTCACTTTCCTTCCAGATATCTTTTCCAGATCTTTTTTCCTTTTTGAGTATTCTATGCCTCAGATTACACTAAAAAGATAGCTATGTTTTGCTGCTATATATTACATTTACAGCTAATTTTTTTTTCCCCAGGATGATTCATTATCTCTCCTTAAACTTACTTACATCTCTCCCCCCATCATCTCATCCCACCACTTATTAACATTAATATGCTAATTAAAATATTTTTTTTATTCAAAATATAAATTGATAATTTCATTCCTTTGGAGATGCACATACTGCTTTTTGAAACCATCTGTATTTGACTGGTCAATTAGCTCCATGACTAAAGGATAAATTAGATAGGCAGTTTGTAATTTTCAGAATGAATTGTTTCTGTCTAGTGAAGCATAGAATAATTTTGGTTGGGAACGACCTTTAGAAATTATGTAATCCAATCACTTGCTCAAAGCACAACTAGTCTCATAGTTAGGTCATGTTGCTCAAAGCATGTTGCCTTATCAGAGCATGTTTTAAAAATCTCTAAGTTCTGAGATTGGACAGCCTCTGTGAGCAGTTTGTTCTGATGTTTAGTTACTCTCACCAAAAAATATTTCTTCCCTCATACTTAGTAGGAGTTGCCCTTGCTGCAGCTTGTGATTGTTGCATCTAGTCTTTGACCATGCACCTTTGGGAGGAATCTTTCTCTGTCTTCCGTGAAACTGACACATGCAGAAGGCTGAAGAGAGAAAATAAAATTTCCTCTAAGCTTTCTAGTCTCTGTGCTAATCAGACCAAGCTCTTCCATCTTTCAGCAATACCTGCTCCAGCCAATTACCCATCCTGATCACTCTCCATGGGGCTAATTCCAGTTTTCTAGTTCCTTTCTTGTAGGGAGGACAGTTCTCCAGATTCAGGCTCACAGGTGACAAGTATGGCAGCAGCACTATCAGTACCATCACTTCACTATACCCCATAGTATTTATAGGAATACTATGCCTGTCCTAACCTGGAATTTACCTGAAAATTAAATTATCATCATGTTTTACAATAATAAGTCCCTCCTTCACATTAATATTAATAGGAAAAAAAACAATAAAACTTGAAATTGTGAAATTCTAAAAATTGCGGGGCTAAACAACCCCATCTCTTTTGTCTTCCACTGCTCACTAAATGCAAATAAGCTAAGTAGCCTGACCTATAAATTGCCACACATAATAAGGGTAATCACCCTGAGTCATGTAGCTCAGGCTGAATGTCATCTTGAGCTCAGAAGAAAACATTTTTTATGTCTTACTATTCCTATTAATCAACTAAGGATTATAAATGATTTAAACCTGAAAGTAAAGATGGGATGTTGAGCCATTCAGAAGAGAGCGCAGGACCAGACACTTTTTGTGCGTGTCAAAGTCTTTGTGTGTGTGTAGGAAGTATGAGCCAAACTGTTGTCAAAGAGAAAGGATTAAGGAAGGCAGAGACAGCAGGAAACCAAAATGAGAGGCTACACATGGTAAAACTAAGAAGCAGAGCTTTTGAGAAATGAATTCAAGGAAAGAGCATGGAAATAAGAATAAGAATAAAGATTAACTTGCAAAAAATATGGACACATGGTCGGGATAGACAAAAGCTAAAAGACAAGTAATCAAAGCAAATGACAGCTTTTAGCAAGCCTCACACATGTAGCCGTGTTCTTCTGCATTATAGCTGCAAAATCTTGGATCTTGAAACAATGCATCTAAAGGACACAAGAACTGCAACCAGCATCTGGATATTAAACAATGGCTTTATTGTGATAACTCTGCAAGATGAGCTTGTCCTCAAACTACTTTTTTTCCATATGTATGAATATTACAATGTTTCCAAAGCTGAAGTTTAAAGTTATTGTGCAGATACTCAGGACAGAATGTTTGATGAAAGGGGGAAGGGGGAAAAAGAACCTACTAATGGATCAGGATTTTGACATAGAATAACTCTCATTAAGAGTATCAAATCTCCAAAATTAAGCAGCCATCCATTAGCTGGTAGCAGCTGAAGTCAATGTTGCAAGGGTCCTTGCAATGATATCTCTAGCTGAGCTGGGAGAAAGTCTTTAAAGCCACTGTTTTATTCAGTTCCTGGATGACCATCCCAACGCAAGGAACATTTACTTCTATCGTTCTCATGATTTTATATCTTATTAGATATGAAACATCTTAGTGACATTCTAAGTGGCCTTTTCTACCATTTTTGATGCCCACTTGCAAAAGCTATATCTGCGCACAATTTGGTCAGCTCTGCAACAGGAATCAGCTACGTAAGCCTTTTGGATGCTTTGCCCAGGATGATCATCCACAAATATAAGCATAAAAATGTGCACCAGGGAGCTAAAGAACTGCCTAAATTTCCCACCCAAAAGTTTCCTGTGATGTTTAAAAAATGTTTAATTGTGAAAATTCAGTGAAACACTTTGTTTGAAGTCTTTTATCTGAAGCTATTATCTCAAGATAGTTGTACCTTCTGTGTAGATGACTGGCTGGGGAGTTGCTGGATCATATAGAGAATTAATAACTAAAGTGTACCACATGTGCACATGATTCCAGCCCTGATACTCTGTTACTTTGAGATTCTAACTAAAGAATGAACCTGGTTTTTGTCTTTATAACTTAGTTATCACTTAAGTCCTGTGACAGTTTCCATAATCTTATATGGGATCTGTATATGTTTAAGTTGAGTGAAAGAATTGGGTAGGTTTTGTTTTGTTGGCTTTATATTTGTTTTTAATCATATTAGCAATAATCTGTTTTGTCAGGTATAATTTTTTCTTTTTTTTTTTTAAGACAGATATATCTATGAAATACCATTTACATGAAGCACAATTGTACTTCAGAGCCAAAATTATTTTGTTTGTTTCCTCATAAATTTGAGATTTTTATGCGGGAAGTAATTCTGGTTAGCTTTAGTTGTGATATACAACACAAGACCTAACATGCATTTGTTCATAGGAAAATTTTCAGTTTATATGCATAAAACTCTACCCCGGCAGGCTAGTAATCTTATGCAGCTTCTGAAAAGAACTTACAGAATTCTTTTTCACTTAAGTACCTAAAATAATGATCTGTGCACTGTAGGAAACATCAGAAGTCTATGGGAAATTAGTGCATAAAATTTATTTCATAATGTAACTTTACAAATGTTCTTCTTTATATGTTTCTGTCCTTGAAGTAAGGATTAGATCTAGCTGAAAAAATTTCTGCTCAAATAATTTTTATCTTAGATTTTGTTATAACATAATATTTTTATTAAAAATACCTGTTTTCTTTAAGATAATTCTACTTTATATAGAAGAAACAAATTCTGTAAAGAAAAATATTGATATTTGGAGAAACATAATTGGAGATCATACCCCAGTCTCTTCCACAGACAGTGATCCTCAACCAAGCTGGTTTTTATCCAGCTCAGACATCCAAATATCCCATGATATATTTTGTCCATCACAAAGACATGACACTGTGATATTGATTCAGAGAGGCAGTTCAACCTATATGAGAAAAGGCAATCTGAGGAATATTAACTGAAATTTATATGATATAATTTCTAAATTCTACTGTGATGTCTTTCTTTTTCTTTATTATTTTCCCCCATACTCCTGACATTTCCAAAATCTTCCTTTAGGAAACACTCATATTTTCAGATCAAACCTAGCCTTGATGTACAACACGAGTCCAACTAAGCAGTCAATTACATTTTGAAGAGTCACACCATCTTTAAAAGGAATCATAAATTCCACCTCATGATACTTTTATTATCCCCAACCTGTTACTAATGTATTCATGATCACAGTTCTTTAAAAATGATTTTATGACTGGCTTACTCACCAGCTTCTAACACACTTTTGCCTAAAAACAACAGAATTTTAAAAATATTTACCTAAGACCTAATATGGGCTTCAATCCTAAGCTCTGTTTGCAGCAAAAGTGTAATCGTTACTTCCAAAAATAGATGTGAAAGTAAGAGAGTTGTTAAATATCTTATTAAAATTATGACATTTGCAATTTTTTTTTTTTACAAAGAGACACAGTTGCATACAGTTAAAAGTAGTAGTCTAAAAAAGTATGAAAGTGAACTAACTTTTGCATGTCAAAAATCACAGAACCATAGAACAGTTTGGGTTGGAAGGACCTTGAAAGTCATCTAGTTCCGACACTGCTGCTGTGGGCAGGGACATCTTCAACTAGACGAGATTGCTCAGAGCCCCATTCTACCTGGCCTTGATACTTCCTGAGATGGAGCATCCACAACTTTCTTGGGTAACCTGTTCCAGTGTCTCACCATCCTCACAGGAAAGAATTTTTTCCTAATACCTAACCTTAACCTACTCTGTTTCAGTTTGCACCCATTCCTCGTTGTTCTGTTACTACACACACTTGCAATCTTGTTGCATCTTTCCTGCAAGTTCCCTTCAGGTAGTCAAAGGCCACAATCAGGTAACACTGAAGCTGTGTCTTTTCCAGGCTGAACACTTCCAAGTCTCTCAGCCTTTCTTCACAGGAGAGTTGCTCCATCCCTCTGATCAAATTTGCCCTCCCTTAGACTTGCTCCACAATAAGTTAATGTCTTTCCTGTGCTTGGGACACCAGAGCTGAATGCAGTACTCCAGGTAGGGTCTCACCAGAATGGAATAGAGGGGCAGAATCACCCCTGTTGACCAGCTGGCCAGGCTGCTTTTGATGAAAGATCTATTCCAGATAATGGAATATTAAAAGAACATCTATAAAACACCATACAAAATACCTATTTTTGGTCACTCTATAATAAGTTAAAGAGCCTCTAACTTCTTGTGATAACATTCACAAATATATTTCATATGTACAGTTCTTAGATGCATATTTTGTGTATGTTAAATATGTTACACATAGGTAGAATTCACACTGTGAATTTATCATTCATAAATTTCATTAAGTTGAAAAATATTTTTTAATGAACAAGAGTTACATATTTTAAAAGGTTAAAAATAGCTCATTATCTGCAGCTTTTTTTTTTTTTTTTTAAATGTACAAAACAAATAAATTAAATTGTATAGTTACCTTGTGTCCTGGTTTTGGCCAGGAGAGGGGTAATTTTTTGCAGTAGCCAGGAAGAGGTGTGGCTAGGGCCTGGATGTTTTTGTATACCACCTCATGACATTGCAGGGGCTGGAACAGAAAGGGACTCTCTTTTCTGGTAGGAAGGGGTTCCTTCCAGTCCAGAAAATATTGTGGATGGAGCAGTATTTGTCTATTTTCATGGGTTTCTATGTAAATACTTTCTTTTTATTTACCTTTTGTTGCTAATATTATTATTGTTACTGTCCATTTTCTTATTGCACTACTGTTTCCAGTAAATTGTGCTTATCTCAACCCGGGATCTTTGTCTTTTATGCCTCCAACTGGAGGAGGATGAAGGGGAAGCAGTGCATATTAATCTCATACGTTTTTGAAAGAAGCTGGTTCTATGAGTTGCTGTTTTTTGAAATCTATGTGGTGATTTCAAATACAAGTAGAAGTAACGATGCAGGTCAGATTAAAACATGGAAATAATATAAAATATCTTAAAAATTGAAATCAGAGGATAAATAACTGGACAAGTAGGCAAGTAGACATCTCTGGAATTGTATAAGCACCAAAATCACTGAGAAGGGAGCTCTGTATGGTGTTGGAGTGAGAAAATGTGATACACCGGAGACCTGAGAAGGTAAAGCAAGCCAGAGCAGAACTGCTAACAGTGACAGATAAAGGGCTTGATTCATTGCATATGGCCCAAAACATAGGCCATATTTTCATTGACTGTCATTGCTGCATAGGGAAGGATTAAATTACTGGAACATATGGTCATTTCAGGTGCAGGTCTCTTATGTAGAAATGTGGTTATTGAATTCTGAGAAGAAATTATTAAAAATGAAAGAAGCCAAATATAACAGCTTATGTGCTGGATGTGATAGCTACGCTGGCTCCCCACCAGGTACCTTACCAATGAGAAATTAAATTATTTCAGTATTGGTTTGTCAAAGTAGTGAAGGCATAGTGTAGTGCATAAAGCAAAAAGATGACAGTAATCAAGGTTCACCAGTTTTAATTAAAGTGAGGAATAAACAAATATGCAGTTGAAAAAGAGCGTACATTGGAAAGCAAAGGGAGCAATTTGTCAAGCCAACAAGACTGAAAACAATGAAAAAATTTATAGAAAGGTCTTGAATGTTTTTAATGGGAAGATGTGAAAAATTATCTGGTGTTTTTAAACTCTGACAGTGTTTAAAAGGCAACCCTTCACATCAGTTTTCTGAAAAAACACTTCAAATATGAGGTCAGACAACAAAAGACAACCACAGAAGGAGAAGTACCAGCAAGGAAATTTTTGATTGTGTCTTTGACTAAAAATAAATTATCCCTATGTATTCCTTGGTATGTACTTAGAAATGGAATAAAATGTGGGTTCATGTTGCAAACTTACCTGATATGAGGACATTAAAAATTTCATTATTGTAACTTGTGGGAATTTAATAGTAATAACATAAAAATTTATGTTCTCTGCAAAATGTGTAATAAAACATCCAAGAGATGCAAAGGCTATTAGAAAGTTGCATTGACAAATAGGTAGAGAAAAACTGGAAAATCCTCTCACTTGCTTAGGAAGCTAACCTTCCTGAAGATGAAGTCAGAAGAGAAAGTAGAGTAATGAAGTAAGAAATGCAAAATTTCTAGTACTAAATTTTGTTAATTAAATTTAAAAAACAAGCTCATTTTCTTCAGACACAAAATAAAAACTCAGTAATATGTGTAATATCTCTGCAAGGCCTTGACTGACAGCAGCAAGCCTCAGGTCGAATTACTAAAAATCCAGTTTATGCCCTCTAACAGAAACCTGAGGAAATTAAATTAAGCTGACTGGTTACTTATTGAACTATATTTTTCTATTTGAAAATAGATAATCAATGTCTTACAAAATAGTTGTTCTCTCTCTTCTCATTGAAAGAAGAAAAGAAAAATAGAGTATAAGAGAGAATAAGATAGTACATGCTAAACCAATCTACAAGCTACTTCTCTTGCTTGGTATTTGGACAAGGTGTTGGCTCATAAACAACTAATGAGAAGAAGTAGACGTAACACAAGTATTAAACATTCATATATTTTCATATTCTTCCTTCAACTTTTAAGGAGTAATTTGGGGGGTGTATATTCAGATAGGAAAACAAAACTAAAAAGATTTAATTCAGTTCAGATTGACTTAAACATTTGATAGACAATATTTTCCAGCTTTACGCTGAAAGCACAGAATTATGTTGTGCTCTGTATTGTTTTCTTTGTTCTTTACTCTACAGAACCTTTTGTGAGTACTTGCCATGGTTTGAAGTCAGGCATTCACTAAGAGATTAAAAAGCATTTGTGAAAAGTTTGTATAAGCGAGTAATTTCACATTATACATTATTCTGTAAATACAGGAATATCAAATCAATGTTTGCTGTCTTAACAATTAGTCTGCGTTAAAAAATCTTAGAAATGGCATTGCAGCTGGAAATTATTTACCTCAAATCTTGCCTAGGTGCCAACATTTCCAACCAATGGAAGCAACCCTAATTTTGTCATTTCTAACTCTTTAATGCTTTGACTTTGAATTTGTTGATAACAAAGTAGAAACAAAGTAGAAAATTGCATTATGTGGTATTATATCAACAACTTAATTTTTAATCAACAGGATAAGAAACCTTATACCTCTTAATAACTGAATATAATAAATATTATAGGAGTATCTTAGTTCATACCAATGTTGTAAATATTTGCTTGCTATGTCTACTTTGCTTAAAGAGGTGCAGGGACAGTAACTTTCTTCCAAATCAAGCAGCACAGAGCAATTCCCATCCTTGCTTAGATCACATTCCCTTTGGTGGACTTGTTTTAGACAGAACTCTCTGGAGCCATCAGAACCTGAGGTGAGTAGTAAATTCACAATGAGACACTGAATGATCAGAAAGTCAGTTTTTGGACTCAAACTGGTCCTTTCCATTTAGGTGTATAGTTTGAACTATTAAATAGGAGACTATTTTGGTCTGGGTTTTCCACGAGGTCACAACTTCCTTCTGGGCACATCCATCTGCTCTGATGTGGGGTCCTCCACAAGCTGCAGATGGACATCTGCGGTGCCTGGAGCACCTCCTTCTCCTCCTTCATGGATTTTGGTGTCTGCAGGGCTGTTTCAGTCACATATTCAGAGTCATCTCTCACAGGTTCTGTTATGCAGCAGTTTTTACTCCTTAACACTGTTATCACAGAGGCACTACCACCACCACTAGTGGCATCAGCTTTGGCTGTCAGCAGGTCTGTCTTGGATATTGCTTGTATTGGCTCTGTCTGACACAGTGGAAGCTTCTGACATGTTTTCACAAAAGCCACTCCTGAAGCTCCCTCGCTACAAAACCCTTGATATTTAGAATATATATATGAGGAACGATGCTGAAATGGGAATCAAATTAGGATACATTGCCATCCCTGATATTTATATACTATTAAATCATATAGCAAAAATGTTCCCAAGTATGTAGCATGTGCCTCCTTTTATACTATGGCATGTAGTGATCATTTAAACTCATATGCCACTTGTGCTCACTTTAATGATAAAATCTTCTTATGTTTCTTGCTCTCAACACTCTAGTTGGAAGGCAGTTTTAGAACCTTACTAGTTTAATGTTAAAAATGTTCTTGTGATTATGAGCCTGAATGCATTCATGGTCTGTCTGTATAACGTGAGTCATGATACAACAAGCACTTTTTGAGTGCCTATTTTATGCTACCTGATTTTTCAAGATGACACATACAAACTCATTGACATATAATGAGTGCAGTCTAAAAGATGAGCACTAAAGACTAATTATAGGCTGTATTGAGTGGTCCATCTCTTCCTTTTCTAACTTACTGTTAGATATCTCAAGAAAGCAACTGAAAAAAATTGTTTCCTGAATGTAACAGTACTACAAGTAAACACTTAAGCAAAGATTCAGCCAAGGGCACACTCTCTAAGTACTCTTTATGTTGTTGCTCTTTCATTCTGAGGAAAAAAAAATAGTCTATTGGCTTATAACAAATAAACTAAAATTATTTTTTTAATATTCATTGTGCCTCCCTTTCAAAGTTACAATGTCAACTCACTGATCATAGTGATTCTGTAATCAATCCTGAAAATGCTGAGCTATGTTTGTGAGGGGGTTTTTAAGGCTTTCCCCCGCTTCCCCAGATTAGTATCCATTGACAGCAAATAGTTTGGTTGAATTACAGTGGCAGACAGATAGCAAGCACAATATTACTTTAAACAGCCCATTTTATGTAAATGATCTACAATATAATTATATACCAAAACAAATGCATATGCTCAATGAATCAGATAAAAATAATAATAATTTAAAAAATCATGGGTTAATCTAATGTATTATTGCCCACCAGAAGTGTATCGTTTTTAATTCTACAGATGTGTTTCAATTGCCTCTAATGCTGAGTGTTTTGATATTCCATGACCCAAGGAAAGATGCACCTCACAGTCTGCATCCATCCATAGTATATCGATTTCTAGTTTATTAAGGAATTTAATAAGGACAGTTTAAAAAAACAAATATTCAAAAAGTTTAAATTGAAACTTTGGCTATCGACTGAGGTTATATTAGGACACCACTGTTCTTTTAAAGGTGTTTTGAAATAGAATAATTGTTGTCAAGGTCTGCTTGCAAAGGGCAGTAATTAAGTTCAGCAAGAAGTTGCTGGTGATGCCATTTATTTCACAGAGTTTTTTTGCATTTCATAATGTTGGAATAAGAAGTTTTACAATAGAATCAGAGCAC
>JAWWES010000001.1:57366136-57409657 GCA_035583135.1 Lophotriccus pileatus
TCCATGGGAGACCTACAGGACCCTGGGTAACCTCCAGCCTTCGGCCTTAGCCCAGGAGGGAGGTAGGCCCAGCCCTGTGGTCGACACAGAGGAGTAAAGAGCTGGAGAGAAACTGTTCCAGCTGCAACGAGTCAGAGTTGTTGTCTCAGAGATAACAGAGAGGAACTTTACAAGTGCTGCAGAATTGTGTGGAAGACCTGTAGCTTTGGAAGTGGAAAGGACGCTGCTTTCTCCTCCTGGACTGATACAAAGGGGGGAGGGGTACTTTTGTAAATATGTAGGGGTTTTACTTAATTAGAATTGTTGTAGATGTAATTGTTTAGTGTTTATTGTGTTAGTAATGAATCCTAATATTATTTCAGCCCAATCAGATTTGGTTTTGCCTGCATAAACCTTCTCTCAACCTAGTACAGCTTAGAGCAATAATGTTGGGGGGTGTGGTAAAAAAATTGTCACCTAGACAAACCCACAACACTATCAAAAGCCATATATTCTTACTTAGGTAACATTTTCTACAATAACATAGAGAAGTAATGCTGGTTGACTGTAAAATATCATGGGTAACACACGCATAATGTATCTGTTAGTGTCTTCTATATCTATCCTATAAATTTAATCTCTGGAACAGTTATAATCCCCCATAGTATCCTTTGTTTACCTTTCCCTGGCTAACAGACCTACTCAGACTTGGACCTGGAAGCATTTCCCTACCAACTGCAACTTAGTGGGCCTTGAAACCAGTGTACCCTCTGTGACACTCTCACCAGCCTGTTCAACTCATAGAAATTGGTCTGGAGAACATTGCCAGAATGGGTCTAGTGTTTAGTGACCTCCATTACATGATGGAACAGGTTTTCAAAGGGAAAATTAGACTCTAGAATGACAAGGATCACACAATTAGATTGGCTTTATTTTCCAAATTAAATTACTTCTACATTTAGTGTTTTGTTTTTATTTATTTTGAACTTTCATGGAAACAAAATTATTGTGAACCAGACTCATTCCTGGATAGTCACTGTTTGCGAGGATTGTGTGAGAGGCAAATGTAAATGCAGCAAGAAATATTTTTTATTTTATTTCCTTTTCTAGTGGTAGTCATACTGTGCATGAAGTCAACAGTATTACATAGTGCTTCGTTCCATATGACTTAATTTCTACTTGAAACATCAGATTTTCACAAATTCCAGCAATAGTTTGATGGGTGGATAAGTTCTTAAAGGAAAAGGGAGGAGGCAAAAAGCCCTGTATTAGGCTGCAAAGTTCAGACAGACCACAGATTAAACAGTACAGAACAACAGGCAGGTATATAAACACCAAATAGCTATAGCTTCTCATCTACCCTATCTCTCTTACAGACACCCTTATTTCATTCAACAACATACCCCATCTCTACATCTGTTTTTTCATATTGAGAGCAATTTTTCATGAACATCTTAAGGTCTCTTGAATCCAGGCTACACAGTATTTCATTTAATATAATGTATCTGATTTACAGATTGGTGATCATCAGAAAGCAACAAATGAAGAAATAATGAAAAAAAAAAAAAAAACAAGTAAAAGAACAAAAAGAAAAGCAAAAGTATAACCAACCAATAACTGATAAAGCTTTGCATTTCATTGAAATACACGTAACTCTTACAGTTCTCTCTAGCAGAGTAAACTTTCCATATTGAAATGTTCTCAAATCTAAAAAAAAAAAGCCCCAAAAAACAAACAACATGGAAATTTATAAATAAAAAATCCAGTCTGAAAATCCAGTTGTTAAATCCAGCCCCACAGTCAAAAATCCAGTCCTATTCTAATCCCTTTTTTACCTTCCTCACCTTTTGCTTGACTTCAGTATGTCTTAGACTCTTTTATTGGGGTACCCTGAATCGAATGCAGCATTCCAGTACTGAGTGTGAGTGTGAATAGAGAATAAGGGCTACCTCTCTTCACCTACTGGCAACTCTCCTCCCAGCAAAACCATGGATACTGTCAACCTTCTTATCTGAAAGGCTAAATTGCTGGCTGTGGTCAACTTGTTGTAGGCCAGGACCCCTAAGTAATTTCTAAGTCAGTGAGGTCCCAGGCTGTAGTAATGCATGAGTTATTTCTTGCGAAGTGACAGACTTAATATTTCTGTTTGTTGAATTGTTGGTTCATTTTTCTGGCTCATTGAATAGCAGTGCACCTGTCTGGTGCATCACCTATTGCTTTTAGTTTTCTGTCTTCTGAAAATTTGCTCAGGGTCCAGGTCATTAATGAAGAGGTTAACTAATAATGGATGCAATATTGACTCCTGAGGTATTCCACTAATTGCAGGCCATCAGCTGGACTTTGTGCCTCTAATCGCTACTCTTTAACCATGGCTGTTCAGCCATTTTTAGTCCACCTTCCTATTGCCTTATCCAGCTATAATTCATCAGCACATCTATGATGAGACAGAATGTTTAACAAAGTCAATACAAAAAATATAAAAAAAAAATCACTTCTCATTTTCACCGAGCTAGTGACTTCATCATGGAAGGTTAATGGCCTGCTCAGGCATGATTTGCCCATTTGCAAACCCATGTTTATTGTTTCCAATCACTATCATGTCATTTGTGTGTCTAGAAATGTTTTCAAGGTTTATTTGCTCTATCACTTATCCAAGGACTTAAGTGAAGCCAACTGGCTTGTAGCTCTCCAGATCCTCCTTCTTGTCCTTCATGAACATAGGAGTGGCATTTGCTTTCTTCTAGTCCTTAGGAACCTCACCCAATCACCGTGGTCTTTTTCAAAGATAATTGAGAGTGATCTTGCAATGACATCAGTCAGTTCCCTCAACTTTTATGGGTGAATCCCAAGTGGAGTTAATTTCCTTGCAAACATAGCTAAAAATAAATATAAATACATTTTTTCAGTGTGTCACAAAATGAAGCTAAACATTTAATACAATAGACTCTGGACTGAAATATCTTCTTACTTCTTTATTAAACAATATTCAATCTCAATAGTTTAAATCAAATTGTGCATTTGCACTGCAAATCAAAACCAGAGCTCAAGTTGCTGTGGTTTCCAAGCAGAGGAGAAATTATTGTAATTATATGGGATTCAGAAAAATGGTGACTTGACAAGGTGGTTTTTATTTTTTTGCTTGTTTGTTTGTGAATATTAACTGAATTACCCTCTTTTTTCTCTCACTACCTCAAGGCTCTCAGGTGCCATGCTCAGTGTGCTGTGGTAGCTAACTCTGATGACCCCTCCTCAGCCCTCTGCTTGGATCCAAGAAGCAAAGCCCCTCCCATTTCAGTTTTACATGTGATCCATTTGACTACTGGCTGCTTATGGCATCCAGCAGAAAAGGTATTGTTTGTTCAGCTCCTGCACCAGGAAAATTTACTGTGGAGTACAGCAAACTGAGATCTGTATATCTGCTCTCGCAAAATGGTACTTGCTTTTCTATGCTGAAGCAGCTGTTGCCATTGGCAACCACAACCTGCTATTAACATGCAGCCATTAAGTTGCAGAACTATTGAACACCAGATCAAAGTGCTATTTGGTGGTAATTTGTAAACAATGCATAGCACGAGTATCAACAAGGAAGATTTTCTAGGAGGAAAGAAGGATTTAGGTGCCAAAATCATTGTAGACTTTGTCAGGCTTAAATTGTCAGACATGAAGGCACCCATATAGGAAAAACATTTTATTAACATTATAGATCATGTAGAAGTTTTAAAACTTCAGTAAGGGTCTTCAGCATCTAAACTTTATTTTATCATTTAACTTTGGACTAATTAAAAACCAACAAAATTGTATCAAACAACTGTTATGAAATATTCATTAATAATTCTCCTGCTACAGGTAGTCACATCATCACTAAATGTCAACCGATCATTAGGGACTGAAAAAAAAAATTTCCTAATGGAGAAATTAACTAAAATGCCACAGAGTGTCACTGGGATTTTTTAACTGATCATGTTGAAGTCACTGATTGCACAAAATCATTCTGAATGTCATAGGGAAAAGCTGATAAATTTGGCAGTAACAGTATCACATAAACTGTCTTTTGATTTGGGGCAACTAACTTTTAATTGATTAACAGATAGAATTCTATACTACTAACAAAATACATGTCTTGGAAGTCACTTAAATAATCATAAGAATAACAGAATGGCAGAATGGCAATGAGATGAGACATCTGAACTACTCCAAATCTTGGCCAACAGCTAAATGTATCAGAACATTTCTCCATATTTCAATAACTCAACAAATTTATAGTCCAGATAATTTGCATATTTCCTTCTATTGATCAGGTTTCTTGTAATTTTTGAGTATTTTTTTGTTTCTAAGTGGAATTATGTGAGAAAAATATCAACCCAAAGTGCTCCACTAGATACCATTCTGAAATATTAAACATCTGTATCAACTGTATCAAAATATTGCTCTATTTACTTCAATGGACTTATGTTTATTTTCACATAGTGTGGGAAAAAAGTGAATACAGCCCATTTGTCCTTAGGAAAGTAGACAGGGCTTTTAGGAAGCTAAGTAGTTCTCTTCAATTCCTCTTTCTTACTTCCGTATTTACCAGTCTTCTGCTGATACTCACTCAGGACTTACAATTGAATCATATTAGAAATTATAGGAATAGGTTCAAGAGGATATAGCTAAGATGCCACATAAATGAACTTTCTACTTATGTTTAACTTCCAAAGCTTTATTCAGTGAAGTCTGAAATGAAAGTCTCAGAGTAGGTAACATACCAGATTTTTTATATCCTCTGTCCTGTACTCACTGCTCAGCATATCTCTAGAGATGAATGTGATCCCCAAGTCAGCCCACTGGCCAGTGGAATGGGGATATGTCTTCATTACTCTCTGATAATTCTTGGTTTTGAGGATTTCCATGAAATTCATCAATACCCTTGACAAATACTATTCTTATTTCATCATCTTGCCCCATATAGCAGTTCACTGGAAGTTGGAGTTTGCACACAGTTTTCTAATGATTTGAAGGTTGCAGAATACTGTAAGTCATATAAACACATCCTTCCCAAATATACCCAAGTATAACAGTGCATTTCTCACAGTAGTGGGCATATGCCATGACAATGTTGGCCATCTGGAGTGATTGTTTTACTTTGTAGATCAAATTTGGAGATGAGATGCTAGGGTCTGTGCACAGGATATGTAATTGTGTCCCAGTTCTGGCCTTTGCATTCAATCCGTCCGTGGTGACTGCTTTTGTGAGTCAGAGATAAAATCTCTGTCAAACTCTCTCTACATGTGACCGTTCCCCTCACAATCCAGGTAACAGGACAACCATAACTAGTATGAGTGGTTGGTTCAGACAAAGGCATTAAGCTCTAAAAAATGCAGAGAATCCCGTGTTCTCCCACAGTTAAAATAAATAGTCAGAATTTTTTTAACTCTAGTTCTTGGATATGTCTGGTTTTCTGGGGCTTAGCTGTGTGAAGTTTAGGTAAATTAAGCTTTCTGATTCAGATTATATGCTTGAGGGTTGCTATTTGAAGAATATCCTACTGATGCCATTAAATCGTATAACCACAGAGCAGCTCAGAATGGAAGGATTCTTGAAAAATCATCTGGTCCAAACTTTTGTGGAAAGAGAGTCTAGATGAGTTTATCTACCACCCTTTCCAATTGCATCTTGAATACCAGTGATGGGATCTCTTATCAGAGACCTGTTGAGACTGAGACCAGCAGCTTCCAAATCCAATGATTCAAGGATATCTCTCTTCAGTGTTTGCCCCAAAACAGTAATAGTAGCTAAGAGGAAGTACAGACATCAGCCTTTTCTGGGCTGTGCGTGAAAGAAAACATTTTGCAGCCTTTTCCATGAATGTTTCTTATGAGCTGGTTTCTCAATACGGATATTAATCAAAATGTGTGTGTTCCTTAGGAAAAAGTCCATGTAATCTACAGTAAAGAGAGATAAAAGAATCAGGTATCTGGCACTGGACTATTGAACTGTGACTAAATGCATGTGCATCACATACAGCAGTGTTTAGACATGTTGATTCCTAATATAGGGTAGACGAATGACACCCAATTACATCATGTTAACACAGGAGTCAGCCAAGTGGAACACGGATATCTAAAACTTTGGTTTTGTCATTTATAATCTAATGAAAGCAAAAAAAAAAAGGTGGATAAGGAGTATGGAGTCTACAGGAAATAATTTGAAATCTTACTGAAAGTAATGATCTGAAAATGTGATAGTTAACAACTGACATATCAAAGGAGTCTCTGACAGCAATCATGGGGCAGCTAAGAGGGAATGAGATGTGAATTCCTCTGATGTGAACCTGGACTTCAAACTGTAACTTGTCATTAAAATCCTGGATAGTGGAAAAAGTTAAAGCTACTCTTTGTTGGTGAAAGTCAGAACAGCATTTGGCTATACAATAGATTTAGTTCAACACTAAGTTATTTTATTGAATAAAATAATAAAATAATACTAGAATAAATCAATAGTATTAAAGATGTAGATAAATACTGAAGAATAAATGAGAGAGCATGGGACATTAAATTGGGATCCGTTAGAAATTACATATACATCATTGAAAAGAGGAATTATTTCAATTGACGAAACAAATGAGAAACAGGGAAAATTGAACATAATTCTTATATAAGAACGTGGGTGTTCTGAAATCTAGGAGCAACATTATAAAAAGCAACAGAGAAAGCTGCTGCAAAGTTAAAAAGTATTAGAGATAAAGACAGTTATTGTTTAAGTTTTCAGCAGGTGTATAGTAATGAAAGTTGAAGACAAACCATGTAGTGATGACAGAGATAAATCCATGAACTAATGCAGGATCAAAAATAATACAAAGGTTAGAAAAATATCAAAGCTGATAGAATAATATCACCAAGAAGAATAATATGAAAGAATGAAACATGATTTACTTTGTTCTTTGATACCAAAAAGTAATGATACTATATTTCTAGCTGAGACTGAAAGTACCAAATAAGAGCAGTGTTAAGCTCCAAAGGGATTAACCTTACATAAATGGAAAATTAAAGAAAAAATATATATCTCTGATTATAAAACTCTCACATATTGCCTAGTTTCACTTTAGCCTGTTAGTGTTCTTAGTAAAGCTATGCTTCTATAATCTTTGAAATAAAAAAGGAAACTATAACTGGAATTGAACGCAGCATGAATTTGCCAAAGTTTGTTGAAAAATCTTAAAGGAATAGAATAAGATAACTAAGTCTTGCTGATAATTTTTTTTTTTAGACAAGAGGATTGTATTAGGTTTCATATATCTGGACTTCAATAGAAACACTACCAGATGGAAATTATCATCGAATGTGAAGAAAATGAAGATTAGTACTAGGATAATAGCTTACGTAAAGAACCGTTTGAGATGTTTTTGTCAATGTTAATGACAGAGAGAAAACTATCAGAATTGAATGAGGCTAAATTTGGAGTACTTGAGCAAAAAGAAGATGGACAGCTATTATTTAATATTTTTATATTCGGTTTATTTATTATTTTTATTTTTACTGAATTACACCTGTTGACAACTTTAAGGTTGGAAACCATTGTGAAAACAGGACTAATTATATACACGAGAAAAATGTGAATAATCATGAGGAGTAAATCAGATTAAATTTAAGAGCATGAACTCAGAATTATCTGCACACTGGAGTTCACTTATGTATTATGAGATTTTGAATTGGAAATGAAGAAGATGAGAAAAAGAGTTAAGCTACCTGTCTTTTAGTACAGAATGAAATTTAGTTCAGCTGTTGGAAGGCTACATTTTAGACATTTCTACCACAGTCCATCATCCTAAACTCATTTTGCAGGCAACAGAGAGAAATAGGCACTTTTAGGAAATTAGTACTGCATGTTCCTTGGGATAAGGTCAGTGGTGCCCTGAGACTTGCTTACCTCTGTGAAGAAAGGATAAAGTTCTAAATAAGTTTTTTAAAAACAAAAAATGCAAATCTTCCATTCAAGAGAATGCTATCTTAGTTGACTGCAACATGCCATCAGATGTAACAATGAAAACAGAAAATGGAAACTTGAATGAGGTGGTAGAAACAGAGCAATACAACAAATTTCTTAAACACATAGATGAGATTTTATCTGAAATACTCTGAACAGGGTTTCCCGGATAAAACAAACAAACTAACAAAACTCTGAAAAATGTACCTCAAAGCATCCATCTACAGGTACAGAAGAAAAAGGGAAAAGCTATTTCAGACAAAAATGCTACTAGCATATAGAAGCATAAATTGATCGTATATTTTTTTAGATTAAAAGCATTTCTAACCACAAAAAGATTGAAAGGGACAATGTTTTAGAAGAATAGTAAGACTGGGAAAAATTCTAATGTGAAACTTTTTCAATTTCTGAAATAGATTATAGTATGTGGCTGTGGGCAAAACAGACACTTGACTTGATAGACCAAGAAATCCAACCCTGTTTTAGTCTCTGACATTGTATGAAAGAAACTGTTGTTTTGTGAAATATTTTAGCAAGTAGAAATCAGTGCCTTCAGAGACAATGTGAAAAAAATACTTTTTCAAACAATAAAGCCTCATAAAGAAATTCCTTAATCAGAGAAAATGATATAAAATCAGCTACAAACTGGATAAACCTCAAAATGTTATCAAATTTTCGGAGTATTCAGATCTGAAAGTAAGTGGAAGTGAAGCTTCATGATTCATTCTCATCTCTAATTAAAAAACATGACTACTGTCTTTTATAATGAAAAATTAAATTCACATGATTGTTTAATTATTTTTTACCCTAAGTTAACATACTAATTAGTAAATATTGAACATACTTGCTAATAAGTAAGATTTTTAATTTATGTTTTAATACATTTTTATTTCATGTTGCAATTTAATTACAAATATAAATTATATACAATAATTAGTAATATTGAGAACCAGTACAGCAGATTAAAATTTATTTTATTGAAATTCGACTTTTAAAAGTAAGGTATATAAAGTGGGATCCTGTGCCATGCTTTGAAGGCCTAAACTTAGGCAGTAAAGGAACCTTACAAGATAGTATTCAAGTTCAGAACACCTATACTTAGGTATTTAAAGGTAAATTGCTGTACATAAGCTATTTGTCTAAGTCGCCATGGAGATGTATAAAGATTTCATCTTAGAGAGCTTTTAGGGCCAAGGCCTTTAGAAGTGCCTCTCCTAACTGATATGTAAGAGTAGTGCTATTAACAAATCCTAGGATGTCTGACGCAAGGTGTGGAGCAGAATCTGTGTGGAATAAGCTGAGGCATTAGATGGAAGTATTTTACATGGTGTGTGGATGTGGCATTTGGGGATATGATTTAGCAGTGAAGGTGCTGGTGCTGGATCATGGTTGGACTCAGTGATCTTAGAGGTCTTTTCTGAACTTAATTATTCTATGATTCTGTGATGCCTAGTTAGAACACCAGAGCTAAGCCCTTAGTGTAGGTAGTCAGAGTCAGTTTCTGCAAGTGTTGCGCTCCCTCTGTTCCTATGGAGGTGATTCCCTATATGTTAGATGGAGATTGGGATGGGATGGGATGAGAAAGGATAGAATGGAAAAGGAAGGTGAAACAAGGCAAGGCAAAGAGGAAAGTCTTCAGACAGTAGTTGTGAAGACTTCCCAGAACATATTGAAGAAGAAGAGTTAGGAAGGATTTCTCACCTTTTCCAAAGTGAAGTGCTGTGGTGGACTCATTGCTCATCAGATCAGTAATGTTTAAAAACAAACAAATTTTTCTTTGCAACACAGGTATGAAATTTACTGCTATAAAAGGGAAGAAACCAAAAGCTCTGAAAAAATTCATGAAAGAAATTCACTTAAAATCAGTAAGCAAAATGGGGTAGATACAATGTCCAGCTGGATAAGTCACCTGTCCTACAGTAACTAACAGCACACTAAATTTTCACAGAAAAAGGAAATAACTGTAATCAGAAGGTTAAAAATTCTGATACTCCTTCATTGATGTTCTTCAGAGGAACTGTTACTTGCATGTTAAGCCAGCCCTTAATCCAATAATAGATGCTATGCCTGCCTTTCCTCTTATCCCAAAACTTGTTTTCCAAAGAAGAGATGGGGCTCCATCCTGACTTTCTCTTGAATTCATTTGCCATGTGATATGATCACTCATTGGAGATATCTTGAGAAGACAACAAAGTCCAGTTCACTATTCCTTCACTTTTTTCATTTCAGTCTAATTTAATTTCATTTCTCACAACTTATCTCACCTATTTTTCCTCTTCCTCTGTAGCTTCTACAATCTAAATTACATTTCTATTTTACTGTACCAGTTACCCTCTACACACATGTGTGTGTGCGCACACACACAGAGTTAAAAGTTCTTGATTTTCTATTCCCTTTTATTTATTCTATGTTCTTATACTCATATATACTCCTTCCCACTCAAAAAAGCAGAAACAAATCAAGGAAACAACGGTACCATCAAGTTGTGTATAAAATGAACCTAAGTAACCATGTAATTATTCTCACTCTTTTGCTGTTGCTCTTTATTGCTCTCACTTATTGTGTCATCTTTCATACTGTAAGACTGTAGGCTCCTTGGGGAAGGGACTGCATCATTTATTTTCTCTTTGAAGTACCTTCACCACCTCAGGCACTTTGCAAGTAACAAATAATAATAATAACCATTAATCAGGTAATGGGATCAGTAGAAAGCACCAGTCATCGGCAATTAAAATCTTAGCAACTGTAGGCATGTTCTTATTTCAGAATTTAGAAAGACCTTTCTGCTCCTTTCTAATTAAGAAACCAACTTGCTTTATCCAACATAAAATACAGAAGCTCTCAATCACACTTACTTGCCTACACTTTTTTTTCTCCTTCAGACAGAAAGGGTGAGTGAAATCTACAATCTACATTTAAGTGGCCCATAGTTCAAAATATATATCTGTTTTCTAATCACTCCAAATAGCAAAGGTGATTAAACTGAGGGCACACTGAAATTGCTAGAGCTGATGTTCTACATTATCAGAGGACGTGATAGGATTTGATTTTGTCAGTTGCTGTTGAAATCCAATGAGTTTCCAGCACCTAACTAGTATAATCAAGGATGACTGAATCCAAGATGACACAGCATTTCCATGTAGCTGGTAGCAAGAGGTAATTTCATACTGCAGCTTGTCTTTAGTTTGGACCAGGAAAATGAAGGCACTTTTGCTCCTTTTCTTTTTGAGACCTTTGTTAAAAATGGCATAAAAATGTTTTCAATAGCATTTCTAAATTGATGTTAGGATGTTAACATTTTTTTCCCCTGACTGGTAGCAACGAGGCATATAGTTTATTTCTTCATATAATCTATTAACATCTTACTCTATTTTTGTCTGTTTTCATTTCAAAGTTTTCATATAATTATGCTTAACAGTTTTAATTATAGCAAAACACCATTAATGTTGATGAAAGGCCTTTAATTTCAGTTCTAAGACTTAGCAAAATTTCCAGAATAGAGAAATGATGCTTTCTATTGCAATAAATAAAGTGTCTTAGCTGAAAATATTGATAGAGACACACTTTAGGCACAGATCATTGTGCACTTCTAGTGAATACATCATTTTAGTCTGCAAGCGTTTCCCCATTTCCCTAATCCATTTTTTTCCTCCCCAGTTCACTTTTTCTTGAAAAAATTAAAGGCTTATTCTACTTAGTTTTAGAAGCCTGTTGTCTTCCCCCTAACCTGTCTATTCATATTTTTAAGAATAAATATTCATTCATGTTAATATTCATATCTCTTAATAAATCAGATACTGAAATACTAGCATGCCCCTATTTTTCTATATACCTTCATATCTAATAATTGGCTCTAAAGTAAGGTTGTTCCCCCTTTTTAACCTTGTTTTATATGTAATCTCATAAAAGGCATATGCACATAACTTCTATATATTTATATATCAACAGATAAAACCTAAATGGCAGATATAAATAAATTCTGAAAACTCATTTCTCCAGAATGTCAAGGTTTACAGGAGATAAGTTAAAAAATAAAACAAGTGAGGGAGGTGGAGAGGATGCTAATAAGTGAAATTATTTTTTTACATGGATATTTATACACATGTATAACAAATCCCACAGAGATACAGATGTCTCACATGCTTTACTCTTATTTTTTATTGTTCAAGTCTAGTAACTCATTTATAATTTGGATTATAATCTCCTGGGGACAGAAGTCATGTTTTATTTCTACTGCGAGATGCAGAGCATACCTTTAAGTATTTGACACCAAACACCAATATGGATGGTTTTCTTTCTGTTCTTCATATTTCACATGCTGCCCTGACTATTACTTCCCACAGCATGTAATTTGGAGCAAGCTGTTATTTTCCATGTCTTTAAAAATTTGCCAACACAGCTGCCAGAAGATGTGGTTAAAGCATGTGGTAACACACTTGTGATATTTTAATTAATACAGAGTAGATCAAAGTAGCACCAAAGTCCTCTCTCAGGATTTTTTAAAAAACTTAAAGTCACAATCTTCACATGAGAATCTTGAAGGGTGTCCACTTTGCCGTCATGTGATAGTGCTTGAGACATTCAGTTTTACTGATGTTATCCATTAAGCTGTCTGGATTAGTATGCTTTCATTCTGCCCTGTTGTTATGCTTTGTGCTGAGTGATATTACAGAATCCTCACACATTCAGCTTCATAATCATTAGAACTTCTTCTCTCATCAAATCATCACAAAATGTGTGCTAAGTGCAGGGGTGTGTGGGTGGTGGTGGAGTGTTTTTTCGGTTGGTTTCCCCGAGATCATATGTGGATCATGTATAGGAAGTTACCCATAAACTAACTGATCAAGTAGGACTGGATGTAGACTTACAAAGAGAAGCAGATAGGGAAAGGCATAGTTTTGCCTCTGTTATATGAATCACACTTTTGGCAATTGGTGATTATGGAAAAAAGTGATGGAAAGATGCAAAAGCTCAGTTAATCCATTGCCTACACTGTAACTCTGAATTACTATGTATCTCATACTATTGTACTTGATATTCGCTGTTTGACTTTGCTACCCATGGACCCTAAGTAATTGTTATGACATATCCTGTGGTGTATGCTGACACTCAGCTGCTAAAGACTCTTCATCCACCACATTATCACTGCTGTTCTGAGAGTGTACTGTAACTCTTCTGTGATCAAGTCTGATAACTGAGACCATTCTCACCTACTGGCTGTGGTATACACTTGCCCCTTTCTCCATTAACCCACACAACAAATAGCTAAACTGTGACACTATTTGCAAACATAGAATATCTTTCTCCACGCTGAAAAAATTACTGTTCTTTTTATTTTATTTTGTTTGCTTCTTGAACTTGATATATTACAAGACTTCAGTAGCATTTGATTTACAACATTACAGCCAACACTCTTATTGTTAACAATAGGCAATGCTGTTGGAAGGCAATGGTTTCATATACATTGCACTGCAGCGGTGTACCTTTTGGTTGTGACAGATATTTTTGCTGTGCTACTCAATGACCAGGCCTATATTGAGCAAAATCACTGAGCCAGGTTTTATAAATACATAACTGATGATTATATTTCTCTCACAGCCTCATCTGCAGTCTCATGCCTGGCGGTTCACTGACTTTAACCAGCATGTGTCTCTGATAATTGGTTTTCTTCTGCCATCATCTCTGGAGCTAGTGTTGAGGGCGAGTGTAGTGCAGGCTGTTCTTGTCCTTTCATGTGGGAGGAGATACTGTGATTTCAGTTACCACCCATGCATTTAGCTTCTGAGCTTCCCAAAATCTTGCTTTTTCCATAGTCCTTAAACAAGATTTATGTTCTGAGTTTATGACTGGCAGTTACTTTACTGCCTGTTGTGTCGCATGGGCCAGTGCTAGCAGGGATCTTGTACTCAGCACTGCCTGTGGAAGATAAGGTCACTTTTTGTGAGGCTTTCTTTGATCATACAGCTACATCCAGGGGAGAAGGAGTGACTGTGAGGAGGAAAGTGGAGGTGAGGAAATTTCCTTTGGATCATTAGTCATTAGAAGAGGAATCTCAGTATTTGTCTCCTCTCTTGGCCAGCAAACTAATGGCTAAAGGAATCTTGCTCTTGCCAAAATTTTGAAGAAGCTGATTTCTCTTGCCTGGAAGTATACTGGAGTCCTTTTTGGAAGTCTTTTTGTGCCTTTTTACTTGAAAAGAGATTTGGCATTATCTTTAAGGCTCTTGACTCTGGACAGAGGCATTATAATTCCTTGTTCAATAGAGGAATATTTGTCCTGCCAACTCTGCCACCATTCTTATTCCTTCCATTTTAGTATTTCATTTCAGATTTCATTTCAGTATTTTCTTCTTCATGGTTGCTTCTGAATACTTGCTTCCAACATGTGATCTTCAGCCAAACGTCAGGTCTTTAGATGTGATCTTCAGCCAAATGCCCGGGAATGAGGTATCTTTCAGCACCTTTGGTACATCTTTTGCTGTACAACTGCGACATATATCAATGTGTGAAGATGACTGTGGGTAAAATTAGACAAAATTGGGAACTTATATTGACAGTACAACAATACAGAAATTATAGAGTGAGATGTAGTTGCTACTTCGTGGATGGAATGCAGTTGGCATGCATGGAACCTTTTCCGTGATGATTCTCCACACACAGTCTGAAACCCTAAGCACGTTAAGAGGGACAAAACAGGATGGAACAGAGTGGACATACTATGACCAGGCTCTGTTGAAATCCTTGCCAATAAACTGCATAGAACCTCTCAACCCAGGAAGGGGGGAGAAGATGTCCTCGTGCTGAACCAGTGACTGCAGTGAAATCACTTTATTCAGGTGAACTTGGTTCCCTATGATCTAGTTATAATACTACCACACATCTCCATCTCAAAGTTACCCGCCTCCAACGTACAACCACCCCTCACTGAGCATGTGCTCTGTATTTTATTGACCACATCTTTAAGAGCAAAGCAAGAGAATTTTACACCAATCAGCAACAAAAGTATGTAAGACTAGAGTCACTCAAGCTCTGCCTAAATATGAAAAATTAGAGAATTTGGGGAAGAGTCCATCACAACATCTGGGATTGGTTAATGGGCTGAATATGTCTTCTCCCCTGTAGGGATGCCTATTGGGTAAGAACCATATTTTATGTGCACTGAATGATTATCTTGAGCTAGCTTTCATTGGTGATTAGAGCTGTCTGTATATTGTTTCAAATATGTTTCTGCAGTCAGATATAATCACTGGCAGTCTTTGAACCTTAGCCTGTCAAAATTTTCTATCAGTGTGTTTATTAATGAAGTATGTTATTCCTGAGTTGTTTAGCATAACTATTTCAAGGGCAATAGCATTCATTGGCAGCAGATAACATACTTGGTTAAAATTGGAGACATCTGGGAAGGGGTCCCTCTTTAAAGGATTTGACTCCAATATGCTGTTGGTGTGTGTCACTGAACAAGTTAGTCGAACTGCACTCCAGTACAACAGACTTTTCAGTGGAGTCCCCATAATGGGATGGTGACAGACTGGACAAAAACAAGGGTCTCAGCTTTATTGGGGTGTTGACAGACTGATCAAACATAGGGGGTTCAAGGAATCCCCACTTCCATGTGACAATCAGGAATGGGAAAGTTTCAGAACATGAAGGAATCCTCTTTTTCTCTTGATTTTTGTGTCCAGCCGCAGTCCTAAAATGAAGCACAATCGCTGATGCCCTGAAGATCATTTGTATAGCTATAGCTCATCTGGTAGCTCTTAGAATATTAGTTAGTGTAAGATAACCTTAAAAATAACTTTACATTATTACATACAACAGCTTAGCAAAGCATAATAAAAATGATAGGAAGTATAGGAACAGATTGACTTTAGTTACAGTTAAGTAACTATGACATGTTAGAAGAGTTACAAATGAGAAATGAGCCAGACAGAGGTCAACAGACTAGCTCATTTATACAAAAGACATCTTAAATTTTTAATAGAATAATATGATTAAACAGTAGATTTTCCCCATACACAAATTAGAATAACTTAATAATGTCTATTTTTTTATATAATTTGATCTTATATTACCAATAAGATAATCATTGAGAGGTTTATACCAAGATTTTGTTCCCCTGTTGCAAACTTGTATTTATGCCAAAGTACCCATCTGTAGGTGTTCTGAGAACATCACTGTAATACAGTCTTTGAAGTTAGGGAAATTACACAAGATTTCATCCCTAATATGTTGCTCACATTTTAATTGTCTTTACAATAAAATATAAATATTTGAGTATAAGAATATGTTTTTGTCTTTTTATCTTATAAATTATTCCTGTAATCACAGATTTTATATATATATATATATATATATACACACACACACATATATATATATATATATATATCTCCTCTGTGTTTTCTCTAAACAATACTGGTATTTATCTATTTATTTATTATGTGCTGCAAATTTTACATTAAAAAAAAATACTTATTGTGGGTGGGAGAAGATATTATTTTGCCCATCTGTTTTTCCTAGGCAGCTTCCTTAAGTTCCCTCAACTCTCAGCTGTGTCTGAATGTGAGTAGTATTCTTGGGCACCAATATTATTTGGTCACTTTGCTTGTGTTGCAAGTCCCTTTTTCAGTGATAAACTCAGAGACTAGTCCTCAGTTACTGATAGATTTGGCAACACTAGGCAGTCTTGCCTAAGTGTTAACTTCAGCTTGACAGTAGATGTTTCCAAGAAAAAGTCATTTTGAGCAAGTGTCTTCATTGCCCAGTTGCCCTGAGGGTTCAGTCACAGAGATATGACATCTAGGCTTTGCTTGAGCTTCTTTTTCAGTTTGCACTCACTTGTTTCTGTGTTAATCCTGCAGTATGTTTCTTTCTGGGTTTACTAACTTTTAAAGATCCTGCAGCCGCTGCTTATACTTACGTTGTACATAATGATCCTGTTCTTCACACAACAATGAATCTCTATTTTTCCACCTACAAAAACATCTGATATATTTTTACTCTATACACAGTTGACAAAATTTACTTTTGGCTTCCATTAGCTTGTGATCAAATTCTAAGTAGGTTTGCTTAGGATTTTTAGAGTAAGATCTTCATCTGGGACATCTGCGTGTATGGATTAGTCAGCATGTGTAGGATGAGTTCAGGCAACAATTCACTGTGCAATGCATAAGACCGTCAATTCTGTCATGCTTCTAACATTACATGCCTCTAGTTGCTAAATAAGAGAGAATGAGAAACTGATTCCTGGCCTTAGATTAAAATGGCATTGACTTTTTATGTGCTCCATCCTTAAGACTTGTCCCTTTAACACTGATGTATCCTAGAGGCATCTCTATGGGGTACCCCAAAACAAAGACAGGGAATAAGCTCTCATTCATTTAGGAACATAAACATGCCCTTTAAGATTCCTTTTGCTACTGTAACCAAGAGGGAAATACAATACTGAGAATAACTTTCTTGTTCAGCTTGCTGCTCCTCCATGAAGGATCTCAAGCCAATCTGGACAAACTTCCAACCCCTGCATTTTCAGAAGAGAGCTGTGTAGACATGCTACAAGTGCTGTGAGCCACTTTGGACCCAGGGTATTCATATCCCTTTAGACAACTCTGGCCCTTTGAGCTGGTTTAACAGGGATAGCATCTAGTAGAGAATCTTATCCTACCACCAAACATTCAACCTAATGAAAGGATTGCTCGGTTTTTTATGTATCAGAGGGGTCACACTACATTTGCTATGCAGAACTCCACTCCAGAAGGCCTGATTTTCTCCAGAATATAGGATCATGAGTTATGAAGGACCATGCCCTAATTATCATCTTTTGAGACTTGATGTCTCTTTGTTTGTTTGTTTTCATCTAAATTTCTTTTTACTTAGAAAGTTACACTACCCTCTTCTGTTTTATCCTGATCTGCTTTAAACAATCTTGGTTTAATTTCCCAGTGTGCTTCAGTTTAGTTCAAAGTGCCTCCTACATGTTTTAGATTTGTTTACTTTCTTGTATACACATAAGAGAAGCATGAGCATTACTTAAGAATTCCCTCTAATTTATTTATAGAAATAAATTTATACAAGGATCAACATAATGTCCTGAATGTTTTTCATTATGTTTATAGTAATTTCTCTGTATATTTGTAGATTGTTTGCCCTTTTCTGCTCTTCTGTTTAAATTTTTTTAAGACTAAATGTATTTTTTAAATATTTTTTTTTCAAACTGTGCTCTACAAGTTGTGTTGAAAGTAATATGATCATTCATCCTGAAGCAAAATTTTATTATATATATTGAAACAACTCTTACCGGTGCAGAAGATTTTAACCTACCTAAAATATATTTGCCATTATGTTGAATAAACTGGTGATTAAAAGATTTAGATATGAAAAAAATGTTGTCAGTCTGAGTCAAAAAGCTCATACAAAAACCTCATGGGAAGTCATCCTTAAAAGTTAAATAGTTTGTACTACATGAAATATATATCCTTTGAGTATCTTTTGAACAATGTGAAAATAACTTAAAATGCCTTGTAATAGATGTGGGGTCTGTGGTACAAAAGAGACTGGTTGCTACATTTTGTTTTGGACTTTTCTTCTAGACCTGTTGTTGTAAAGGAACAAAGACAGAGGCTCACTTTTTATTAAGTCTGAAAATTATTGGGTGATGTAATAAAAACACTGTTAAATATCCTCTTAAATTAGCAGTTTCAGCAGGCATAGTTCCTTCTGCAGATAGGGAAATAAAAACTCATGTCTAGAGTATGTTTTTGAAATAAGTTTTTAGCCAGCGTAAATAGTAACAGTGTAATCAAAGAGAGCTGGATTTTTTCCTACCAGCATCTAATAGATTTCCAATTTAGGCAGGAATTTACTTTCATATAAATTATCCAACATGTTAAGTGGTATTTTTATCATAAAATCAATGTGATATTCTAAAAACTTCATTTTATTAGTCTACAGACAAAGTTACTTGAATATTTCAACACTATTTAACAATCAGCCATTTAACACTTTAATTTGAAATCGATCATTAAACATTCATTTTATCTCACTATGACTATTTGTAAACATTCTCCTCACTTCCCTTGTGTCTTCATCAGCACCCTGTCATCTTCAAATTATTTTGTAACCTATTATAGTAACTCTATGGCATCAGCAACAGACCTTTCATTAGACTGCCACTGATAAAGTGAACTATTAGGTAACAACAGAGGTAACTGATCACACTAAAATGAATCATTGATTAAAAATTACATGGAATAAAGAGGCACAAACACTGTGGACTCTGTCTCTCCCTTCCCTGCAATAAGGGCTAAGTGTTCAGTGCTCAATCACGTAATTGAGACAAATTATCATTGAAGATAATCACTGGTAAATCTATCAATAACATTTGTCAGTAAACAGATGTAGGCAAAATTTGCAAATATTCTTCTAATATCCCATTTCAGACTGTTTGAAATGTACAGTCTGGTTGAAGGAAAAGTGTCTCCTTTTTCTTGGTTTGTACAGTATCTAAAAAAGCAAGCTCTGGCAGCTACCATCATTCAAAGCAGTTGTCCCATAATGACTCATGAAAACTGTTTCCTTGAGGATCTGCATTCTCTCTCCATAAAGATTTTTACAGATATGTCCTTCATTAGTTAATTTGAAAAAAAACTTATTGCAGTCTCCTCTGGCTTCCTTAGCTGCACCAAACCCACAATACTTTCCATTTTGTGTATCTGGCATGTATTACACTAATTCGAGCTCTTTTCATATGAGGTCTCATAAGCCCTCCAACAGTATCCTGAGTTTCTTTTTGTGTTTGCTGCTAGTTGGGTAATTGAAAGCATAGTCTACATCTGGATAAGAGCTATAGCTGTTATGTCTGACTAACAAATAGCACAATAGGTCAGTTCCCAGCTGTCCCTTAGGGAAGACATTATAATAGATTCTCTATCTCTTACCCGTCTCCTAATTTTTCTCAACAATTCATTGAAACATATTCTCTTTCAGATCTCTACTCCCTTGTGAAACTTGCTTGGAACTGCCCAATTATAAGAAAGGTTTTAAAAAGTGAGAGGATACAGAAAGAGAAATGGTACTAATATCCTTAGGAGAATGGTTCAAGAATAAATATAATTAATATATAACTAAAGAGACCTATTTCCAGTAGCAGGAAAGATGGGGCAAGATTATTTACAAGTGTGTGTAGTAACAGGACAAGGAGGAATGAGTTCAAATTGAGAGAGAGTAAGTTTAGATTAGATATCAGGAAAAAAGTCTTTCCTGTGAGGATGGTGAGACACTGGAACATGTTGCCCAGGGAAGCTGTGGATGCTTCATCTCAGGAGGTATCAAGGCCAGGTTAGATTGGGCTCTGAGCAACCTGGTCTAGTTGAAGATGTTCCTGCCCACAGCAGTTGGTTGGAATTAGATGATCTTCAAGGTGTCCTTCCAACCCAAACCATTTGATGATTCTATGATTCTATGATGATTAGTTTTGCTAGGATGAGACCATAGCTGGTGTAAGTGAAGGAAGATGAAGGTGTGGTTGCTGATTCCTTTATAGTTTATATCCTTCTCACATATTTCTTACATTTTTCTTTTTCTTGTGGAAACTCCCATGAATTTATAGTTCGCAGTTACAATTTCATCATTTAGGCAAATGGACAAAGATGGACTGTAGCCTATGAACCACAGAATTGCATGCACAGTGTATTAGCTATATCTCCCCACTGGCAACAGTATGATTTAGTTTTTTCATTCTCTCTTTCTTTCTTTTTTTTGTTTTTTTTTCAACAGAGGTGATAACATCTATTACAACGGAGATGACTTTCAAATAACTAATCCTCTAATAACATCCTCTGATGCATGGATGATTCTGCTTTGCGCTGTGATAAAGTCTGTGTAGATGGCAGACTATTGTTCCCAGCTGCAGAATAGTCCTAGAGTCTCTATTTCTCTGTGATGCAAAATGCCAAATGGATCTAGATCAGTAAATCACAAAGCAAGTTAATTAGATGTACTGGACATAAATGCAGAACAATAATGAGCCATTGACATTGCTAAGGGCTATGATATTGCCCTCCACTGTTTGTTACAGAGGAGTAAAAACTTTGTCTTTTGTCCATAGAATAATATGGTTCTTGTCCTTGATAAATAAGATTTTAAATGGAAACAAGTGGCCTACACACTGCACAATACTGGGTAAAAATGGTAAAATGTACATTGGGGTTGTTCTTCAAAATAACTTCAAAGCATAATTTGATACAGATACTACAAAAAATTATGCAACTTTTCCAGTAGCTGCAAGCATGAGGATAAGTGATGTCAGTGATTGAAAAGTTTTCTGCTTCCCTTCTTATTTCTGAAAAAGTAGCAACTCATTGCTTCTTTTTTCTCCCTCTAATAAAGTTATCTCTTGCCTTTCTTTGTCACCTGTTAACTAGTAAAGGAAAGTCCTGAGATAGTGTCTGATTTCTTTACCTAGTTGTCGTCATTGCCATCTTCCTAAATGTTGCTATGCTCCAGTTCTGTCTTTTGCCATCCGTATTGCTGAACCCTCATGAGTGAGGCCATTAGCCCTCACCACCTGTTCTCACTTCAGAAGAGAGAAAACTGATTCGCTGTTCCACTGAATTCTTTCAGGTGATACTGTATTTTGTTTTGATGTTGTTTTTGTTGTTTTTCAAAGCATTTAATGATATTTTTGTTAAATGACACTTAAACACTAGCAACAAAAATGGAATCTCAACAAGGTAGCTGTGTTCACTGTGGTACTTTGAGGATAATGAAGGGCAGTGATTGACAGAGGCTAAACAAAGAGAAAACATAAAAATCGTTTCTGAAAGAGGGAAAGAAACTGGAAGCTAAGTGTTAGGAAAGTGGCAGGAAGAGAGCAATAGTCATTCAAAGCTCCTATTATTATTAATACAGACTGCACCTGCAACACTGCAATGACTGCTGTGGCATCCCACACTTAAAGTAAAGGTAGCACCCAAGAGTCACAGATGTTTGCATTTGAAAAGGAACTGCAAAAGTCAAAGGGTTGACAAAAGAAACTTATAGGGTTTTATTAGTAAATTATATGCTTGGCATGGAAACTGGTATAGATTAGTGCCTTACCTTCTAGTATAAGCACATGCCAGTGTGTTTTGAATAATGGACAGGGTAAAAGGTAAGAGAGGGAAAGAAATTAGAGAGGAAGAAAGAGACAAAGAAGTCTTGGCTCCAGCGTTGATCTAGCTTACAGGGTATCAAGGATCCTGGGGCATGTTTGCCCAGGCTTCATGCAGGTGAAGGAAAGAAAAGGCCTTAAACCAAAACCCCCTCGCTTTCGGAGGCCCACTCTCCCCCTTTTTCTGTCCTAAGGAGATCTTGTTCTGTACAGAGTTAGTAGACCTAGAAACTAAGAACATACTACAAAGACCAAAGGAGCCATAAATCTCATAGAAAGAGTCAAAGCTGACACATGAATAGGTAAAACAGGCTCCAAGCCCAGATTTTCTGCAAGCCTCAATAATCAGGACATAAAACAATGGAAGGTCTCTTAAAGAACAAAAGGTCACTGAGGAAGATGATAGATTTTACAACCCCCAGGATGAAGTAGGGCAGGAAGTACCCCTAAAATATTCCTCAAAATAAAGACCACGCCTCCAACTCCGCCTTAACCCCACCTGCTATGAATATTGTAATCAAATGATGTAATGATATGAATATGCATGTAGAGATGTTGTAATTCTACCTAGAATTTGTATAAATAATCTGCCCTTTGTCTAACACATTGGAAGCCTTTTTCCTGGCACTAGCCAGAGGCTTCCCGCACATGCTAATAAATACCTTTGCTGCTTATAAGACCCAAAATTGTCTCTAAGCAGTTCTTTCGGGCTTTTTGGTCCTTCACAGGTACCATTTTATAGATAAGTTTTCCCTGCCCTGGAGATAAGTCTCTCTCTCTCTCCATGCAAATTAGTTACCATGTGCAGTTCATTCTTTTAGACCTTTCTGGAAATGGGTCAGAGGGCTTTGGTGGTCTTTAGTGGTCCTGATCCCCATCTACTGGGTTGGCCTTTGGTTGACAGTCTATGCCCATTTCTGGACCTGTGCTTGTGCTGTACTTATCTCCAGGAGCCAGAACAAGTATATTTGTCCCAGAGAAGTGCTGTCCTACTTCTGTATGTCACTCTTGCGCTCCTGATTAAGCTATAAACTACCCAGAGAGGTTACATTTTTATTTAAGACTTTTTAAAGCCTTTTGGTTTGTTATAACCTCTAATTAGCATCCAGAGAAAGAGTCACACACTCTTCTCTAAGAGGAATTCTTCTTAATTTAGTGAGAAAAATAAGATTTTTGGCAAAAGGTTTTTACAGGAGTAAAATACAACCAAGAAAAAGCATTTCACCAAAACATTCAGCACAAAGACCCATTCCACAGGAAACACCCACTAAAACCAATCCATATACCAGCTTTAGTAAAACAGAGTTCACTGGTTTTAAGTTACCTACAAGAGAAGGAAAAGAGTAAAAGAAAACAGATTAAAAGGAATAAAGAAAGAGAGAGGAAAGAGAGAAGGAGACAAAAGAGAGAAGAATAGTCAACGACAAGATTCTATGATTCACATGACGGTGACTGGAGAGTAAGAAGAGAGAAGAGGGAGATAGCATGGAGGCTCGTGTATTTAGAGAGTTCAGCTTTGCCTCCCAGGCAGGATATCCAGTCACTGCCTTCCAGGTCAGAGTGAGTTGTGCTGTAGCAGTCACAGGCTGCAGGGTGTGCTGTGGGTGGGCTACCAGGCAGCTCTGCCATGACCGACAGCCTGGCTGCAGGGCCTGCAGCTCTGCCCTGTGCTCCGGGTGGGCAGCACGCCTTGCCCTCTGGCTCTGCCCTGTGCCCTCAGCACAGGCCTGATGTGCAGGCATGACCATGGACCTGCAGGTCCAGGCTCAGCCCTTCCCCACATGTACACACACACTCAGAGTGTTCCAACTGATTCCATTGATATGGGTTACAATCCTATCAATAATTCAGTGAGTTTTGGATCGAGGATCCAACCACATCCTGTTCTTTCTCACAGCACGTTATTAACACCAGTCTTTGGTTGGCTCCACAGCCATCAGGCTATTGGTGTTTGAGACAAACATGTTAGCCCCTTTTTTCAGGGCAAAGGGGCTTCTGAGACAAACACATTAGTCCCTTTCTTCTATGACTGCCTAGAATCAAGTCACACGTATCACCTAACCCCCACTCCCCTTTCAATTCTTCGTTTCTGCAGCCATGATAAATGTTATGTTTAATTTTTTTTAATTATTATTTTTATTTTTTGGTGACAGTTCCTCTTCTAGTGACTTTTCTTAGAAGAAAAGATCAAGTCATGGTTTATGTTTATCTCCCTAAGTCACCCAAATTTCAACCAGAGTAAATTTGGTTGTGGCTAACTTGTCTGTACAAGGTCAGGGAACTTCAACTGAAATTGTGCATCTATCACCAAGTCAGAGCATGCTTGATCCATCTGCACTTAAACAAATTAAAAATAGAAGGCATATAACACTATTAGAATATTGTGATTAATAACTTCAGCATGATGTTTTATTCATAGGTTTCAAATGGGCATAACCTTCCTACACCTATAACGATACAATACTGTTAGCATATTCATTATTGTGTTCAGGTTCCTTTATTTACTCAGTGATGAAAATTTTCATATTGTATTGCACACTGGGATAAGAGAAATTTGAGCACAATGATCCTTCAAACCTTCACATTTTCTTCTGCCTCTTAAAGTGACTTCTTTTAGACTCTTGCTGAGAGTCTTCTATATTTCACTCTCATATGTCTGGTAGACTTCTCATTGAAAACCATTACTCTATACATTTATATTTCACTGCCCTAGGCTTTCTTTTTGTCTTATTCAGACAAGTACAAGTCAGTAATGGAGAATTTAACAGCTAGCCAATACGATTTGGTATATTCTTTTTTTAAATACATTAAAAGTTTCAAAATGAGACTATACTGTTCTTATTTGCCTATAGCTTTCCCATACTGAAGAGTAATAAAGGTCTTCCCAGTGTATTTCAAAAAATCACAGATTATGCCAAGTTGGAAGGGACCTACAAGAATCATTGAGTTCAACCCTTAGTCCTGCACAGGACCAAGTGACCTCAGCCACTCCTCATAAGGCTTCCCCTCAAGGCTGTTTGCCATCTTTGTTGCTGTCCTTTGGACTAATTATTTGATTGTAGTAGCTGGCATGCAATTTTTTAGGACAGACTTAGTCATTTCATGAATCTGAATATTTTACCAAAGAAGATATACTTTTGATTTTTATCACATTAAAGTTATCAAAAGTAAACCACACCTGAAATCCGAGTTCATATCCATTACCATAAATAATATATTATTGGTTTTGTTTGTGGTTAGTAATTGAAGCCAAGTATGTAATTACAAGATTGATACTAAATCATGATGGGAAGCAAAAGTACTATTTACCGTAATAATCAAGTCCCATCATGACATGGAAGCAAACTAAAATGAAATCAAACAGGATTATTTGCAAGATCATGCTAGTGTTAATTAACCACTTTTATTGATCTAAGAAGACCAGTATAATTCTCGACAGTTTCGTTATTCAGTTGACCACTTCATATAATAAACTCAGCTAAGGTGATCTTTTTTAGGTAGTCTGTATGCCGATTACAGTTCTTTAGGCTGCTATGATCACTTTCCTATGCCAATTTACTAAACATAGGAATCTTGTATAATGTTTCATTCCTAAAACAAATACATTCTGCCCTTATTGCAGAAGCTTTAGAGCTATCTTATTAGAGCCTAGATATAAACAGCATTCCTGTTAGGTTGTTGAAAAAACCATAATAATTCAGTAGAACAAGTATGTTACAACCCAAGAAACACTGAGAATAGTATCTACGATCAAGAGTAAAGGGAACATCCTAAAGGGTGATTCAAACTCAGCAGATTTTAGAAAAGAATTAAATAGGTATCACACTTAGTTCATTGCTCAAAACCTTAATTCCTTGAGTAAAGATAATGTCCTAAGCCCTTGAGATTTTGTAAGCTTTTACTTACAAAAAGGTAGAGAAAAAAAATTGTCAGTGAAGTGGGAAACAGATGAGTCTGTCTCTCAGCTAATTGCAATTCCCCTAATTCCTTTATGAAGGTTGGTTGAAAGTGTTAGGTAACCACTGCTACATGGGATAGGAGCTCTATGACAGCCAGAATATCAAATAAAAAAAAAAAAATCTGATTGAGCCATAACATCCAGCCAGTGGGAAATAAAATATCTTGGACTACAGATGTACGAGCTGAAAGACATCATAGTACCCCTTTACTGGGTGTCTGAAGCAAGGTTTTGGTGATGAGATGGAGATGCTGCAGGAGCATCTGTGAGGAGGGACTGAAGATGCATTGTGACACACAACTAATTCCAGCGGACTCCAATAGACCCACCAGAGGGCGTCGCTGAACCTCTCAGCCAAGGTTGTGGCACCTCTGGCAATGCACAAGAAAGAGCAGAAAATACGGGATAGAGAGAGAGGGATGGAACAGAATAGAGCAAGAAACAGATCTTCTTTCGTCTTGATGAGGGAACATCAAAGAGAGCGAAGGAGGGAGAGGAGGTGCTCCAAGCAACAGAACAGAGATTTCCTATAGCCCATGTAGGAAACCATGCTGGAAAAGATTTTTCCTAATAGGAACTGACTGGAAAACCCATACCAGAGCACATATTTTTTTCCTGAAAGAAACTGCAGACTGTGGGAACAGCCCTTGTCAAAGCAAAGGAAAAATGTAAGAATGAAGGAGCAGCAGAGAAACCTTTATGTACTGAACAGAAGTGGAAACATAGAGAATACATATGCAATTTCAGAAGCTGCTCTTTTTTCCTATAGAGTAATAGATGAAATACCAGAAAAAGTACAACTGGCAAAAACTGAAAATATACAAAATTTACTTGGAGTGCAAACGTTTGTCCAAAGATTCCTTGTGTGAATTCATAAGCAAAGTGTTTTCCATGCTTTGAACAGAATCTTTAATATACTCCATTATTATTTTCACATTACAGATAACCTGAACTCTGTAACATAAGGGAAAGCATCAAACTTAAAGTCAGTAAAGAGCTACTGACTTTAATAATAAACTAATTGAAGAACTTGCCATCACATTCAGTACAGACCTCACTTCAACCTAACACAAGCAAATCCTCTTTGGAAAAGGTTATGGAGTACCTCAGATAATGTCAAATGAAAATCACTTTCTACTTCTGGTTAAGAAGTTCTGATAATAAAAATACTGAGTAGCTTATGCCCCACAACAGAGCCAAGAGCATGACTTGGAGTGTTACAGAATGATATACAGCAGTATAATCTGGAATTTCTTTTGGATATATTTTATTATGGGACTGCTATGTAAAAGTAACAGTTAGCAGTTCTGCCTGGGCCGAAGGATGGTCCTGAACAAAACGAACATCACTAAGTATTGATAAAAACTACGAACACAACATAAATATTCCAAGACTGTTTTCTGTAATTAAGCATTATTATTAGAAAGTTGAGTATAAATATACCCTGTAACAAGTTATTTTATGCTTTTGGCATCAAGTAAACATGGATGAATATTAAAAATTTAGTTTTGTGCTGAAGTGTTGGGGATTTTTTTCCACAGTAATGTAATCCAGTAGTTTTCTAATTTGCCCAGAGATTTTTTTTGGTTTAATTCTGATGAGACAGTGATGCTAAGATAGTTGAGCTTTCAAGGAAAACATACACTTGGCCAAGTGCATTTCATAGGAAAAATAGCCTAAGTAACAACAAAGAACTTCTGAAGTTTAGTTTCTATTTTTGTAATTTGTCTTATGAGAGTCACTTCAGTGGGCAGTGTCTTCAGAGATTGGTCCTGTGTTAACAGCTGACACACTGTTGTGTATTTGAGTAACATTTTTTTTCAATGAAAATTAAGTTAAAGTAAAAATATTTCATTATTTGTATAATATAATACCTTCTACTAATTAGCATTCTAAATAGTTCATCTGTGTTAGCACTAAATTCTGCATTAAGTGAAAAATGGAAAGCCATAATATATTGACCTGTAATTTTATCATAAATTCATGCTATAGAGTCAATGACATTCAGAAACTGTATTAACCTTTGAAATAAAATGAATCATCAAGACAGTAACAGCTGAAGCATATGTGTCACCTCTACCTAGCAAAGTATGGAAAAGTGTTCTCTCCCTCTGAGCCCAAGTAATGTAGAAAAATATTTCAGTTATGGCTAACAGGGCATGTTTGTCCTACAATATCACTCATATGCAGGTATATCTTAAGAATTTACACCTAATGTAAAACAATCTTTAGAAACAAAATTTGTGGATGCTTTGAGCAAGCAAGAAAGCTGGAACAACCAGAGAAGGAAATTGGCACCTCACCAGCTAGTTCTATATGTTAATGTAATAAAGACAGATGGCAATAGGTTTACTATGACAAAAATTTCAGGGCATCTTCTACTGTCTTCTTATTTGATAAAGTTTTTTTGAGTATAACCAGAAAACATAATTTGGGAGAAATAATATTATATATAGGCAGTAGTGTGCAATATCTTTGTCAGGGAAAAAAGACTTTTTTTGACCACAATAAGCAGATATTTTTAAATTAATAAACTACCAAGATAATAATGAGAAAGAGTTAAGTAAATTAGTTGCTGCCAACTTCTTGTGGTAGTTCCCCTCTACTGAGTCTGTTATCAAAGAGGGAGAAAACACCCCAAAACACTGACATTCTAAGTGGAGTTAGGAAAAGTATTTGAGGAAACCAGGAAAAATTGATCAAAATTTATAGTGTCTGGTGCAGCACAGTGCTAACCTTTCCACCATTCCAATGCCACTGTGTGAAAGAACAGCAATTATGTGACCTAGCTGGAAGGAAGATGTCTGCTACCTTTGAGAAAGGTGAGACAATCAGAGAAGGAAATAGAACTGTTGAGTAGCCTTCTGAAATGAGAGAAAAGAGTTGATGCCTAAATAAATCAGATTGTTTTCTTCTTTTATGGATGTGATAGCTATTTCTTCCTTTGTAGAGACTATGGTTATGACCTACCATGTTTGGTTTTTTTTTACAAAAATAAAAATTTTTAGTATTTTGTGTTATACTTTTAGTGCATCAATAATCAGTTCTCACATACTTTCCAGGTATTAAACACCTACATGTATGATGTCAAATAGTTGCATCAAGTTGTGTGTTTGCCTGCATTGTAAAACCAAATGTCTTTTCAGTCTTTTCAGACACATATAATTGTATGGCTTTCTCACTTGAGGCCACTGTATCTTGTTGAACAATGACGATAAACTGTTCTCAAAATCCTCTTACCAGTATTTGAGTGGCTTAGTGCCGAAGAAAGACTAATGGTCACTCTTTCATAGAACTATAGCTTTTCTAAATATTACCTATGTCATGACATTTGACTGATGGCAGTTATAAGCATAAAACCCCAAAAGTAAGTATAAAAGTTAATGAAACTTTATCCCTATATCTTTATCTCTGTATCTATTCCTCCATTTGGAATACCAATTTTTACATAAACTAGTGAATTGTTTGCTGTATATTTTCCTCAGATTAGTGGTTGAAATACAAATATTACAATTGTTGCAAAATTCTTTAAATTGAGTTATATCCTACAGAAGGAAATCAGTAACACTGAGTAATAAAAATTATGGAAGGGTTCATTGATTAATTGGTTGGAAGACAGTGATTGACCATCTGATGATAAAATATAGATAAGGAAACCACATATTCATTTATTAATTAAAAATTGAAACGCTGTTCCAATATATTATTCAATGGTGAAATTAATCAGGTCTATGTAATCACTCTAAATAGCCTTGGATATAATTATTAGGTTAGGTAAGATGTCCTTTTGCCATTTAGATATGGCCTTTTGCCTTGTGCAGGGAACATATTTTGTCCCAGTGAACAAATAACCTAAATATAATGTATTATAGCATATAATATATAAAAATATGTGTGTGTATAAATACATGTGTATATATACACGTGCATATGTATATATACATATTTATGTATATATAAATATAAGTAATATAAATATAATGTGTTACAAAATATAGTGCATTATCTATGTTATAATTTTCTGGTTTTTTGCTTTACATCTCCCTTTTATTTATGCCTGATTCACTCTTCTGCACCTAGCATATTCTAAAGTGAGAAACAGTTACTCATATACCGAACTTTAATACTAATTAGTAACCATCACATTTGGTTTTATATTAAATGAGATACAGTCTTAAGGAGAGTCTGTAGTTGAAGCAGATAACCAATAAGTAACTCAATTTTGATGCAATACTTATAATAGAAACATGGAAATGTTGACTTTGCACCTTCCAGTCTACTTGTAGAACTAATCACAACTTGTTTCAAAATTAAATAATGCTGATAAAGAAGAGAATTATGTGTGAAAGATAAAATATGTGCTGATAGAAATAACGGGGAAAGACACATTAAGTTTTGTGCGCAATCTTATGGGTAGATTTTTTATATTTGAAACTAAAATTTGGCTGTACTCATCTAAGAAACCTCTTTTACCCCTTCTCCAAGAGTTATAGTCCTCAGGTTTAGTGCCATTGCTTGCAGTAGCATGGCAGCCACTATAGGTGTTTTATCTTTCTACCACAACCAGTATCAAAGCCTAAAGTTGACAATAAATACTCCATCAATTACAAAGTATTCTACTCAGAAGTTTATTTATCCTCTATGTTCATTTAAAGGTTACCTCTTAGTTTGTCAATTTATAAATTTATAAACAAACAAAGTTTCAAATTTACATCACACAAACTATGAGTGATGCCAGTATACATCCATTATACAGTCATTATTCATCTCTTTCTTGGTCTGAATATGTATCAGTTAAAAAATACAAAAATGACAGTTTCCTTTCTTTATTAGTGTTTTGCAGGAGCAAATTGAATAATTTAATTGGAATATGAGCCAACTAAGTGTCTGGTTTTAATTAATAAACATGTTGTACTTTCATTTAAAGAACTATTTTATTGTTCTTACAAAACATTATTCATTCTCATTCAGAAAATCTTCATGTAAAATTAAATTGTATTACTTGCATGCAATAGGCATCCTGAACCGAGAGGTGAATCCTGCTGGTTATCTGAATTCTTTGTCAGATCTTTTAGTCTCCCAATGGAAGTCAGTTACAGTCCAGTGAAGTGAAGCCTAAAATATACATAAAATACAGTATCCATACAGTATCAAAAATATGTAAAGTAATGTGACTTCTTATCTTCAAGCCACTAAATACAATTTATGATACATGTGAGAAGTATTAAATATCTTCTTGCTATCACTTATTCCATAAATATTTTTTAGGAGATTTTTGATCACCCATGTTTTAATAAGTCTACCTTCCTTCATGTCCTTATTTATATCTTCTTAGCTGCACTATTTGAATAATATGGATTTAGATTCTGTTATTGAAGTGTATCAATGTTTGGTTGAAATAAACTTGAGTATTCTATGAACCTAAAGATCAAAACAATAATAAAAACACTTCAAGTAAAGTACATAACTCTTTCTCAGTGTTGACTATTTTTATTATCCTTTAACAAAGAGTAATCTGACTGAAAAGTATTTTGAAAAAAAAAGTCAAAACATTCAGCTCAAGTATTATCAAAACACATCACATTCAGTCAATAATGAAGGCTTCCACCTTCCTTGTCTTTTGTGTGTTTTTTTTTTTAAAGAAGGAAAACATAATCAACACAATCAACAGCATATTTCAAAGCCTCAGTCAATGCCTGAGTCCATTGAGCCTTACTGATTAGTTGCATTTGCCATACTTTGTAGAACCTTTCCTTCTTATTTTCTTTTTCTTTCCTTTTCTTTTCCTTCCCATCAGTTACTTAGAGAGGAGATGAGGTCTAATCTCAATCTGAATTATGCAAAGGTGCTCTGCTAACATTTAAGAAAACTTCGTGGAACAACATTGTGTAACAGTGAAACCCAATAATGGCTCATCTATTTGGTAGTCAAGAGAGGTTTCTTATCTAGCTACCTCTTACTTTTATTACTATAATAATTTTTAATTCAGCTTTATTGCACAATTAGATGTCTTATTTTTCAAGGGAGACAAGAGGGCATTTTGAAGTGAAATCATGTTGACTAAAAGCCATATCATGAGAGTTAACTGAGATATTACATTTGAACTTTTTCAGTAGGTGTGGAAAGACAGCTGAAGACCCCATGGAATGACAGCTGGGGCTAATACTAGAGGAAACTGAGAAGTTATATTCACATTCTAACATAAGTTATAATGGTACAGAAATTATAGGGTAAAATGCAGCTGCTAGTGCCTGGATGGGATCCATTTGGCAGCTCCATAATCATTCCCTACACAAGAGTAAGCATCTGCTAAGGAGGATGGAGCCCAGGCTCTGTAGAAATCCTTGTAGGAAGTGGAGATTGATGGTACTTTCAAGCTGATAAACTGCATAGCACCTGTCAGCCAAGGGAGATGAAAGATGTCCTGATGCTGAATCAACAATGGTGGCAAAATCTCTCTGCTTGGATGAACTTGATTCATTACAGCCTAATTATAATATTAATGCACACCTCCATCCCAAAGTTACCCACCTCCAAGGTACAACCACCTCACACTGGGTATGAGCCCTATATTTTTTTGACAGTATATTTAAAAGTGAATAAGAGAATTTTACACCAATCAGTAACAAAAGATATTCATGACTGAAGTCACTCAAGATCCCCTTAAGCATAAAGAAATAGTATAAAAGTAAGTCAAGAAAGAAGGAAAAGTTAGAGAGTTCTGTAGAAACTGCTGGGAGCAGTCGTCACGCTACACCTACCTTTTCCGCACATAGGAAGGCGTACTGGGTAAGAACCACATTATATGCACACTGAATAATTTTAATGGGGCTTAGAGCTTGTCTGTCATTGCCTTGAATATGTTGTTTCAGCCAAATACTATCACCAGCAACACTCGAATCTTAACCTGTCACAATTTTATATTAATAAAGAGTGTTCTGTAAACTGTTAGAGTTAGTCCTTCATGGGTGCTAGCTACTGGCAACGGATAACATGCTTGAATAAAGTGGGAAGACCCACTGAGGGGTCTCCCTCATGCTGCTGGCGTAATTCCCTGAATAAGTCTGTCGAACTGCTCTCTGCTCTAGCAGGACTGTTCAGTGGGAAGTCCCGTAACAGGACACTGGCAGACTGGTCAGGCACAAGGGTCTTGGCTTTCTTGAGGCACTGACAAACAAATAGAACACTAAGGGAGAGAAAAACTCCCCTTTTCACGTGACAGTAGGAACTGGTAAACTGTATATTAAAAGTAAGTTCAATACTGTTTGAGATATCATCTATTTTTATTTATAAGATAATTGTCAGTTAAATTATACTTCGTTGTATACAGCCTTATGACTTGGCAGCCAACAAGAAATTCCAAGGGCAAGAATAGATATTGCCTAAAGGTTAAATACAGTGAGAGAACCTGTAGATAGAAAGCAACTCATTTGGGTTGAGTAGAAATTGCACTTATCTGTTTCAGTTCCTTAGCAAAATCCAGCATCATTTTAACATCACTAGGAACTGGAAAAGCTGCTATTATCACATGACTGAAACCACAGCCATAAGATTTAGCCTCTTAATATTATTTCTTCCTATATGTGCAGGTGTGTTTGAATTTCTTTGTTGGGTTTGTTTTAATTCCAAGTAGGATACAATGCATGCAGTTTATTTTTCTGTATATAACTTTAAAATGTGCCAATTTCTCCTTTTTGGTCTCCATCTGCTGCTCCAGAGGACATGGTGTCACATGTACCGTCCCTGTGCAGATGTATCAGACATTCTAAAAGTGTTAGCGACACAAAGACCTTCCCTTCCTCTTATTTAAGCAAGTAATTCAAGCCCTTGGCTTCTGAATCTGAAAATGAACTCAGTTTTGCTGGAGGTAATACTCAGTTTTCAGGTTCCTAATCCCAAAGATGTGGTCCTGAACTAAACTGAAATTCCCAATTAAGATATCCTAAAATTTCCTTGAAACATTAAACCTCCTAAAAATGCCTTCAACTTCAACACTTCTCTTCATCAAAAGTCTAAAGGAAAGTAACAATAATATCTATGACCTGCTTTTAAAGTTGTTTAATATAAAAATAGTGGTGCCTAAGCCTCAATAGTTTGTCTGGACAATTTACAGATTCTAATGTGTTCTTATCTAGCATAAATGTGATGAGAAATGCACTAGGTAAAGGAGATTGATCTCTGCAATAGTTAATGAAACTGAGCTGAAGAACAGAAAAAAGTGCTGCAGATCCAATTTTTACTGCCCAGAGTGTTGTTCACCTTTGGAAGTCCATCTCATTTACTATGCGTATGACTGATGTAGTTTCATAAGCTTTATCTGGGAATAAATGTTATGAAGGTCAGGATGCAATGAAACTGGGATGTTTTCACAACTCTTCAACATGCTCTTATTACTAACTGTAATGCAGCAAACTATTTTTTATGAATGCTATCACAACACTTACATTTCTAAAATTCTTACCTGTAGTTCTACTGTCAGAATTGAATTACATCTCTCTATCTCTATGTCTCTATCTGTCATCTATCTATTTATCTACATTTTATAGAATTATATCTAACCAAGCTTGTGTAATAACCAACTAAAAGCTGTACTAAAAATAAAATTTCAATACATGGAATAAACAACAGCAAACAAAAACTAACAAAAAGCAAAATTATATATAGAAATAATATTATTCATCTCTAATAAAACAAAACTCTTGTACATGTTCCAAAATTAGAGGCAGAAAACAAGAAAACAAGAAAAAGTGATGTACTAGAGGGGAAAAATAATGTCTCACAACAATTTATTTGGCAATCGATAGAGAGCATAGACCTTACCCTGTTTTAACAACTAATGAAATATTAGTTTAAAGTGCCCAGAGACAAAGACATTTCAAATGCTACCACAGTTGCCAAGAAGCAAAGGTTTCTGCATTTGTAAGGTTGTTCCTTGAAACAGAGAGGTGGTTTTAAGGCAGTAATTCATTCAAGGGGCTCAATGGGCACCATAACTCATGAAAATTTAGAAATGTCAGGTGTTTGTGAGATAAATTGCTGCCTTATAGCAATCTCTAATTATATGTTATAGATAACCAAAATGAAAGAAAACCACAATTAAGAGTTTAAAAAAAAAAAGATTAGTGTGGATTCTGTTCTATTTATAATTCTGAATACTGTACCAATTTCATACTCACAGAAATAGTACAAGAAAAAGTCTTTCTTTTAAGTTGTCTAAAACTGTTCACTGATAAATTTCTTTTTTTTTTTTTTTTTGTTAAGTCTGGATTTCATTATACTTCCTCTGTCTACTGCTTTGATGAATTATTTCAGTTATAATTTTTTTTTATATTTTGCAACTCCTTTGCAGTAGAGAATGACACACAAGTTAGGGTTAATTATATTAATTTCCCTTAAACATTTTTTAAACTAGCAGTACTGTTGTAAAGTGACCTTCATATTAGTGTGAATCTGACCTAATGCACTCACCTTTCTAATTTACTGAAAACTGTCCACACTGAGACCAACAGACCCTTTTGGGACTCCGTAGTGCTATGAACGTATGGACTACAAACCATAACATTCAGAATGGGTTTGTTTTTCAAAAAAATGAATATATATGAGAAAAAAACCCCACCCAAACAAAACAAAACACATGTTTCAGAATAAATAATTTGTCTATTTGCTTCTAACTGTTCCTCTCCAGAGTTTAGGAGTACAAGGCTGATGTTATGTGCTCACATATCCCTGATGCACTCTGTGGTATGCACTCTGTCTCTAATGGTACAATGTGAATTTTTCACTGTGTGTTTATTAGGTTTTGACTGAAACACTTTTGCAAGAGTCTTTTGAAAGAGCCTATTCATCCCATGACATCCAAGAAGATATCTGGGAATCAGATGAAAGCCTGGTCTGTCTATCTGGAGGTGATGCTCCTCTCTGCTGGCCCTCATTCAGCAATGCTGTGTGTCCTGGCAGTTTAACTCTAAGAAGTACGCTACCATAACAACTGATTATATTTATATTGTGTAAGACAGGGGTTGCTGACAAAACAGTACCATTCAAATCTTTTTTTCACTTTAAATTTTGGGCACGAGATAGGGTGTGAACAATATATGTTCTCTATTAAAAATATAACTTTTTCAGGGTTTGTTATGCAGTGCCAAAAATCAAATTAAATAGTGTTATGAGTCAGCATATATCCCAACTCTTAAAAGATTTTTCCCTCCTCTATTATGTATTTATGTGAAAGAAATGATATCTTCCTAAATCAGGAAGACTATTTCACTTGATTTTTTTTTTTTAATTATTTTTATTTTAATGGCTGAAGTGTACTCTTGAATGTATCTTAGCCTGTTGGTTATTTGGTCCCATCACTTTCATTCACATTGTCTTCTCATTATAGACATATTAATTCCATTTTGTTTCTCCATCTTGTTTTCAAACGAACAAACAATAAACCCTATTGAAAATTAGTGCTGTTGGCAGGGTTTTGGCTGAACAAGAAGGATAGTTTCTAACCAGAAAATTCTTCATTTTCATGTGAAAATCTTCTCATCTCATTAGATTTTTTGTAATAATAATCAAGAGGAGGAAAGAAGGAGTTATGAATGCTTTGCAGTTTTCTTATGCTGCAACACAGAGGCTGTTTAGATCAAAATAAATTTTGATTTCTGGGTGTGTTTTATGCCACCATGGTAAGTTACATGAATAATATTTAGATTTCAGTGTGCTGAGGTAATTTCTATATTTATAAAAAATAATTATGATGACAAAATGGACAACATCGTTAAATGTTTATCTCCATGCTCACAGAAACAAGCTTTTGTAGTAAAAGAATAACATTAGTCAGAGTGACTCCTGTAAGTGTTCCAGAAACCAAATCATTTGTATCCATGTGCATTTATTTCTGTCAAAAGTTCCTCAGAAGCATCACAGAAACAACTAAAATTATGGTTATTGTCCTGAAGAAGTTTATAATGCAAAGCCTGAATTTGTTGCATTTAAATGTATGCTTTTTGATTTAAGATCTGTGAGGCTGCTTTCTCAACCCATAACCATTGGGAACCTCAGGTTTCAGTTCTTCTCTGGAGAGTCTTTGTAGCATAAGAGGGCTTTGCTCATAAATCTAATGCCTCACATCTCTAAAGTTTGGTGGGATGAGTGCGGACCTTGGATTTTGTGGTTGGGATAGACGGTATTATATGACAGCACTGCGCAGGATCAGGCTCACAGCTTTACCCTATGTGGAGCCAGTGGAGCTCCATATGGTTATAACAATTTGCCTGCAGGCAAACTATTTAAAACTGGGGCCTGAATTTTATTCTATCTCAAAACAGTGGGGCTCTGTGTTGGTTCATTAGCTCACAATGTGCTGCAAATTTGAGGATAGGGGGTTTAATTTGAACGTATTTACAAAGGTAAATTGCTTCTGGAACTATTATTGTTCTTATTTTTTTCACTGGTCGGGGAACTTTAAGGTGAATTATGATAAAAAACATAGGATATCTAAAGACAAGGCTGGTGAAAAGCCAATTGATGTAATCATTTTGGATTTCAGTAAGGCTTTCAATACTGTCTCTCACAGGATTCTTCTGGACAAAATGTCCAGCACACAGCTGGATAAACACATCATGTGTGGTGGGTGAGCAATTGACTCACAGGTTGAGCACAGAGGGTAATAGTGAATGGGGTGACATCACACTGGTGACCTGGCACTAGTGGGGTTCCACAGGGCTCCATCTTAGGCCCTGTGCTCTTCAACATCTCAAAAGACGACTTGGACACAGGATTGGAAGGGATATTAAGCAAGTTTGCAGATTATACAAAACTGGAAGGAGCTGTTAACTCCCTTGAAGGCAGGGAGGCTCTGTAGAAAAACCTTTAAAATTAGAGGTCTGGGCAATTACCAGTAATATGAAGTTCAACAAGGGAAAGTGCTGGATTCTGCACCTTGGATGGGGCAACTCCAGATGTTCATACAGACTGGGTAATGAGATGCTGGAGAGCAGTGACACAGGAAGGGTAACAGAGGTCCTGGTTGATGGCAAATTGGATCTGAGTGAGCAGTGCCCTGGCAGCCAGGAGGGCCAACCATGTCCTGGGGGGCATCAGCAAAGCATCACCAGCAGGTCAAGGGAGGGGATTGTCCCACTCGGCTCTGCAGTGGTGTGGCCTTGCCTTGAATATTGTGTGCAGTTTTGGGCACCACAATATAAGAAACATATTAAGGTATTAGAGAGTGCCCAAAGGAGGATAATGAAGGTAGTAAATGGCCTTGAGGGAAAGCCATATGAGGAGTGGCTGAGGTCATTTGATCTGTTCAGCCTGGAGAAGAGGAGATTGAAGGGATACCTCATTGCAGTCTACAACTTCCTTGTGAGGGGAAGAAAAGGGGTAGGCACTGATCTCTTCTCTATGGTGACCAGTGACGGAACCAAAGGGAATGGCCTGAAGGGAACCCAAGGGAATGGCCGGAAGTTGTGCTGACACACAAGGTAGGTTTAGGTTGGTTATTACGAAAAGGTTTTTCCCCCGGAGGGTGGTTGAATGCTGGAACAGACTCCTCGGAGAAGTGGTCACAGCAACAAACCTGACGGAGTTCAAGAAACATTTGGATGATACTCTTGGGCACATGGTGTGACTCTTGGGGATGGTCCTGCGTGGGGCCAGGATTTGGACTTGATGATCCTTGTGGGTCCCTTCCAACTCAGCATATTCTGTGATTCTGTGAAAAAGGACAATTAGAGAGTAGAATAACCAGTCTGTATATCCATATAGATATATCTTCCATTTTTCCTTGTCTGTCTCTTAATTTGTGTTATGCAGGAAGGTGAGGCAAATATATTACAAGAACAGCTAGAACCAATAAAAGCAGATGTTTCAATTTAAGCTAAACCAGGTGTTTTTCCTTGTACTACCTCAGCCACCAACTTGGTTTAATTTTCCTTGATTCAAGAGGTTCAGTATCTCACATTTAAACAGTCTACTAACATCACGTATATTCAAATCAATCATTAAACTAATTTCCATCAAGCAGCTTCTGCATACTTAGCCATATATCATCAATCAAGTGCTGTCAGTCTGAGTCAGCTTCAGCTCCTGTGCTGACTCATGCTACAGATACAGATTGGACTGAAGATGCAACAAGTTTGTGTTGGGCATGGCAAAGAAGAAAGTTGCAGAAGGAAGGTATTTCCACCCTGACACTGAAAAGAAAGGGGGTTGAGTTATTGTGATAATCTGGTAACATCCTGTTGTGTGAAGCAGAAGCCTGCTCAGGATTCTGATTTAAACAGAAATTGTGGGACCTGTAATGTAGTAAAAGGGCAAATGTTCTATTTTTCTTTGTTACCCCTAAGCAACCAGGAATGCAACAGTTATGGAGTGAAAAGAAATATGAATAGGTGAGCATGTTTCTAGCATTCCCAGGAGGAAAGCTATGCTGAACATATTGGATTTCCCCTTCTTCATTTTTGGTATCATTTTCATTGAATTAAGAACAAAAATTAAACGTAAAAATAAAAAATAAAAATGAAAATGCAATCCCACCAACTTGCTACAGGGCTAAGGCATGACTCAGAAAAACACTGCAGTTGTAGAGCTGCATGTTACATTTGCATATGCTTGATTGTTTTTCTATCACATGACTCCTATTTTTTATTTCAGTGCTATGGTTGCAAAAGAGATTAAGAACTTTTTACTTTCCTTCACCCCAGGCCATAGATCACATAATGGACAACACTGAGACTGGATAGCCTCATGATGAGAAGAATACTGATGTTTGGCTTTTACACTGTTTGCAAGAGCTTCATATCCTGTCTGCATATAAGGAAGGCAACTTTCATGAAAAAGATTGCATGCTTCAGATTTCTTGTGTTCTAGAGAAGGACTGTGTCTAATTTCTCTGGGTATAACTCATCAGACAGAAAATACATTTTAACTCTCTCCTGATTACAAATGTAAACATGATAATATCGTAATATTGAAAGTATTTTATTTCATAACTAATAATTATAATAACTTAATTTGAAGATAACATAATGTAATATACTAATGCTATTTAATTATCCCACCAACAAACAGCAAGAATGAAAACCGGAACAGCATTGACAGAAATTGTGAGGAATTTGTAGAGTGGTACCAAAAGACATAAAAAATTCTTTTTCTTGTTCTATTCATTCCCTCATCTGTCCCACTTTTGGTTGCACGCACTTTTTCAATCAGGTCTGGATTGCCTCTTGTGCTCAGGTTCTGTTCTGACTTTGTGACCTAATCAGATTAATGTTTCTTACGATGAGCTCTAATCAATATCAAACAGATATACTCCTCAAAGAATTGTTTATAAGGTAGGGACAAGAAGAATCCAAAACCAATAATAAAAAGTAGAAAAGTCAATCCTATTGTTTTTGTGCTTCCTATTCCTATTAATATATTTCTGGGTAAATCATAATAAAAGAGGCAACAAAAGTGTCTGCTTTTTGCCACTTTTACATTGTCACAACAGTGCCTAGGAGAAAATTCAAGAATCTGTCCCCATATTTAGGTACTGTATTTATGATTTTGCAGAGCTAGTTAATAGGTTAGGCATCTTTACCTCGAAAATCACAAGTTGGGGCCAAATTAATTAAGTATTCTGAGGCAACAAGCCAAGGACAGCAAGTTTCGGCTGAACTTAATAAAATGAATTGGATTAGGAGCTCTGGCAAATCTGCTAACATCATTCTTTCCTATCTACCTAGTCAAATATAGAACACTTGAGGACCCTTTAATAAACAAGTCCAGTGACTGAAGTTGGGCACACATTTCCAGTTTTAGGAACTTCATCCAGCATATGTGTAGTATGGATATTCATGTAAATTCCTCTGTTTTGGAATTGAGCTGTGTGTGGTTGTTTGGCAGTGGTTGACGGATGACAGCCTAAAGAAGAGGAGACTGCAGGGAGATCTCATTGCAGTCTTCAGTGTCTTCATGAGGGGAAGAGAAGGGACAAGTACCAATCTCCGCACTCTCGTGACCACTGACAGAACTCGAGGAAATGGCATGACTCTGAGTGTGGGCAGGTTTAAGTTGCATAGTTCTTCAGCCAGAGGGTGGTTGGGCACAGGCTTCCCAGCAAAGCAGTCACAGCACCAAACCTGAGTTCAAGAAGCATTTGGACAATGCTCTCAGGCACATGGTGTGCTTCTAGGGGTATTCTGTGCAAGGTCAGGAGTTGGACTTTGATGATCCTTGTAAATCCCTTCCAACTCAGCATATTCTATGATTCCATGATTCCAGGAACTTAGCTTATTGCTATGATTATTTTACTGGACCCAGTATATAACTGTTGTTTTACAACCATCACAGTTCTTTCCAAGATGGCTACTTATTAACATTCCCTTTCAAATATAAAGCTGAAATTCTAACTATTCCTAAGAGTTTTTTCTTAAGACTTAAAATTTTGAAGTATTTATAATTTAAATGCTCAGTGGTTTTCCAGTTAACAACAAAGCAGCAGTTATTAGTATTCATAGCTGTATACACTCAGTGACCAATTAACAAGACTCTTGAAATACTTGCTAAGTGAAGATATTTTGCAGCTGACATTGCAAGTTAACACATATACGTGAAATGTGTCTACTGGTTATGTAACGGCTGAGATATAAAGAAGTACATGGAGTTAATCAGGGGTGGGACATCCTGCTGAAATTTAGGTACAGGAGCTGTGCTACACCACCACCCTTTGCTATTAAGTGACGTAAAGCTTTGACTAGGCTATGTGGTGGTAAAAATTATTTGATATACAACTGAGGGTTAAAAACTTTATTTCTCAAAGGAGGTTAGTTTGAATCCTATGTATTTTCCTTCAGCTGGTCACTGCAACTCCCTTTTCAGTGGGGGAGAACTAGACTTCCTTCTGCCCCTGCTTAATTCATTTATGTTGTGAAATTGCATGTTAATTTGAATAGTTTAGTTAATTATTTGAAGTGATATCCATGGATAAGTGAGTCTGCTTTGGCAGACTCCAACATATTATTGTAGTGTTAGACTGAAATGAATAATTGTTCTATCACTATTCTCAAATTCCTTTGTATCAGTTTAATAAAAAATATTTTTGCCTAATCTTGAGAACTGATATGAAATTGTATTCGGGCAAATGTTTTTACTTTTCTTGTTTGGGTTCTTCAATAAAGATGTAAAACAGTCTGTTAGAGAATATGCCTTTGAAGGAGTACTGTGCATTATCTGCTTACTCACAGCAAGATCTTAAGAGAATGACATGTAATTTTGTAGCAATGTGTTTAAACTTAAATATGGGGGTTATGTATTAAAACAAAGGTCAGTAACCCCGTCTTTCTCATCGGATCGCAAACCAACTAACCAACCAACTGAAACACATTACATCCTGTACAAGCAAGCTCAAAAACAATGGTCTTCATAGAGGAGGGTGATATCTTGCAGCTAAAAAACCAAAAGCAGGTTTAAGCTTCTCTCCAGTCTATTTGAATGCCAGTTTCTCTTTGCTTGTGAATATACAACATAAAACTGGTTTTTGCATTCCACTGTACAATACAGCGTTGAATTATATTTGCTATCACTGTTAATGAATCTGAAGCAGCTTTTAGATCTCATATAATCTCTGGAAATTCTCTTTTGTTTGAAAGCACTGAAATTTCTGAGAGAGTCATAGCTGTGGATTACACAGCCCAAAAGAAATGACCTTGTTTCAGTACCAGGTGAGAACATCCCTTGTACAGACAGTCTTAGTCAGCCAGTCAATGAAGTTAATATTCAAATGAATCACATCTCTGACCATTAAGCTGTGATTCATTTGACCTGATTCTATGCTTGAATATCTACTTTGCTCTTAAGTCAAATATTAAGAATACACTTATTTTACTGTGCCACTTTTTCCCTTGGACCGAATAGAAATTCAAATAGTTTAAATAGGTGTGTAGTTTTAATATGGATGAATTTAAGCAGAAGTAATATTTTTTTTCCAATATGTAGATTTGCTTTTTAATTTGAGCGACAACTTCAGCCTGAAATAGAGAAAACTGGTGATCTGGTCTATAGTTGTTCATATCAGATACTTAATTATACTCTGAAATTTAATATCTTGACTTCATAAAGGAAAAGATCCTCAGTACTTTGATTGGCTCAGGAGTCAGTTGCATGATGTTTGTCAAATTTCTTTACTGTCATTTCAATGTGTCTCTCACTTTGATGCAGAGTACACTGTGCACACTACCCAATAGTAAAAAGTCAGTAAAAACTACAGAATTATAAAAACTGAAAAATCTACTATATTATAAAGCTTAAAGAATTTTTTTCAAGGGTGAAAGATTTCTTAAACTTGGATTTTAAAACAAAACTTGAAAATTAAAATAGCAAGGGGAAGGGGAAGTGAGAAGGAGAGAGGGAAGGGAGGGAAGGTTTAGGATGGTTTGGGAAGGTTTGTGAAGGGAAGAGAAAGTTTGGGAAGGTTTGGGAAGGAGAGGGAAGGGAAA
>JAWWES010000001.1:57409757-57445302 GCA_035583135.1 Lophotriccus pileatus
AGGGGAGGAGAAGGGAAGGGAAGGGAGGGGAGGAGAGGGGAGGGGAGGACAGGACAGGACAGGACAGGACAGGACAGGGCATGGCAGGAGAGGACAGGAGAGTTTACTATTTTAATTTATTCTTATTTTATACAGGTTTATTAATTTCAACTTATTTTTTTAAAACTGAATTTATGGGAAAAAAAAGGAACAGTCTACTCCAAGGTGACAAATTAAAAGAAAAGGAAAACTAGAGAGGAAGATATAAGAAAAAAGACTAAAGAGAGAGGCACTCAGGAAACCTGAACTTTTAGAGGAAAATATAAAGAGAAATGTTTAATACTTTTCCTCTTTTTCTAATATAAAGAATATTTCCTCCTACTAGAGAGTAGGAAGTTGTCTTGAAATGATCCTACTAGTGATGTCCAGCTAACGCTACTTTTTTGTTTTCATGTCTGGTAATTTTATAAGGACAAAATCAACATTCTGTCTCTTTAAAGCTAGCCTACTCTTGACTTGTGTCAAGACTTGACATAAGTTATTGTTTCAGTTGATAGTGATTACTCTGAATGAAGACCTAGTTAAGAAAAAAATCAGGTAATCATGCAACTAGTTTTATACAGACTCATTTTCTAAACTTTGTTACAGGCTAGAAAATGTGTTAAAACCTGATATTGGTATTTATTCAGTTAGCAGTCCACAAATAAATTCTCTTGCTATCCCTATGTTAATATGAGTATTGAAGCTTGAAGTGGTTCTATTTTCTAAAATCTTAGAAATCTTTTCTGTGCCAAAATTTGTACAAACTACCCATTTCTACACAGATATGTATATAAAACCTAGCAATTAACTTGGACATAGAAAGAGAGTTCTTGCCAATTCCCCCAACCAAACAAGGAAACCCCTCAAAATGCATAATTGTGTCTCCAGCACTCAGAACTTTACAAAGATATTTTGTCAAAACAAAATTGCTTTCTTATATACGAATGAAAGTACACTGGGCTACATTCAGAATTTGTCCTGAAGAAATCTGCAATTTCATTCTGCTTTGGAAAACATTTGAACTCCCTGCTGCATTGACGATACAGATAAAAACAAAAAAGCAAACAAATCACACATAAACAAACATCTCTCTTCAGGTCTGCCACACAAAAACATCACTGACATTTTCATCAAACTGCGTCGGCTTCTTGATGTTACAGTCTCATGAAGAAAAGATTTGTATGATTAATGTCTATAACAGAATGTATATCATTCCATCTGTGACCCAGGTCAGGATTATTCTTAATAATCATAATTAATTTTTACAGGCCAGCTTGTCTACAGAAACAACAGCTGTTCCTTTAACTGTCTACATTTTGGCAAGCGAATGCAAACAGAACTGAGTAATTTTTGCCTTACATTTCATTTGACATACAGTATGAAAACGAGGAGCAAAGTCAGTCCTGATAAGCAGCTTTTATGTTATTTTCCTCTGTACACAGTTCCACTTGGATTTATGGTTTCTTCTTTTCTCATTGAAGACTGTTCAATGTGTATATAATAACTTGGGCCAAATAATCCTCCCAAAGTCAAGAGAGTTTTCTCCTCATCTTCAATAGGAACACTTTCAAATGATTAAAGGCAAGTGGAGATTATATGACAGAGGTTTTCTGTTGGTTGTGGGAGTTTTTTTAGGTTTTTGTGGTTTGTTTGTTTTGTTTTGTTTTGTTTTGTTTTGTTTTGTTTTAAATACGAGTAGTTTCTTCATGCTCAATCAAATCTTACAAAATGAGTTCAGGAATTAATTAGCAAATAAAATCCAATTGGAATTCTTCAAACAAATTTAGATACTTGTAGATAACACATCTCTGAGTTGACCACTAAGAGTCCTTTTAGTAGCTCATAGAGAGTAATAGGAATTTTCAGGTACAATGCACATCATCGTAAGGGAATATATATGTATTTATATGAACAGTGCCATACTGTTTCTATCCACTGACTATGGTGGATACAGTACCGGTGCCTAGCATGACTAGCTTAGATATAGTTGGGAAGTTAGGTGAGATGAATCCCATCCTGAATATTAAGGAGATTCTTCATTAGAAAATTATGTCAAATTGAACATCAACGAATATGAAATGGACAAGGAAATGGACTAATTTCCATTTGCCTTCTGTCCAATTCTGTCTAAACCAGGCACTATTGTATGTTGTTAATTTACAGCAGATTCATTAAATGCAGGTGTGTTATGTACTTGCTTCCAGTATGTGGGTGGAATGAGCTGTGGACATCTCAAAATCTGATGTCTAATTCTCATCTAATAAATCTAGGTTTTGTTTGTAGTTAAAAAACACAAATAGATTTCTTCAAACAGTGTCTCATCTGAGCCATTTCAATGTCTCCAAAGGAAATTCAGAGTGACTACCTTTTAGAAGCCCAGTTTAGGAAAAAATAAATCCCAAGAGAGTCATTTTAATGGAATAAGAAACACATTATCAGATAATCCTGAGCTGCATTATAACTCTCTGTACAGAAGAATGGAGCTTTTTCCAATTTGAATGTGTTTTCTGGCTATTGCTGGAAATCTATGGTGAATGTCCTTTATTATCCAGTCTCATGGAGGCTGTATTCCACTTCATTACATGATACATCTGTGAATTAGATGGACAGTCAACAATCAAGAAAAAAACAATCCTCTAACAAATAAGCTTTACTATATATTTGTACAATTTATGACAAAATAAGCAGGAGTGCCTAAGATACCTAGTCTACTGACCAAACATCCTGGGCATGTTGGGAGCTTGGAGACAGTATACTGCAGAACTCCTTGGTAGTTTCAACATCTTTAAATACAAAGTACACATCGTTCACACATCCAAATCTTTGTTCATTCTTTGTTCTTGTCAAATTTCATCCATTTTCCAGTTGTTTATTTGTGCCTTTACTGTCTCTACCTTTTGGCTTTGAGCTGTTGCTCATAGGCAAGACTTTATTTTCAAATTTAAGGATGTTTTTCTCAGTTTTTTTCTCCATTATACCTAGGGACTTTCAGATAAAAGAAGGGCTAGTTTTCTTTTTATTTTTTTAGCAAGGTTCAATCGTAAGTTATTTGTGTTAATGGATCATACCAGCTATAGGCTAGCTGGCCTATAGTATACCGCAGATATTTCTTCATGTATATAATTAATTTCTGAAGCATGCAAAACTCTAACTCTTTTTCTCTTTCTTGCTATAGTGGTAAATCCTGTACCCTAAAAGTATTACTTAAAATTTGCTTTACGTATTAAGACAAACAGTTAAGGATGTGTTATGAAGTAGCCAATACCAACATTTCTCTCTGGAAATAAATTTATCTTGCTGGTTTCTGTAGGTTACAGTTTAAAGTTTTTATTTCAAGGTGATTTGAGATTTACATACACTCCATTAAAAATGCTAAAAAATTCTTATCTTCTCCATATTCAATTTCTAACATTTCTCACAGTGAAAAAGATGTTTCTCTTTTGCTTCTTAAAATCTTATTAAAGCTTTCACATGCATACGTTGTTGGCATTGATCACACTACCACACTGTCTAATGCTGACAGATCAGATGATATTTTTGCAGCAATAAGAGAAGCATGTGTATGATTGCTAACTATCTTTGCCCTTGCTTTATTTATGAGGAACGTGCACAATTTCCAAAGCTGAAGTCATCAACAATCATATCTTACTCTTATGCTTTTGATGTGCAAATAATTTTTTCTTCTTGCTAACATAATTTTCATACCCTTATATTCCTGTTACTACAAAGAACTATTGGTTCAGCTCCCTTTAGAGAAAAAATAACTGTCTTAATTTTCTTCCACAAGTATTAATGTGATGCACAAGTTTAAATGATGCAAGTTTAAATCTCTTGAATGTAGCTCTACTTCGCAGTAAATATAGGATTACCATTGTTAGTAAGGAACCACAGATTTTTTTCTGAAGTACAACACAGACTTCAGGCCATGTCTGACTTTATCCAGATTTGTCTTGTCTGCATTGGATCTTTATCTTAGCTTGCTTAGTTGTAACAAGAATCTCTTAATAAGCAGGTGCCTTTTACCTAGTTTGTTTCATTTTTGCTAAGTCTTATTTGTGGTATGACATGCATTGCTAAAAATGGTAAATATAAAGCTATAATTTTTTACGCTGTGTAAGAACAAATTATTTCTGAATTGTCAGTGGCATGCAATGTAAAGGAAGACTAAGCTGGGATAGCAGCATAGTCCTAGAAGGTGTTGAATCAAGGTGTTGCTTCAGGATCATCCTAGAAACCCCAGGGCTATCAGCAACTCAACAGCAATCAGTTAACAGTATTACTGCAAAATTAAAGACTCTTTTGAGGAAAAAAAATAGAGATGAAGAACAAGTATCTTACATTGTCCTAGTTTCAGCCAAGGACAGGGTTAATTTTTCTCAGAAGCCATGAGGGAGGAGAACCTGGAGCTGTGTGGGCATGTCCAGGTCATTATTCCATACCACCCATGTCATCACTGGGGGGCAGAAGTAAGGATTTCTCACTTCTGAGAAGAAGGGGTGTTGTTTCAGATGGAGTGAAAGTGTGGGGAAAAATGGTCCATGTGCCATTTTGTTCATTTGTCTTGGGGTTTCGTCATGTTAGTGACCATTTTTGCATGTTAAAGACCCTCTCTTTTATACACTGTTGTTATTAGGATCGCTGATGTTATTGTTCATTGTTTTATCTCATTGCTGTTTCCAGTAAATTGTTCTTAGCCCATAATCTCCCACTTTTGTATCTCGCACCAGAGCGGGCAGGGGAGAGGAGGTAAGGAAGGGGGCGCTAAATTATGGAGTACTACTCCTAAACCATAACAACATATACAATGGACCATATGTATATGTAGAGTTTCAGATCATTGAAGAAAGATCAAGGTGTAAACTGTGGTAGAAATACAGTAATGTTCTCAATAAAACTTTGTAGAAAGAGGGGAACTATCAACAGCATAAGACACCACATTATTATCATCGTATTTGTCCAAGTAAAGACTTAAAAATGCTGATAACTTTCATAATGTTTCTCACCCTCATCTGAAAACAATAGGAACTGTAAGTTCTTCTTTTATAATGTCTTTTCTCTGTTGTATTATTAATGAAGTTTGTTTTGCATTTAACACTGCGAGAGCAATAGTATCATTGTAACTAATAACAATAGCTCTACTCTATTTTTGTTCCAGTATAAAGGCTCTTCATAGTTTATAAAGACTAACAATAAATTTTTGTTTTCCCGTGTAATGATGTTTTCCTCTTTCCCCAGAAAAATATTTTGAGTTTCACATGAAAAACTAGAAAGATTTAGTCAATTTTCCACTGGAAAGTTAATTACTAAAAGTTTTAGGAAGAATTTGTGTATTATAGTCAAATCTTTGCCAAAACTGACTGTAAGTATCAGGTTGAATGTCGGTTTGTTAGACACTGACTACTCTTAAACAGCTGACATCTCATCTATTTCTCCATGCCACTTGAGAAAAAAAAGAAGATGGAAGAACACAGCAGAAGAGTGAAGACTATCTGAACCTTATTTTCCCAACTTGTGTGAAGTTGGCAATTTTAACATTAATATAGTATTATTTGTAGGATCCTACATATGAAAATAGGTAATGTCAAAACAATATTAACAAAAAGTGGAAGTAGAAGTTGAAGTCTATTAGATATGAAGCTGAATCCACTATAATAGATTTCTGTCCAGAAGTCTCCCTTAAACAAAATAAATCTGACAAAATAAATCCTTCCCTGGTCTCTTGACTTACGCAGATGGGAGGACTAAATTACCCCACCTATTTCTGAAGACCAAAATTTTGCTTTTTCCCTATGTACTGGTTGCAGGTGCCCAGGTGTTGGCTGCATGTGCGGCTAGGGTGGTCTCTGTGGGACACAGCCAGTTCCTGCCAGCTGCAACCAACCCACTGCATAACACAGCTGAGCCACTGAACCAAAATGATGGCTCCTTGGGGAAAACATACTTAAGAAAGGGCAGAAAATGCAAGATGGAGGCAGATGTAGAGATCAAAAGAGAGCAAGAAACAGCAGAGAGAATACCAAGGTGAGAGAAGAAGGTATTCCAGCCACTGGAGCAGAGCTTTCCCTGCAGCCCATGGAGGACCGTGCAGGTAGATATTTTCTAAAGAAGTTCAGGGCATGTGGAGATGGGACTAGAAAAAAGGTCTGACGATAAAGAATCACCAGAGAGGAATCCTCATGTAAAAACGACAGCCCCGCTCCCTCCTGTACCACTAAGTGGGATGATTGAAGGTGTAGGGAGAGAAGGAATAAAGCTGAGCTTTGGAAAATGGGGAGGAAATGTGCCATTTTAACTCTTGTGGTTTTGCTTCTCACTATCCAAATCTATTTTATGTGGTAATAAATTGAATTTTTTTTTCTCCAAATTGAGTTTTGTCCCAGGCAGTATCTGATAAGCAATCTCTTGTCCATTTCTTATCCTATTCCCCACTGCCCCCAACTCTATCCTGTTGAGAGCCTGGGCATCCTCCAAAGTTAGTCCACCACACTCTCATGTCAAGGGAAGCAGTATAAGGCGTAGAAAACATATATGAAAATATAGAAGAGTGAAAAACAGCTTGGACATCTTTTATTGCTCACAGGAGAGGTACTAAGGCACTGAAACTGTATGCAGCAGCTCCAGTTCTGGAGGCAGCAGCACAAAAGGTGACTGAATGACTAGCATGATATTTCCTTTAACTTCATGATGAAATGGTTGAGTGCCCATTTACAAATGGATCAGCCAGAGGCAGAATTCAGGAAGATAAAAGAGTGACAGTGAAACCAGACTTCTGGATGTGTAATAAGAGGCATTAACCACTCTATCATATGTTTCACAAGCTAAACCACAGCAAGATATTATCATTATTGTTCCCACAGTAGACGCTGGAATGTTCGTAACTGTAAAATACTGACTTATATTGTAGAAGGTTCTGTCATGCTATAAGATTGACTTCACCTGACCAGTTTTCCTGTTCCAGCAAATCTCATTATCCCTTCTGCGGTCAACCAAGAGATTTTGGCTAGGATCCTTTCCCTTCTGCACCTCCAAAGGATTGCATATTCTGCAGTGTCTGGATGAGATGGAGTTAACTTTTTCCCATAGCAACCCATATGGTGCTGTATTTTGTATTTGTGGCTAAATCACAACAGTGTTTTGGCTGTTGCTAAAAAGCCTTTCCACATCTTAAACACTCACCTTTCTCCCCTCTTCCCCTGCTAAATCCTAATATGCTGGGTTGGATAAGAGGCCAGGAAGGGATACAGGAGGGACAGCTGATCCAAAAAGAAAAGGGATATTCCACATTATATGACCTTTGTGTTCACCAATAAAAGCTCAGAGAAAAGAAGGAGGGGAAATGTTCATGGTTATGCCATTTGTCTTCCCAAGTAACCATTATACATGCTGAGGCCCTGTTTCCCAGGAAATAGTTGGGCATCTGCCTGCTGATGGGAAGAGGTGAATAATTTTATTTTTTTGTTTTGCTTTCTCTGTTACACTGTCATTATTTTGATACTCACGTCTTCTTGCCATCCTTCTATTTTCTTCCCATCCCACGAGAGACGATAATGAACAAATTGTAGGGTAGGTGTTTGGCTGCTGGTTGGGGTCAGCCTGTCCCACCTGTATACAGCAGATAAGTCCATGTGTAGTAGGCAGGCCCAACATTTACCAGAAGTATGAGGGTGTTTTCTACAGCAAGAACATATAAAGTAAATCTTTCCTTACTGCTTACTAGTACCTGAGATAAGTCTCTAATTAACGGCACAATTCATCTACAACTCAACTCAATATTTGAATTACTCTAGGCTCCTTTAGGAAAGGTCAGATGAATTATCTTGGTTGTCAGGATGTGGCTATAGTTCTTGTTTTCACAAACAATTAAATACATTTTTAGATAAAGTGTATCATTGTAATCCAATGTCTAGCATTACTTTTTTTATAGTTTATGCATTAAACTTCAGGGATGTGAGACCATCAGCTTCATCCAGAAACTAAAGTCAGTGGCATTCATATGATACTTAAATTAAACTAAAAGGATTCACAAAATAAAGTTTCACTTTCTCAGAACATATAACAATGTAAGAGGGCTGATAAATTCTCTAGGTTATAGCCTTCAAAATATTATCTTTACTTCTTACTTAACTATATTTTACTTTAAACTTGTGAGCATTTCTCATCACAATCTACATTATAAGCAGATATGTCTGCTGGGAGTCCTTCCAGAACACCTGTCTTTCTTCCTTGTCACATAGAAGACTTATTACTGTATTCCAAGGTACAGAAAACACGGGTGTAACTTAATTACCTAACTTGAACAGATTGAATCCTACTCTAAATCTGTGGTTACTTACATACAATAAAAAAAGCTGTACTGGAGCATCATTTAAAAAACCCAAACAAAACAATTTTTTTTAGGGAATTATAACTTACATATGTTTATATTATTATTCTCCAAATATATCTGTGTGCATTCAATAAATAAGCTGACACAACATATTTCAAAGACTATGGAGAGTGAAAGGAGTGGGGGAAAAAAAAGGAAAAATTCATTTGTAGACATAGAAAGTCAAGCATGTGTAATGTCTAGCCAACTGAGGCAATGTTGACATTTTATGCGTACAGCTTGTGAGGCTTGAAGACAGTTATTTCAGAGAAGAAAACCATCCACAATTCCAAATGATGGCATGAAGAAATGAAGGTATACCACTCTGCAAAAGTCCAGTCTAAGGGAACAGGACTCTTGAGGTCCATGAGCTGAGCAACCAAACTGTGCTGGACTTCCTAAGATGTAGAACTGCCTCTGATCCATTCAATGTAAGAAATGGAAGATTCTTGTCTTGACAAAAGTGTCAAAATTTGCCAACAGAGTACTTGCTATACCACAGTTATATTTTGTTTTGGAAAAAAAAAAAAAACTAACAAACCCCACATTTGGTTTATATGAAATAACTATATAAATATAGCAATTAAACAAAATTACCATCATACTAATGTTTTACAGGCAGATACCAAGGTATTCTGATTTTGAAGAAAAGATGACACCAGCTGAGAATCACAGTGAGTACAGTGAAAATAAAAGAAGGTGCTAGAGACTATCAGACATAATTTAAATTTAAATCATTAAAGCAAACAAACTGCTGATATGCTTAAGGGCAGGAAGTCTCTACAGAGAGATCTCTACAGAGAGAAGTCTCTACAGAGAGATCAATGGGCTGAGGACAACTGCATGACATTCTGTAAGATCAAGCGTCAGTTCCTGCACCCAGGTTTCAACAACCCTATGCAATGCTCCAGGCTGGGGGAAGAGTAGCTCGAGGACTGCTCAGCCAGAAGAGGATGGGGTTGCTGGTCGACAGGTGACTGGATATAAACCAGCAATGTCCTCAGATGGCCAAGAAGGCCAAGGGCATCCTGGCCTATATTATGAACAGTGTGGCAAACAGGTCCAGGGAAGTGATTGTCCCTCTGTACTTGGCACTTATGAGGCTGCACCTCAAGTACTGTGCCCAGTTCTGGACCACTCACTTCAAAACCAACACTGAAGTGCTGGAGCATGTCCAAAGAAGGCCAGTGAAGCTGGTGAAGGAGCAGTAGCATGTCTTATGAGGAGCAGCTAAGGGAATTGGGGTGGTTTAGCCTGGAAAAGAGGAGTCTCGGGGGGACCTCATTTCTCTTCACAACTACCTGGAAGGAAGTCATAGAATGCTGTGTGTTGTTCTCTTTTGCCATGCCTCAAGTGAAAGGATGAGAGAAAATTCAGTTGTGCTAGTGAAAATGCACATTAAATATTAGGGAAAAAAACCCAAACACAAAAAACACAAAACACTGAAAGAGTGGTTAGGCATTGGTATAAACTGGGAGGGAGATGTGGAGTCATCTTCTCTGGAAGTGTTGAAGAGGCGTCTGAATGTGGCTGTTGAGGGATATGATGATGCTATGATGGCAGTTGGACTAGATGATCTTGAAGGTCTCTTCCAATGTAGATGGTTCTGAGATTCTATGAAAAAAACCAAACAAAAAAAAATCCCACAAAAAAACCAACAACAAATGAATATAAAATCTAAATAAAGTTTTAAACTCATCCTATGAAAAGATATGTGGGGTATATGGACAGCTATTGCTTTTGTATAATAACAATAGTGCCCTGCAAACTAGGTCAGGGTCTGAGAATGTTATATCAGTGGAGAACAATTGGAGGAAATAACTTTTGGATGTTAAGAAAAAGCAGAAAACAACCAGTGAAGGAATTCAAGCCATCATCATATCTCTGTGGATTTGACCTTGGAAACAATTCCATGGTACCCACACATCATCTTGTTTATCTTCTGTGGCAATTTGGAAATCAAAAATGAACCTTTATCTTGCATCCTTTTACTAAATACTCCTTTATCCAGCTTGTGTCAAAACACGCTATTGCATTCTATTTTTTTAGTTCCTTATCATAGATTCTTCTCTGTCCAGTCAGTGATTATCAAATGGAAGTTTTCTAAAGATTGATTCTCAGCATGCAGCCAAAGATCTGAACAAGACAACTTTTTAAGTAGCTGTAATTTTTCAAAAGATAAGACACATATGAAATATTCTGGAGCAATTGAGAACTGGCTGAATGACAGATGCCAAAAGTTTGTAATCAGTAACATATGGTCTACTTAAAGGCCTGTCACCCCCAAGGTTCAATATTGGGCCTAGTACTGTTTAACTTATTCATCAATGACCTGGACAAAGAGGCAGATGCCTCCTCAGCAAGCTTGCTGATGACTCAGGGCTGGGAGGAGGGGCCCATACCCCAGAGTGCTGTGTGGCTCTTCAGAAGGACCTTGATAGGCTGGAGAGACGGACAGAGAGGAACTCTCTGAACTTCAACAAAGACAAATGCAGGGTCCTGCACATGGGGAAGAATAACACCAGTACAGGCTGGGGACTGACCTGCTGGAAAGCAACTCTGTGGAGAAGGACCTGGGGATTCTGGTGGATAACAAACTGTCCGTGAGCCAGCAGTGGCTCTTGTGGTCAGAAAAGTCAGTGATATCCTGGGGTGAATTAGGAGGACTGTTGCCAGTAGGTGGGGAGGTGATCCTGCCCCTCTGCTCAGCCCTGGTGAGACACCACCTGAAATGCTGTGTCCAGTTCTGAGCTCCTCTGTACAAGAAACATGAAGCTCCTGGAGCGGGTCCAGTGGAGGGCAACAAAGATGCTTAAGGGCCTGGAGCATCTCTCTTACACAAATAGGCTCAGAGAGCTGGGCCTGTTAGTTCTGAGAAGAGATGACTGAGAGGTAACCTCATCAATGTATACAAGTATTTGAAGGGAGGGTGCCAAGAGTACCACAGAACCACAGAATCATTTAGATTGGAAAAGACCTCTGAGGTCATCGAGTCCAACCTATGACCGATCAACATCTTGTCAACCAGACCATGGCACTAACTGCAATGTCAAGTTGTTTCTTGAACACCTCCAGGAGTAGTGACTCCACCACTTCCCTGAGCAGTCCTTTCCAAATTTTAACAACTCTTTCCATGAAGACATTCCTCCTGATGTCCAGCCTGAACCTGCTTTGGTGAAGCTTGAAGCTATGTTCCCTCATCCTGTCACTAGTTGCCTGGGAGGACAGATTGACCCCCACCTTGCTACACCTCTTTCACGTAGCTGTAGAGAGCAATAAGGTCACATCCTTTTCTCCAGGCTAAACAATCCCAACTCCCACAACCACTTCTTATAGCACTTACTTTCTATACCCTTTATCAGCCTTGTTGCCCTTCTCTGGACACATTCCAGCACCTCAATGTCCTTCATATAGTGAGGGGCCCAAAACTGAAAACAGGACTTGAGTTGCTCCCTCAGCAGTGCTGAGTAGGAGGGATAATCACTTCCCTAGTCCTACTGGGCACACTATTGTTGATACAGGCCAGGATGCCCTTGCCCTTCTTGGCTACTTGGACACACTGCTGGCTCAGCATCCCCAGGTCCTTTTCCACTGGGTGGCTTTCCAGCCACTCTTTCCCCAACCTGTAGCCCTGCATGGGGTTGTTGTGGCCAAAATGCAGGACCCACACATGGCCAAGGCCATATTGTTTGCCTTCCTACCCTCCAGCAGATCAACACTCCCACCCAATTTGGTGTCATCCGTGAATTTACTCGATCCCCTCATCCAGATCATTGATGAAGATTTTGAACAGCATTGGGCCCAACACTGATCCCTGGAGAACACCAATTGTGACTGGCTGCCAACTGGATATGGCACCGTTCAGCACCACACTCTGGGCCTGATCATCTAGCCAGTTCTTAAGCCAGCAGAGAGTGCCTCTGTCCAAGCCGTGGGCTGTCAGCTTTTCCTTGACTATGCTATGGGAGACAGGATCAAAGACTTTGCTGAAGTTCAAATAGACTACATCCACATTCTTTCCCTCATCTACTAGGTGGGGATGACTACCTGGTCATAAAAGGAGATTGCATTGGTCAGGCAGGACCCATCTTTTCTAAACCCATGCTGGCTGGGCCTGATCCCTTGGTTGTCCTGTAGGTGCCTTGTACTATTCTGGTCAGGTAGTTGAGTGTCTGTTGATACTAATATGGTTCTATGAAAGGAATGAGTAGTGAATACATATCTTAAGCAATGAAATAGTTTCTATTCATCCCAGTTCACTTTAGATGCACACATTGAAGATATCTACATGTGAACCAATTGTCTAGATACTCTAATAGAGAAACAAATTAGTCTAGAGCAAAATTATTCTGTCATCAGTTGTACAGTGTCCATTTCACAGCAACTGCCCATTCATATATTGAAGAGCCAAACTAAATAATTGGGCTGTAATTCTGTGCACAATACTGCATTTGCAACTGTATATCTTTCAGCCATCTAAGTAACAAAGAACAAAGAATAATACTTGCTAACACTTTTCTGCAAATAGAATTAAATGATTCAGCCTTGTTTAATACCATGGATAAATGTTCTTTTATTTTAAAAAATTCTTTTGTTCCTCTGTCAATCAGCAGTACTTTCTTGAAATACAAAAGCTTTCAGGGTTTTAAAGTAAGCAAATAAAAAAAAAAATAAAAAACCCCCCACAACCCATCAGCCCAAACCAAAATAAATAAAAAAAGAACCTCAACCAAAATCCCACCTTTAAATGCTGTAGCTCAATGACATCTTGTACTAACAGAAAAAATATAACAGCTGAGAAACAATAATTTTCCAAACATTATAAATGCTTTGAAAGACTTATGCGAGTTATTTTGTAAGTTCATGAAAGATGTCAGCTCTTCTGTTTTATACAGTAGTTTTTCATGTCACTTTCTGCTTACTGGTCTTCCATAAACTTCTCTAATTGACTCTGGCGGTTCACAGTCCTTTACAAGCAAAGAATAATATGACTTCTATAAAGCACCTAGTGACCCTCACAATAACTCTAGTGCCATCAGATTCAAGATAAACACTGGTGTGCATTCTTTAAACAAAGCAAAATGTCTCAATGTACAACACATCTGTGCTTCAGTCCTGCAAAGTTGCTTTTTTATGACTAACACCACTGAACTGAAGGGGTGTCTGCATATTAAGAACTCTAAGCCGATAGCGCGATCAGACTGAGGTCATTGGATCCGTGTACCAGTAACTTTTAACAAAGTCAGTGGCTATGTCAATGGCTTCAGTTATTGCAAACAGAATAAAAAATGCTAAGGAAGAGGTTAACAAAGGAAAGGCCCTTCTTTTTCTCGCATAATTCTTTTGTTATTTCTTTTATTTTTCTTTCCATTTACAGTTTGTCTGTTCTGTCTTTATAGACATAGTCCTGTTGGTTTGGCTTATGAAGTTAGTGATCACCAGCTACTGTGTAGGAACTGCCTATTTATGTGTTGTAAGCCTGAAACAAATGCAATATCATTCAACTAGTGCCAGCATGTAATTGAAAGAGTATAAATGACATGAAAATACATTATGTTTTTCAGGGACTAGAAATGCTCACACACAAAAAACTGTCATGGCTTATAGGATGTGTGGTACTTGTTTACCTCTAGTAGTTTGATAATGAGCATAAACTTCAGAACTGCCTTATTCTAATTTTTTTTTCATTTAACTTCATTCATATCTACTTGCCCACAAAAATTACAATTAGACTGTTCATAGATTGTCATAATCTATAATTGATTTAGTGAGTTTCTCCTCAAAAGTTTTAGGCTATTTCTGTATGTCCTTGCTGAAACTGGATCTGTATGTTGCTTCCCACCTTTTTGCTTCCTTTAGTGTTCTTTGAAAATGCTGACGTGTTTCCATTGTTCGCTAATGCAGAATGTGTGTGTTGTTTCATACCTCCCACTTTCATCAATCCATCCACAAAATTACTCTTCTTTTTTTCTACACTTAGGCTATAATTTCAAGTATTTCAGTAGCATTCTTTTTATTATGAAAGGAAAATTCACCAGAAATCTAATTATTTTCAGGGATGAAAAAAAGGTTTTGAATTTTGTAACATTATGGCACATGGTATATACCTTACACATCACAGAACCTGTTCTATGTGTAACTTTTATCTCCTTTTTTCCTAATGAAAGTGTATTATTTTTTCTTTTCCTAAATATGTTAAGCCCTTATGTTGAAAAGATGAGTAAAGACATAATTAGATGAGATCTTCCATTCAAATTTGAAAAATTTGTGAAATTAATACTTCATTCACAAGTCACCACTTTCCCAGTGGTGCCTGAGTGCTTCTACAGTTCTGCAGTGTAGAGCAGTTACATCAGGTAAATTACTTCATTTTGCACTAAAATGGCTTACAGAGTTGATTTATTCAAATATCACAACTCACTGGGAGAACGGGGACTTCCAGTCAGCTCTGGTAGGACTCAACTATATAAGTCATTCAAACTGAATCAGAAGAGCATATCTTGACACACCTAACTTGTCAACATAAAATGGTTAGGTTGACACTGCTAGAGATGTCATTGCATGAAGTTTTGTGACAGACATACAACAGGAAAACAGTTTATGCTAAAGTCACAAAGCAAACTAAAATAGGCCTCCCTTGTATCACTATTCGTGAGTGTTCAAATCTAAGGAGGATTGTCAACTCCATTGATAATATTTCCTAACACAACAGCTTTCTAGGCATTATTGCAAAAGTATTTCAGAAAGTAACATAAAGCAGGAGCTGAATGACAAGACTGAGGCCTGATTGAAAGACACTGAAAAGGATTTTTTTTAAAACTTCTTTCAAAATGGGAGTTGAAGAAAAAGTAAGACCTGTCTATTATCTTGAGGTAGGAAAAGGCAGCAAGAAAATTGCCATTCCATTGAAACATATTGTGTTAGGACAAGTAATAGATTGTTTTCTCCTTAGTTGCCTGACTCCTGTAGCTAAGAAAAAAGAATGAGGATTTTCCACTGTTGAGGTCCCAAATTTAATCCAAATTGGACCAAAAATCTTTTCCAGCGTTTTCACCCACCATGACTCCAAGCTGTTCAAATGTCATTTTTTTCTAGCTTGTAAGATGTTGTGTGCTTTGAGAAACTGATATTTTGTTGTGTAGCTACAAAGGCATAATACCGTCACTGTCGTATAAATCATGCTGATGACACAAAATAGGACAAAACTGCTCAGCATTATCAATCACTGTCAAACAAACAAACAAAAAGTTTATCTGACAAACATAGCTGTTTAATGTGTTTTTTCCTATTTCAGAAACATGAACAGCTTATGTGTTTTGAGGAAGCTTTCCAAAAGCCTGTCAGTGATTTTTAGCTCCAGATTGCCACTGAAAATAAAAAGGTGGGAGTGCGACTTCCCCCGTGACACTGAAAATTTCCTCTAACGTGAGTCATGTACTTTTTTGTGCTTCGTTCTTAATCCAATGAAAAATGTATAACTCACCCTCAGATACTCCCTTTTGTTTGTACCACAATAGAGGTGGGAGAATATTGTAAAGCATTTGCAAGAATATTAATTCCTCTTTTTAAGTGGGTTCACTCCAACTGTTTTCATGCCTACTTTGTGCATATTTCCTGTCAATATTGCAGTGATCAAGCTTTATTAGTGATCAAATTCATGAAAGATACCTTCATCTTGAATGCTCAGTTGTCAAAAGCAAAATCTGAATTGCATAACTAATCAGTGGTGTAAATTTCAAATATCTCACTCAATATTGCGTTTCAGAAATGTACCTCAGCATGAGATTTAGCATTCTAACAAAATGACATTTAGTTCTTCAGCGAGGGATAAGTCAAAGGGATTCATTGACTGTAAATAAAAATTAAAGAGAGGTCAAGCAAAGACAGTACTGGGAAAGTTATAATATAGTTGTGAGAAAATATTGCATTACCAGATTAAATGATCTCTTCTGGTTTTTCACAGGAGGTTTAGACATCAAATCAGTTTACAAATTTGAATTAAGGCTTCTGGGTTAAATGCAATGAATCCTGTTCTTCCTGCATTGGCTATCAGTCAAGACTGGCCTAGACTAGACACATCAAGGCAGAAGTCATAATTTACAAATACTCTCATATATTTTGGTAGAATTATAAAATGACGTAGCATTAAAAAGCACAAAACCTCACAGTTCTATTACTTACAGAATGAAAATGCAAATATATTTTTTCACAATGAAAATTATTAATGTGTTCTTCAGCTAAGCCCAAACAGAAGTTTAAACAAAGAAAACTGTAAAGCATTATTTCCTATTTAAATGTGAAGACTAACATAGCGTGAACATTGATACCTTTGTGTATTGTGTATATCCTCATGCTATATCAGTTTCTTATTCAATATCTTAACTTCCCTGTATTTTCCCACTTATTTTCATTTAACATCTTTTAAACCATTACAACAGCTCCTTTTTATTTTTTCTTTTGTTAAAATTGCAAACTACTGACAAGATTGTGGATTGGGATAAATTGGGCAATAATAGGAGACTGCCTTTCTTAGGAAAATAAATATCAAGATGATCCTTGATGCTATTTCTGTGTATCTAGCATTGTTCCCTATGAAGAATCACAGAAGAAGATCAGATTAAAATTTAATCTTTCTGTGTAAAACACCATCTGGGTCCTCCAAACATTGGCAAAGGTCCCAAACAAAATGTCATAAACTAGAGCGCATAGGGTGAAAACTTGGCTACATTGAAGTCAATACTAACGTTTTCATTGATTTCCATGGACCAATGAACTTATTGCAATTATTAGCATAAATTATGAATAATGTATTATTTGATGTGTAAAATGACTAAAGGATATAGACATTTTATTTCTCTTCATATTTAGCTATTATACATCTTCCTATGACCTCAATTTTGAGCTCCTGAGCAGTTCTAATTATTCAGAGTAGACTTAATGTAGAAATGGCTTACATATCTGTCATATTCACCTAAAAGGCAGATTTAAAACCTATACTATATTTATTATGCTAATTCACTTAGAAATCTATGGTGAAGGTGCCTCATGCCTTTCAAACTGAGTTTGCATAGTAAATTTAACATGGGTCTTGGTGGCCCACAAACATTATCCCTGGAGCAACTTTAACAGTGCCCTAAGGAAGTGTGTAGTGTACGTACTGAGAAATACACGTGCAGTGAGAAAAAGAGGGGAAAAAGTCAGTATTTCCTTTTTACAGTCTATGCTTTAGTAGTTCACAGTTTGGGTTTCTTTACTTAATGTCTTCAGTTGCTGTAATCATGCTTTCAGAAGCAAAAGCACTAAGCAATTGTATTGCTAATGTGGTCCTTCCATAAAATGACTCGCTTTTTATCAGAATTAACCTTTTCCAGACTTAAGTGTTAAAAGGTGTTTTTGCTGTTGCCAAACAGGTTATTTTCTTCTGAAAAAAAATACTCTTTGGCACCCACCATCAGTGATGCAAGAAAGCCAAATAAGTGTTTAATTCTATATTCTCATCTTATTAATCACCATCAATAGTAGTGGATTTTTTAGGACCAGAAGTGTTGGAGATGGGCTGACAGAAGATCCTAAAAATTTAGACCTTTTTTAATACCTGTTAGAATAAATTGTTGTAGTCAGCTTGAAAAATTAATATGTCTCCCCCGTGTATGCAAAATGCTGTAATAGTTATTTTTCTGGAAATAAAAACCTGCACAAAATAAAATGAAGTTCAGATTTCCTATACATTCACTTTCTAAGAGTGAAAATAATAGGATTCAACAATAATCCCTCCCCACCAATCACTGCAAAGCATATACAATTTTAAAGTTAAATTAAAGAGAAATATAAATGTGTTTAAACATAAAAATGAGCAATTAGGGAAGACAAATATCATTAATGCTGCTCCATAGTGGCAGTCCTGGCTATAGCATCGTAGTTTGTTGTCCCAGATTATACTAAAGTGATTTTAAAAATTTCCTTTTCTTTCATTTTTCCCCCCTCTAAATTAGTCATTAAAAGGTGGGTTTAAAGTTGTTTTGTTGGCTTAAGTGCATTTTATTATAAACATCATAGATATTTTGCATCCATGAGAATTCACAAAAACTGCTCTGCTGTTCTGATTTGTGATCTTCACTGGGCCATTTTCTAGCTTTACTCCAGATGTCTTCTTTAGACTTCTAGGAGAGGCACAGTACTAATGAACACTAATACAGTTTTTATAGTCCCTGGGCTCCACTGTTTGCACAGTGTCTCTTAAATAGCAAGATCATCAGATATTATGAGACGATTAATGAGTAATTAAAGAAAGTAAAAAAAAGATGCATCCTTTTGAAATTCTTTTATTTATGGCTTTTACAATTTATTCATGCACATTTCACAACTATAAAAATTTTACTCTTTACGCATGCATTGAAAGCATTTAAATAAAAAGGAAACAATGTTACATGAAATATGTAGATATCAGAAAAGTCCAACAGAAACTGCAAACAAAAGAAACTAGTCAGAAAACTGAAAAGCAAATGCAAAAATAGTTCTCTTGTAACCAATACATGGGGTTTACATCTGAGTTAATGAGGTGTATAATACTTAGAATACCTGTATTTCAGGTCAGTTTTTCTCTCATTCTCTAACTTCTAAGCTGAAACGGAGGTGAAAATTATGTTCTTGGTCTTGAATTCCTAATGGTTTTCATAGCTATTGTACATGTCAATATGTGATAGGTGTTTCTTTTTAATTTACCGTGGAAATGACCCCACTTAAAATACAGGTGAAGGCACCAAGTCTGAGCTGAGACTTACTACTTAAAATAACATACTATTTTACATTAGGGGAAGTGAGAAGAAAATGAGCAGTGTTTGGCTTAAGTTTTCATCTCTCACAATATTAGCAATTAAAGTGTGTTCTGGAAAACGTTATTTCAATCACCAAGAAAGTTTATCACAATGATAAGTTCTAAAACAACTATTCATTGAGTTATGGTTAAACATCCTGATATGTTTGCATTATAAAGAGTATAATGTGAAGGAAGAAATATTTCATTTGGGACACTACAGTTACGTAGGGAAAAGATTACACATTTTATATGTTACTTTTGCCAGTTTTTATTTCCGTATATCAATATACATGTGTACGGATCTGTATGCATGTATACACATGTGAGTGGGTTTGTTTGCATGTGTAGATAAGCAAATTAATCGAATTCCTAATTGAAAAATGAACATAAAATAGTAATTTTATTATCAAAGGTGATTTTCCTTAAATTACAATCAGTCCTGCAAAAATTGGCATAAGTATTTTTATATCAAGCTGAAACTAAAAATACATATATAATGAATATGATTAAAATGCAGTGAAAGGAGTCTTGATAGTGGACAAAATGCACTGTTTTACTGTATCTTAGAACTTTGTGAAAAATCTACATCCTGGTAAATTTACTAAAAAAAAGGAAAGGATTACTCATCAGGAATACAAAGAGAGCAGTTTTGCTGCCTTGAAAAGCCACAGAAGAAATGTAGGCAAGAATGGTAGACTTCATGGGTTGTCTGAAGGCAGGGAAGCCATTTAAGGACAAGTCTTCTGTACAGATGTGCTACTGATCATGTTGCCTCCTTGGCAACTCATCTCTCTGAAGAAGAAAAACGTCAGCCCAACTTCCACCCTGTTTTCCTTTTGCTGTCTACAATCTTTCTGGTTTAAAAGCAGCAAGAAATGGCCTGATTTTCAAAATTATTTTGTATTCACAACTTGAAAGATTTTTTCACTCACATTTCCTGAGATAGGTCTGTCCCAGTACTGCATCCAGCCTTCAAGTTTATTCTGTGGAACAAGATTCCTCTACTCTGAGCATCATGAGCTCTGCTCTATGTTGTGACATACTATTGAGCCCCCTTATGTCTCAGTTATCCCAGTGAAATTCATTCTATACATAGCAGAGTGTAGTGTTGTTCAGAGGTCTGCCTCTGAGGCCATCTGAGAGAAAACCACATTGCTTAAGTTTTTGGAGTTGTTTTGAAAATTTGTACAAATGTCCTTCATAAATGAGTGTGCATATATCCTGAGTATTGTATCACACCATGAATAATTAGATGTTTTACCTTAGGCCTCTAAATATAAATTTGTAAGAAACCCATTTTAGGCAGATCTCTGTTGGAAAAGTAAGCCTGTCTCTAAATTAGTTCTTTAAGATCAGAGTATTTTCCAAGTAAATGAAAACACTTTAGATGATGGCACAATTTCAGTAAGTATCTGCAATGTACTGATATATAAAAATTACCTCAAAGTTCAGTATCATCTTGCAGAGGACACAAGTTAAAACTAGTGGCTCTGCTAGTATTGTATTCTTCCGAGTTTTGTTAGGAGGAGCTGAACTGTTTAGCATCAAAATCCATGTCTGCTTAGACTACATATCCTGAGCAAAGAAAAATAAAAATTAATGTGAATCCAAATTCAGTTTACATTTTCTTGGAACCAAAGAGGTTTCTTTAATACTTTATATGATATATAACATATAATAATATATGTAGTTATTAAAAAAATCCTTACTATTATACATATTTACACATATAGTTATACATATAGCTATGCATATAATTATGACTATTATAATATGGGATTAATAGAAATTTTTAAAGTTAGAAATAAAATTAGGGAAAATAAGTATTTTTAATTAGAAGATTGTGATAAAAAGCACTTTTTAATATATTGGCATAGTTATTTAAACTTTAAAAATTAAATAATATTTCAGAAAGTAATGCATCTATTACATTATTATTTATGCCAAAGATAAAATAAATGTTATGGGGCTTTTTCCTACAGAGAGTGTTCTCAGTAATTATAGAAATTGTAGAAAAATATCTGGACCTAAATAAAACTAAAAGTGTTGCATTGCTGTAAGGAGTCAACTTTCTGTAATTTTTCATCTTGTGAAAGATAATTTTAAACTACCAATACAAAATGGTGCACTGCTCTAATTCAAAATAAAAATCCATAGATACTGTGGTTCCACAAACACTGTGATTTGCGTATGTCTCAACTACATATATTATAAAACATTTTGTATAACATCTATGACAGTAGTAATTTTCTTACTACAAACAAAGCATATGGAAATAAAACAAAAGCAGGTATCTCTAGGCTTAAGGTTAATATGTTTTTACATTTTTATCTATTTCTTCTGCCCACAAACCATGGATTTTAAAACATATTTTTATTAGGAATTCTCATTTTTTATGGCAAACAGAGGGATAGATATGATTTATATAGGGCAATTTTGCAGTGATTTCCTGTATGCAAAAATGAAAGACAGGGGGAAGTTCTTTTAGACATCTTACTGCACTATAATATAAAGTTTGCTCGGCTAAATTAGTTGGCAGTTCCATTTTTATCCTAAACTAAAAAACAAATCATGTATAATGTCTCTCTGGCATACCTTCACAGCTTCCAACAGTCATCTCTTACAGGCTGCCTACACTGAAAATTGTATTGAAATTATTGTTTTTAAAAGACACTGATTATCCTATTCCTCAATTATTTGTCTAATCCGTTTTAAAATTCATTTTTACTTTCATCCTCCACAACCTCTGCTGATAACAAATAAGTAAGTACTGAGAAATACAATATGTACTGTATTTATTTATATTTCTGACATAGTAAGTTTCCTCTAAGATCTGCCACTTTCTAAGTACTTCCTAATTCTCCTTTTATCTAGGCACATCTTATTAGTTTCTCATGCTTTATCTCCAGTTTCCCTTGTACCATATCATTTCTCTCTGCTCCAGGGAAGCATCATTATCATGTCCCAAAATGTCTACATCAGATATTCGAACAGCTCTGACCATCTCTATTAGTTATCTTTGACAACCTATGATTTCCAACAAAAAGATGAGTACCATTAAAATTATGTAAGCATTGACCTCCTCTTCATAATTATTACATGGCTTTTGCAGATATGGAATTTATTCTGCACAACAGAATTCTTTTAACAACTTACTGAGTGTTGTGATATCCAGTTGTAACTTTTCAATCAGAAATACATTTTTCCTCATGCAAATTTTTTATAATCAGCAAAGTCTGTTACCTCATTATCCCTACCTTTTAGAATATTCTGAACAATGCAAATAACAGCATAGATAACTGGAATGGGCTGCCACCCTTCACTGATGAAATAGTAGTTTATTCTTACGGTTTATTTTCTCTCTCTTAACCATTGCTTAGAGCGTGAGAGAATTTTTCCTTTTATTTTGAGGCAGCTTAATTTCTTTAGAAACTTATTATAAAAGATCTCTTGAAAGTTTTTGAAAATCCAAGTACACTACATCCACGTGAATAACCTCACCATGCTTCTTGAGATCTTTAAGATAATTCTGATAAATTTGTTAAACATAATTTCCTCCTGAAAGAGATTGCTCTTTTTTCACTCCTCCTCATGTCCATACTTCTCCCTTATTTTGTATTCCTCTACTAATTCTCCTACCTATAATTTCTACATACTTGATAGAGGTTGAGGTTTAGTGGACTAATCTGAAATTTACCAGATTATTTTTTTTTTCTTTTTTGTTTTAACTAGTTACATAAAAGACGTTCAGGAGTTTTTTTATTACAGTTCCTTCAGAGTTCAGGGGCAAACAACAGCTTTCCTAATGTCATTAAAACTACAGTGCAGATGGTAATTATAGAAGAGTCAATGACAGATCCTTCTTTCAGAGAGGTGATGCTCTCTGATCTATTGAAATTGCAGAAACCTTTTTCCTCATTTCTATGTTTGTGGATATTTGAGAATTCTCACAATGTCTTTACTTATGAACTTGTTAGTCTCTTTCATTCAGAGTGAAAGGCAACTGGAATAGATCCAGTTGTAACAGACTGGCCCTCAGGCTGACACCGACACTCCTGCAGTTACTCTGATAGGTATATGGAGAGGGGCATGAGAAGTAGGATCCCCTACCCTCAAGAAGAACAAAGACTTTGCAAGTAAATAATCATGAAGTATTTGGATTAATGGCAAAGGAAGAAGTATGGTTTTGCTACAGCTCATCAGTTTGAGGAAATCAGAGCATTAGACAATGATCAAACATCTAAAGCCGGAGATCCAACCACTGTGCATTTATAAGTAGTTTCTGCCAAGTAAATTTCTAGCGTTTGTCACTAGCTTGACAGCTCCAGCAAAACTCAGGCCTCCATGTCAGTCAGATAGGTTATTCTCATGAAGCCCACAGAAGTTGTGAATATTATTGTTATTGTTATTTCCAGGGCTTCTACTCCTGAAACATAGGAATACTTATGTCCCAACTGTCAGAATCTCAATAACTATCACATCCGTATTTCCAAGGCTAATAACAAAGCAAACTGATACAGTCATCACCTTGTAATGGTAGATTTCAACATTTTCCTGTTTGTTTCAATTTCTAATGAGAGGAAAGCTAAATGTCTACTGTTTTACTAAGCAAGATTTTTTTCTACATTCATAATCTGTGATTCACTTGGGGCTTTTCTTCTTTTAGAAGTAATTTTCTACATCTCTGTGAAGAAAGATGAAGTATGCAATACAGAAGGAAGATGCAGATACCTAGAAATAAAATAAATTTAAAAAAATTTAAAAAGGACCACACATTACCAGAATAGTTCCTAACTTCAGAGGATTTATAATACATCTGCTTGATTTCACTGTGCTCTCTGTAGACTTCAGAGATCTCCACAGATATGTCTTAGGTTTTTTCCTTCCAGGTCTCCTCAGAGAGTTCATGTGTGCCTTTCAAATAAATGTTCATAAGGGGGATTGTGTAGTGCAGTGCTTCAATTTTTTCAGTCTGTCAGTATTTCAAAGGAAAACTAAATTAATCTCATTTTCTTTTCTTGGGAATATTTTGTCCCTTCTCTATGAATGTGCTGTTGCATAAATAAATTGCCATAAAGTAAGAAGACAGGAAAGATAAGGATAAAGCAGATGGTAAGGTAAGAAATACTAAGCCACAATAAAGTACTGTACAGACTCACAAAGTTTTGTCTGGTCTTTCTCCCTTTTATTTTGTTTTACAAATTTGCATAATATTTACACAAAACTCAACCCATATCTCACAGCAGCTACCACACCTAGTAGTGTGTAGTGTGATCTGCAACACACTGAATATCCTATGAGGTTTGTCATGTAGCTCTTGCTCAGGAATGCTGCAATCTTCATTCCTTGAGGAATTCCTCTGTGTCCCTTGGACTTTCTTATCCCCTTAACTTACTGGTAATGGGTATTTAAGCTGGAAGCTAACACAGGGTGTAAAAGAAGATAAAGAATCCTTGAGAAAAATCTTAGAATGGGACTTCTTAGTAATCAGGTACATTTTCTTATCTGTTACAGGCAACCATGTATTATCATAGAATCAGAATGTTTTGGGTTGGAAGGGATCTTAAAGATCATCTTATTCCAATCCCCCCACATGGGTGGGGACACCTTCCAAAAGACTAGGTGGCCATTTTCAGATTAAAGGAGTAAACACTTAGTTCTCTGCATACTGCCTTGTCCCTTTTCCCCTGTGTTGAAGAAAAAAGGCATAGTTGATGCATTCAGCATAAGATTAATTATTATATTACATCTTGTACAACACAAGCTTTAAGACTCTGTATATTTATTTTTGATACTCTGTTTTCAAGTGGTTATTTCAAGATAGGTTTAACTTTTGCAGTATTGCCCTGTCAAACTCTTTTGAAGCCTTTATCTAATTGCCACTTAAAAGGGATGCAGTGGATTTTTTTTTCCCCTTTCTGCATCAACTGAAAAGCTGACACTTTAAAATCCTTTTGCCGTGATATAGTGAGCAATCAGAGCAGATAAACACTCACTGAGTGTCCAGTTCTCCAGTAAATCACAAGAGAAACAGAGTGGGCAACTGTATTTTCTAAGTAAGACTAAGTAAATGTCCAGGAAAGTCAATATGACTCATCAGCCCCAGGGCCCTGGTAAAACAGCTAACAGCATCACATGGCCTATTGCGTAGATTGATCAAGTTCTGACTTCAAAAAAGTAAACCTTCTGTTTCTGTTTCAAAAGCTTGCTGCTGTGATCAGTAAAGCCCTCTAATTTTACACTCTGGTTCATGCACTCTTTATAGCCTTCGTAGACTCTTTTATAGTTTTTGTGTCAGTGTCTATAACTTTTGCCTGCTATAGGTCACAGATAAATGCTAAATAAAACTGGGTATGACATTGTCCTGAAGAGTTTTGTGTGTAATATCCCTGGAGGTTTTACCACAGATGTTTTCAATACGATCCTCTTTTACTTCTCACTAACCTCATTAATTAGACATTTCATACTGAGAGCACCCATTCTTTCTTCCCTATATTCATACACAATTTCATGAATGAGACCACAACAGCTTTTTTTCATAACATCCGACTAGATAAGACCTATTGCATTTCTAGTTCAGAAAATTTTAACAAGGGAAGCTATGACTTCAATCTGGCACGTTCAAACTTTGGAAAATGTAGATGTAATTTTTGCTTTCAAGATTATTTGAAATGTACAAAACCCCTTGGACAGTGTGCATTTCTGATTAAGGGCAATTGCAGATGACAAAATTATATAAAAATATCTTATTGAAGTCCCCTTGTCCTGGACTTCTGAATTTGTTTGCTACAGGTTTTTTGAGAGGGACAAGAGCAATTCAAATGGTGATGATTACAATGCTGTAGACAGCTTCATTTGTCCGAGGCCAGGATATGGAGAGGAACAAGGTATTCCTCAAATTTTCTGTGGTGCCTAAGTGTTACATGGCAGGCATGGTGCAGCAAAAATATGCCGAAAATGTCTCAAGATTCTCTACTCTTCTTTATTGTCTTTCACTATATCATAGGATTACACTATTTTTTCAGACATTAATGTATTCAGTTGCAAAAAATGCCTTAATTATAGTAGTACACATAATTACTGGACACTTTTGAACAAATAACAAGACAGAACAACATACTTCACTTTCCTCCTTTCTTTTTAAATGATGTTCTCAAAGCAATATTTATTAACATTTCATATGGTTGGTCCCAGCACAATTCCTTTCTTTTTGTCTTAGACAAAAATAATGATATAAAATGATGCATGACCAGGAATATGATGCTGTCAATAAGAAGCATTAATTAACAAATTAATTAGACACAATTTTTTTCTTTCCCTCATGAGGGAAGAAAGGATTTTTTCTATCTTACTGGAAAGCATACTAAATAAGGAGAAAAATGCATGTATAAGTTCCCTAAATGCTGCAGCCTTAATAAACTTCCTCTAGGGTTTCTTTCTCCAGGGTAGATACAAATTGTTTTCTTAAACTGGCTCACCCAGCCCTAATCCACAGTTTGCAGATATAATTTTCTTCTACTTTTAGTGATGTTTTAGGAACTGCAGCAATAATATAGCCCCTCATGGCCCCCACTTTCATGTAAATGAAAACCACTTTGATGCAATTGAATAATTTATATTTAGCTACATTTCCTCAGGTCAGATGTATAGACAAGTATATTAGATGTTCTGCCCTCTGTGTTGGAAGTGTTTTTCCATTTTAATTAAACACTGCAAATGCCTACTTCTCTCCTGTTTTGCCCTGGGTGTCTTCATAAGGTTAAGTGCGCGTAGGTGTCATAACAGAAAAAGCATGTAAACAAATAAAAAATAACACAATTAGGAATACAGATTATTTTGTTACATGTTTTGTTTTCCATGTTTGCAGAAAGCATTTCTTTTGCAGAAACAGGAATGGTGTGTAGAAATCTTATAAAACCACTTTCTTGAAGTATTAATTAAGTGCCAGTTTTCTTTGAACCTTTTTTCCCATAGTAATAATAATCCAAAAATTGCAGAGCATTTAAAAATCAACAGAAAACCATTCCTTCCTTTCCCTTAAAAAATAAATTTCCTCTTCTCTGTCTTTTATTTCTTCATTTATTTTTCACTTAGCTTGTCAATAATTTTTTGAAAGAATCGCCTCTTGAGTAAAATTAGTGAGCAACACTGTTGGCAGGAGCTGCTAGTTGGGAAAAGCCTCTAGGATACAGCGATTAAAACCATTACAAAACAGAAATTGTAAGGCGTTTAAGGTAATGGGATGAAATGCCCTCTAGAGATGCCTATTTATCATTGAGTATCAAGAAGCCCTAGATAACTAACTTAGCCTAGTCACCAGCTTGCTTTCATCTGAAGTTGAATGACATGGATATCATTTGCAAAGTTATTTTATGGAACATTCTTTGTCCTAAAATAAGGAATACGCTTCTGATTTTGAACTGGGGGGAGTATGCAGTTGTTTTGGTTGGGTTTTTTTAATAGGTAATGAAGAAAAAATATTGTTCGACTTGAGGAAGAAAATATTTGATCTTATAGTTGAAAGAATATGACAAAATATTAATGAGAAATAAATAAACAGTGTAATAAAACCCACACCAAAACCCCCTAACACTACAGTGAAGACAGCAGGATGCAAGAAGTAGCTGTTTCTAAAATGCCACAGAATTCTGTCACATTCTTTTTGCAACATCTAAACAATCATTAAGAATTACAATGGAGAAGATTATGGCTGTTTGATGACCATGGAACTCTCAATATCAGAACTGATTATGCTGTCAGTTGTTTTGTAGCTGTCACTTAATAAATTACTACAGAGTTCTACAGATTAATCCTAAGCTCTATGTCTTTGTGTCTCTCTTTTTACTTCTGATTTTGTCTTAATTGAGTCTGACTGTAAGAACCATAAACAATGCCAGAATATTGCAAACAATATAGCTCTCAAGAAAATAAGGTAGCAAAGGAACAATTAAAAGAACGAACTGAAAACTATTAATGTGCAAATTGAAGTTAGCAAATACATTAATTTATACCTTAAAGACAGAAAGGATATTTACCTTTTTTCCTATCTAATTAGACTCACCAAAGGAAGACCAAATAATTTGTTCCCACTTGGAAGATTCTGAGCCTTTTTAATTACTATATGAGGTAACTGGATAGTCTCTAATGAAAGTATGAAAACACACAAAGCCAGAATTAGAAAAAAAAGAAATATTATGACATACAAAATAGTTATAGAAACTACTCAAATCTTCCTGAAATGTTTTGTATGAAGTCAGGTTGAATTTATTATTTTTTTCTTTTTTTTTTTTCAGTCAAGAATTTTTTTTTCCGATGCACTTTTTCAGAAGTGCATATGATGTCATGATATAATATATATTATGTTATGTTTTCATATGGTAGTGGCAAATAAACATCATCACCTTGAAAATCAAGAATTTAATTTTTCACTACAGAATGTAGCATATTTTGTGTCTAAAATAACAACATGACCCAGTGAAATTGAACCATAGAAGTCAAACAGTATACCCTGATGGTTTTCAGGTGATAAGCCAAGAAGAAAAGTTCAGTCTCTAACAGCTTTTCAATGTTCCACATCCTTGCCAGCTACGTAAGCAGCATGCCAGTGCTATATTCACTGTAATCAAATTTCTCTAGCACAGCAAGTTGTTAGGGCTATTAAATGTCTCAACTGGAAACCTCCCATATGGCTAAATTGAAAAGTGGCAGCTAAACAGGCTGAATGAACTTATGCTCATTTAAGTAGCACATCCCAAATGCTTCCATCATCAAGTATATAGTTTTCAAGATCACCCATTTACTGAGATTTATTTTGAGCAGCCACCAGATTTCTCTTAAGGTTTCTGTCATTAGTAGGTTTCTCCTTATGCTGAATGTTGTAAAAATGTCGCTGCACCAGGAGCCAAGATGTTCAGGTTCAAGTGATCTTTAGTTGCATCTCAGACCCAATTATGCCCTGAAGTCCAACAGTGGGCTTTCTTTTCCGAAAGAGCATTGCTTCACTAAATAGTATTATACTGAATCTGCCCTCATCTGATTCAACTTAATGGGAAAAACAGATGCTCTAAACATCCATTTCTCAAAAATTAAATGGAAGTAGCATTTTATTTTCTTCAAAATTATCTCAACATTTAAAGGAAAAGAAAAAAATAGAAAATGTATTTTTGCTATGACTTCTTCAGTTTTGAACTCACTATTGGTAAATTCTTATAATATGACCTTTAACCTCATAGAAAGAATTTTATACCAGAAAATATGTATTTTTGTAGATTTACACCTATCTTTATAGAGAATATCACTGTTTACAGATGGCTTTTATTGTTTGTTATTTGTTTTGATTTTTTTTAAATAAAATTCAAATAATCTGCAAAGAAATACTTGTGAAATTAAAAACAACTATAAATTTTACAAATTTGTCTAATTACAAATAGTGCTTGTGATAAGCATTTACATTAATTCAGTATGATAGTTCAGAACCTGTATTTTTACTGCAGAATGAAAAGAAACACAAAACTTTAAGAGCTTGGGATGCTACATAGAGAATAAATTGGTGGAACAAAACTTGAGATGGCTCATATGACTGATGCTGACACATAATTTCCTAAGAAAACTGATTAACTTGCAGATGTTTTATAAAATTTAAAAAAGTCTTTTTACAGTTGAACTATTCACCAATTGAAAGTTTGAATATCTACTTTAAAAAAAAAGTAAGTATTTTTGTTTAGGGTGAGGTTTTTTGGGAGAAATGGGTATTATTATTATTAAAAGTATTCTATATGACAGCAGTTTTGAAGAGATTCCATGTAACTTTAAGTTTGCATTCACAACATTATGGTCTCATTAAGGGGAAGAATCATTACTGCCCTTCTCTGACACCCTAAGATGATCTCTTGCCTTCTCTCCTCTTTGCCTTTTCTTGTCTCCTGGGATATGAGGTTAAAACTGTATCTCATGCATAGTCTAGCTTGCATCAAGTTCCCTAATGTGTTGGTAATCTCCTCTGTTTTGGGCTGTGATGTTTCTTTCTTTGTAATAACTGGTTTGTGTGGGTTTTAGTTTTTTTCATTCTAGATAATGGTGCATTAAAATCATTAGCTCCTGTTTGCTGTTAATGATCACATTCTCTTTACTGATGATCTTTTTTTTAAATTTGACCTTTTCTTACTGTCTGCTAAAATTTAGAGAATTGTGACAAATTCACACTGGCAATTTAAGCATCAACACTAAACTCTGGAGAGTTGGTTTCAACCTTCATAAAGTTTTTAATGTGGTTTTTTTTTTCTCTATTATTTTGTCTCCTTCTGCTTGAATATGTTTTTGTGATGATCGGCTAAAGACTTGTCAGGTTGAGTTGTTCCCTAATATTTATCATTGCTTCAGAGTAATCAAACTACCACAATTTTGGTTTGTTTTTTTTTTTTTTAAAGAAAAAACACATTAAAAAAAATTCTAATCAGGGTAAGACAAACTCGGTACCTTCTCAAAGTCTCATGTACATCAACAGGATACTTTAATTTGAGCATATCATCAATATAAAAGATGAAGATTGGCCTTTTTGAAGTACATAGCAAACCTCCCACTAACTTTACTGAGGCCAAGATTTCATTTCCAGATCAGCTTGCAGAAGTTTGTGAATAAAAAAAAGTCCAAATTGACAACTAATATTACTCAGAATGAATAATTCAACCAAGTCTGTTAAGAGAATTGCTCAGGAAAGATTTACACCATTCATTTTAAAAGAAAGAAAGAGAAAATTGTAATAAATGAGATGGTGACTTTTCTGAGCTATAGCTGTATAAAAATATTTCCCCTAGAGAAAGGTGTTACTTTTATTGTGCAATAATAGTCTTCAGTCTTGGGCTTCAGGCATTTTATCAGGATCTTAGTAAATGGTCTACCTTTAGGATAATATTTTATCATGATTTTCCTTAAAATTAGTTACTATTTATATGACAGAGCATTTATAGTTTTGATGGTTTGGCTCATTGGACATAGACTTGCTACTGAACAGCCAGTGACACAGACAGCTTCTTACATCAAACTGCTAAAAGAAAAAGCTGTTTCAAATGTAAGAAATTGAGTGTTTTCCATGAATGCTAAATCAGTTCAGCATGCTGCTCCCTAAATCCCTAGAATATCCCATATTCCTTACTCCAGTGTGAAGGACAATGGAAAAAAGTAGGTAATAAAGAAAATTCTCCAGTTATACTCTTTTAATTCCTCAAAGAGAGAAAATGGGTAGGAAATACAAGTGCTAAGCAATGAAAACCAAAGGAAAAAATTATGATTTTCATTCCTCTACAGAACAGCTTACTAGTCCTAACAAGTATTTTCAGAAGCCAGAGATCAGCCACTATAAAAAAGCTATGAAGGGTTCTGCAGAGTTAATATTAAAGATATATATTTATATGAAAAGGGAACATGATGTTATGGTGAACTAAAATGTATTCTATTAATACATCTGTCAGTGTCAATTTTTAGAGAAAAATATCAACAATAATCATGTAGTGGTACAATTGTGCTGGTACTTCTCTGATAATATGTAAACAGGTTTAGAATTGTGGTCAATCAATAATGTCCACTAAATCCTGGATTTTTGTCATTAACATCTTGACTACAGACTTCTGGTAGTGACAGAGAGTATGCTGATCAGTCCTTTGTGATTAAAGCATTTAAATATAATTAATAGAAAAAATTAATTATTTTCCTCTGTTTTTACTCAGTGCAACTCCCCTTTCCTTGCTATGAAAATGTTGCTTGTAATGAAAAAAGAAGAAAAAAACAGAGATTCAATAAGGACGAACTTTGTTAGGGTATTCATTTAATTAAACTAAACAAATCTGAAGGAAGAAATTTGTAAGACTTCCCTCAGAGAAATTTCATCCACAACAAACTCTTTAAAGTCAGTTTGAACACTCTATGTCTCTTATGATAGCATCAGAAAAATGCTTATCTCTCTTAATACATTTGGAAGAATCGGTGTTTCTGCTCAAAGAATATGTTCCAGGTAGATTCAAACAGAAGGACTCCTCTAACCTAGCTTTAGACTTCTACTGTGCAGTATACATCATCTGAACTACTCATCCTACAGCTGCATTGGCAGTCAACAAAAAGAATATAAAGGGCAGCATCAGACAGTTGGGTTTTGGCAAGGTGGACACTGTACTTGCAGAGGGAGCTACAGTGCATAAAGTACATTTGAATTCAGGAATAGATGAGCTCATCTTTATATAGAAATTTTTAACTCCTGATGTTTTATTTGTTTTGTTGAAGTGGATATTTGTAAGCTCAAGCAACAAACTGTGTAAAATATCCTGCCAGTTGGCTTTTTTTTAATAATGTACACATGAAGATTCTTTTAAAGAAAAAAAAATTAAAAATAAGAGTTAAACAACAGTTTAAAATGGACTTTAAAGGAAAATACAGATTTTTTTCTCTCAGCTATAAATCCCTATCTCTACTATCCAGAACCAGTGTGTGTTATCCTTTGCTTTATTGACAGATTTCAAGCTCAGAAGTACTTCTGATTTAATTTGTTGGGTTTTTTTAAAAGTTAAAACAGTGATACCCATTTTGCTGTGTCCCATTTATTTATCATCATGTTTGTAATTTCTTGTCATCGGTGGTGCTCTCCTGCATACTTATTCACAAATTTCAAAGGAACACTGCTATGACTCTCCAGTGTACTCTCCACTTTAGTATTAGTGACATTTGAAAGAATATTTGGCATTGTCAGATCCTATGTTATATAGTGTAAACAAAACATTGAATAAGGCTCATTGTAATTAAGAGACATTTTAAGATAGCCTAAGGGGAAAATAGTGTATCTGGTTCCATTTATGAACGACACAATTAAAAATTGCTGCTAGTATCACTTTATATCTATTTTTCCACTGGAAAAATGAAATTCAGACTAGAGTGGAAATGTATTTATATGGTGTTATTCTAATAAACCTGTAGTTTGTTAATTGAGGTTTCCAGCAATATCTCTGTCAGTACTTATGGTGACAACACACTCTTGAATGCAATATAGGTACAGAAAAAGTAATTGCCTGATGCTCAATCCATTTCCATATCAACTGTGATCAGGATCTGAGTCTTGCTTATAATAATTTTATTTCCAGCAGTACTGTGATATCCAAGGAAGAACCAAAGAGCAATGAGAATTTTTGCTAAACAGTTTTGTTAGTTTGCCTTTCCACTTCCATTCAGTTCTCTTTTTTTTATCTTGTCAGCTTTTGACACATAACATGAAATTTTCAGAAGTGCCTAAGGGCCATATTAAAAAAAGGACTGAGTTATCTGAAGTGGGACTTACTCTGCAGATACCTGTAATGAAGAGTGTGGTACTGAAAAGCCCCATCCAACCTCTGTAGGCATGTTGTTATTCAAATGTAAACTTTTCTGGGCACTAGATATATATACACCCAGAAGTTCCTAAATACTCACACATTTAAGTTCAGTGTCTGTGTTTTCTTGGAACACAGAAATTAGGTATTCCTCTGCCTAAACCCCTCTAGAGTTGACTTTTGGAGTCAATCTCAGGATATGCATAGTACAGGAGACCCAGAACAGATATATTTCAAACTGTCTTGTTAACATTTTCCTTTGAAGCACTGGTGGAAAAGAGCCATTTAGTTTTTATATACTGATGAGAAATTTCACCAGGCTGCTTTGTTCCCCATTGTCCTTGACAGACTTTGTATTTCCATTTCTCAGCTTAGTGAAGCAGGTTAGATAACACAGCAGGTGGGAAGATCACCTTATCCTTTTCTTTGTAGAAGCCATGACAAAATTCAGACTTAATTCATTTGTCCAGAAAAAGGGAATAAAAGGATCTGTGGAATAACAGTTACTCTGTGAATCCTTGTTTTCAAGGACTGTTTAGCATTTTAGATTAGACTTTCCTGGCTTCCTGGTTGATTTCTCTGAAGACAAAAGCTTATTTCTACTGTCTCTTAAGCATTCAAGTGGCTTCTCTTTTTTCAGATTTTAATGATATGGGGAATGAGTTCCAGAAATCACTTCGGGATTTATGGGTGTTTGCTTCTACAGTGTAAGCTATGGGATAAGTACTTATTACACCGTATTATCCCTTATCAAATATGATGCTTTTATATTAAATGAAATATTTAGTAATAATAATAACAGTAATAGCAATAACAGCAACAGTGTTCACTATTTATAAAGCGTGTAATAAATGTATACAAAAATATTGGATTTTTTTGGAAACTTAATGACCATTTTTTTTAGGATGTCTTTCATCTCTCATTTTGCCATAATGTCCTGGTAATGGCACGAGAACATCACAGAGAGAAACCCAAAGGACTCTACGCTGCAGAGGCAGCAGCAGGAGCTCCTAACTGGTCCTTTTCAGAGAAGATGAGCAACAGCCAAATTACTCATCTTGATCAAAGGACTGGCAATGTCTGCTGCCTGAGTGTGTTGGCTCCAGGTGGAAAGGAAGAAAAAGCAGATGATAAATTGTGTGTTTGTGGTGGGATGTGGGGGGAGGGAACAGGGAAGGGGCAGGATGGGAACTGCCTGTTCCAACAGTACTGTTGTGCTAGCAGGAAGCTTTTGGGCAGCTCACCTCAGTTGTGGTGACAGTACTGTTGTGTCCCAACAGAACTGCTCCTACAGCTGCATCACTAAAGAGGCTTTTACATTTAAGAGATAATTCACCATGTATGTTTTTTCAACTCAGGAATAAAAATGCAGAATCATGTTAGTTGGAGAATGTTCTCTTATGTGAAACTCTGCTTGACAGCTAAAAGGAGCTACTTAATGGTGTGTATCATTCCCGAATAAAGGGTTGGGACCTCCTTTACCATAAGTACTATAAAGGCTATTCTTTATTTTTTCTTTAATTGTTTTTGTTTTTGTTTTTTTTTTTTTTTTTTTTAATATTCAAAGCTGTATTTACTTCCTAACACTTTATGAGAGTTTAAAGCTTTTCCTCAGCAGCAAGTGGTGCACAGTGGAAATATTTTTTAGGACATAAGCTTTTTTTCAAAGAAAACCTCTTTAATACTGTCCATGTAAGTGAGGAGTATCCATTACTGATAGTGAAGTACAGCAAGAAGTTTCTATCTTGCTGCAATCACTATAAACAACAATAATAAAAAACAACTACTCTGAAATAAAACATGTCCTGTATTTGTACTTTTTAATAGCAAATTTTAGCATGATCCTCTGAGGATTCACATGAGCAAGACCAGTATAAGATTAATGCTGAGATTTTACTGCTCAATGGCTTCAATGCAGCAGGGAATGAATTTGAGGGCGAAAATTATTTAAACAAAAAAAAAAAAAAAAAAAAAAAAAAAAAAAAAGCAAAGCAA
>JAWWES010000001.1:57445402-57455559 GCA_035583135.1 Lophotriccus pileatus
ACACAGCAGTCACTTCAGGAGTTCAAAAAGAAAAGCAAAACAAAACAAAACCAACAAAAAAAAATAAATGCAAAGCAATGAAGTCAGGGAGTTTGAGAATGAAATTTGCAACATGATTTCTCATACAGTTCACCCCTATGTCACTCCCTCCCTTGAGTGTCAAGCAATGTCATAAAAGGTGTTGCTATAACAACACTAATTAATTATAGTGGGATTTCATGTGTGGCAGTGAAAAGCCAAGCCACAGTAGTCCTGTTTTATGTCATAGCCAGTGGTGTAAGACAAGAGGTATGTGATATTAAGATCAAACATAGTGCAGTAATTATCAAGAAAGGTCAGATTGTGTTAAGGCACTGCATATATATCTACTCTTATGTTTTGGATACATGAATGACCCTCAAAAATACTGACTCTTTTCATTCTGCATTAGAAAGTAAATGGAAATAGAATGTGAAATTTGTGCAAAATAGTAAAGATATTGCATAGTTATTTCACTTTGAAAATCATGGTTGTCGTACACCTAGAATTGTGCTGAATCTAAGTCTGAGGTTTAGGGGCATCAGGAATTCTGAGACAACCACTACATCTATTTATACTATGACATCCACCTGATCTCTATAAGCTTGAAACAACTAATGCGAAATATTACAGATCAGTAAAACGTATTAACAGGGCTTTGATAAGACTTGGCTTGCTGAGATATTACTGTAGCTATGAAGAGCAATGATTCTTCAGAGAAGTTGGTGTTCTTTTCTGTGATTTTTAACAATGTGTGGTTTTCTTTTCTTTTTTTTTTTTTTTTACTTCTGATGGGAGAGCCATAATTTAGAGAAGTATTGGTAATTACAAGAAATAATGTGTAGTGAAGACATGGTAAATTTTAAAGTTATTAAAAAAGACTCTACATTTTTAGGAGAGATGACTGACACTTTAAAATTCCAGAACTGTCCAGAAAACACTTACATGCCTGTGGACCAAGCACTGATAGGTGTAGGAAATGATTATATGAAAATGGTTATGCCAAACTGAAAAAATAATATTGATAGAGTGCAAATATCACCCTCTTAGGAATACTGTAAAGACATTATGCATTGAGTTATATCTTCTTTGGTACAAACATCAATGTTGAACTTCCCAAATACATGGGACCTCCATTTTCACTTATTCAAGATAAGAAAATAAGCCTTTTTCTCATAATGGCATGAGTTGCTCTGGAACATAAACAAGGAAGACACCCATATGCACGTCTGTCTGTTTACTGCAATCTTATTAGACAGTCTTAGATACATTTCTAGATACAAACTTAGCAGCATTATACTCTAAGCTTTCTTTCCCACTAGCGTAAGAGGAAGAAGCAGATCAAAACTAAGTGAAAATACAGCAGAAGTCTGTAGAATAACATTCTCAGACTTAGTATTTTTTGGTTCTGATTTAGGTATTATTACAAGGTTGAGTCATTTTCACAAGTGATGCATACCTCACCATTTTGATCAAAGCTAGCTTTGAATCATTTGGTAAGTTATTAGCATTGAAAGGCAAAAAAAATTGTAATGGGTATAGAAATGCACTGCCTAAATGGAGATAAAATCTCTGAGGATCACTTCTTAAATCTAGGGTAAATGTCTAATAAATTAAAAGACCTGTAGTTTTGATCGTCATTAACATTTCCTGTAAAGTTTATTATTGAAGTGACACTTTCTAGCTTTCATAAAGTCAATTAGGTCTGGGGCATTCTGACTGTAAGTCTGAACAAGCCTTTATGTGTTAACTGGCAAGAGCAAATGCTGCCCACACTGATCCAGTCATAAATTTATGTGAATGATTGTAATAGCTATGCTGCTGCTTCAGGATATCCAGAACCATTATACAAAGAGTAATCATTAGATTTTACATCTAGAAGTGTTTCTCTTATCATCATTAATGGCAAGGTAGTGTGCTTCATCTCGCCAGCAGGTAAATTTCACCTATCTTTAGATACTGTATCCAGATGATGACACAGCACACAAGTTAGTTTATTATATGCTTGCATCAGATGTCAGCTTTTATTTTTGCTAAGAGTAAAATTTCAATACATTGGCCAATATCAATGCTGTCTGGCTGTTTAAAGGCACCAGAATATGTAATTCGCAATGCATATGATTGGAAACCCTGTTTAGTCTGAAAAGTATACTGATTTTCTGAGTTTACTGAGTTTACTTTCTGAGAGCAGATAATGGAGCAAGTGCCTTTTGATGAAAATTGCTTTCAGCAAAACTTAACAGATGAATCAAATTTTTAGACTTCACAAATGCTTATGACATGCCAAAAGACTCTAGTCTTTTGACCAAAACACCTTGACTCTTTTTCCAATGAGGAGAGTATGAAACAATCTCATGGATAAGATAAATGAATGTTCTTGGTGTTTTCACCTGTTATCCAACCTGTGAATCATGGACTCTTAGTTCATTAATGCAAATGACATCTGTCTCACTATACAGGCTTCATCATTCTCAGATTTAAACATCTATTGAATACCAGTGCTTGAGGTGGTTTCATCTTCAGCTAAGGAAAAGAAAAATGATACCTCATGTGTTCCTCTTGCCTAATGTTTCCACTGTTATTCAGTTTTAAATAAATTGAAATTATAACGTGCCTCAGTATTTGGTACTCTGAGTTTTTACAAATGTTTTAAAAAACCTTGTTGCCATTGTTAAAGTTGACAGTGAACTTCTGAATAAACTAGCTGACTAAGAAAGAAATAAATATGCCCTATTCATTCTTAATTGTCACTGATCTTTCAACAGCAGAATATAATGATCTGGTGTGGTGCCTTTAATGCAAATACACTCTACCGCAGCAAGATGACATGAAGTAACACTGTTAAGAGGAAAGAGATCATGTGATCTGTTTATTTTTTTTCTGTTGTTGTTTGGGGCTTTTTTTGTGTGGGTAAACAGGTTCTTTGTTTTCTCTTTTACTGTACTCTTTCCTATTTTTGACCTTCCACACTATTAGTGAGTCATGATGAACAACTCATGAACTATAATCTGTTTCCATAAGAAGGGCAGATAAGACAGCCTGCCCTGCAGCTTGAACAATAGAAAGCTAGGAAGAAGCACTTTGTAGGGAAGTGACCTCTGTGGAGTTTCAGCAGTATCCAGTTGACATTGAACACTGCCAATGCAACACCTGCCACGTCTCAACAAGTCCCCCGTTCATTTAGTGCACAGATAAGCCTGGATGCAATTTTTTGGTAGAGATGGTGTTTTTCAGTGCACAATATATCATACTCCAAGACACAAAACTATTTGTTTGTTTCACTTTAAATTATCAACCTTTTAATTTCTCTCCATTCTCTTGTATAAGGAATTCCTTTTTTTCCTGAAAAGTGCATATTCTGTCATGGATTGATGGCTCTGCTACAGATGAGTAAGAAGCCCTGGTGACCTGTTTACCCTTCCTCAGCAGGGTACCAGCTGCCAATTGCCCCCATTCTGTGATGACTTGTCCTTCTTCTCACCTTGTCATCAAGCCAAGACTGCACACTGTAGGAGCACAGGTAAGCATCTGCCTCTCTAAACACTGCCAACAGCTCTCCATTATCAGCTGCCAGGGGTGCTTCGGACGAGTGTGCATAACTTCCTCCAGATGTACATATGAGCATTTTTATGTCTGCAACAAATTCTGCCTTTTCAACACAGGAAAATCTCAAATGTCAAATCTGTTTCCAAAGTTGCATTTCATCTCACCATGAAACATGATATATGTTAGTGCATTTTTATTTTTTTCTCACCTTAACTGGTGGGCCTTCCCAGCTGAACTCAGTATATAGACTTTATCTAAATAACAGAAATATCCTTTCTGATGAAATGCATTTCTACAACACAAAATTGAAAGGATAATGTCAGCATCTGCTGGTCATTATTTTGTTGCAATAAGAATGATTGCTAGCATCTGATGAAAAGTTTTGGTACTGAAATTGCCAAAAATTAAGGTGCAAGAAGGATTTTCCTTGTAGGAAATTTAAAATTTGGCTACATCACAGAATAAGCAGAAAGATGTGAGATTTTGGCTTCTTCAGTCTGCATTTTATGAAAAGGTCATCTTTCTGGAACCCTTCATGAAAGCTGATAGTTTTTTTGTCACATTTGATGGCATTGAACTTCACACACTGACTGCTGAGATTAGCTCAGTTAGAGCATTGTACTATTAACACCGAGGTGGTGGGTTTGATCCCCATATGGGACATTCACTTGAGAGCTGGACTCGATCCTTGTGGGTCCCTCCCAACTCAGAATATTCTGTGACTCTGATGTGAATGCCAGTTTAATTGTCCATTGAAGGACAGGCTCTCAGTAATTCACTAATGGTGAATTTCACTTCCAGAGATTGTCACAGATTTTCATTATTACTGCATTAAGGATTACAGAACACAAGGTCCCTCATTGATTGGTCAACTGTTCACCTCCAAGGGGTGATATTGGTGCTGAATATGCAGGCAAATTTAGTGTCCCAGGCAATACTGCATTGTAAATATTTCTTTATCATTTGGAAGAGAAAAGACATTCCTCATGAATATTGGAATTGCTAGAAATATGTACTATTGACTAAATAGGGTAGTTAAAAATTGTTCTTTTTTTTTTTTTTTTTTTTTTTTTGCTTTCCATAATTTGCGGGGACAAAAGGATAACTAATTTTTTCAGATTTAATCTCCTTTAAACAAACCTCTTGTTTAGAATCATAAATGCACACATTATATTTCTAGCACATTTAGAATAGTTTTGTATTTTTTTTACTATACTTTTTTGTTTTTCTTATTTGGTTAGAAAATAAAAATTATTTTCATTAAAAAAAAGAAGCAACCTTCTCTAAAGTCTTGAAGATCCTGACTGAAAGCTGCTTTATTAGAAATTCTCAAATCTACTATCTCTAAGTTGAGTTTATTCCTGTACAAATACATTAGTATAGGTAGGTAGGCAGATGCAATGTCTCTGTTAGAGATATTGATAGGTGACATATATCTCTCAAATTTCAGCCTTTCTAATCGAAGGCAAGTGGAGCTTGGGAACAGCTGGTGTTTCTTTTATTGTTTCTGTAGTCCCTGGCAAATAGATGGTTTCCGCTCACCTCTGTATCTCTAAGTGGAAAGGTTAAGTTGCCATAGTATCTGCCTTCTTCAAAACTTTTAATATCACGTTAATCACTTTAGTTAAAATCAACCAATATTATAGAAACTCAGTATCACTGCATTATTTTTTCAATCTGCTCTGGAAGCACAGGCAAAGTGTGGGCAGCCCAAGACAGTTTTCTTTGCTTACCAGACATGAGGGAAAAAATTATTAAATATTAACATGAATTACAGTAACTCAGTGAAAAAGAATGTAAAATTATGATGGGATAACCCACTATTCATTTATCTTTAATTTGTGCAGAAACAATAGTTCTCAGAAGCATATATATGAGAGATATGGCTTCCTCTGATGGGCACAGTGGTTTTCCTTGACGTTTTCTGACCCATAAGAATTATCCAAGGGTTGATAAATTATTCTTCTGGTTTAGAAGCCTCAGAATAAAAAATAGAAAGAAAAAAGAAGAAAAATATGTCTAGTTCTAGGTTTTGGGGTTTGTTTTGTTGTTGTTTAATTTATTGTTTTCATAAGGTGATAGTGAAATGAACCAAAAGGTGTTAACTAAGCCATGCAAGAGTGTATTCTGATCTTTATTACTCATGCTGTGCTGCTGGCAGTCTGCCTTAAAAGTGACAAAGGAACAATACTAGAGGGAGTATAGCCAAGTAACATTACATCATACTGGCAAAGGTGTAGACTTCGGTGAGCAGCATCCAAAAGGATGAAGACCAGTGACTGAAAAAAAAAAAGTACATCGAAAGAGTGGAAAAGTAGAAGGGCAGTGTTCAGACAAAGCCTGGAGAAAGAAGGCCTGTCAGTGGGCAGGCAATGAATCACTTGAGAAAAGCTCAGGCCAATGCAGAACTTTTTGGCTTACACACATATTTCAGGCTCCACAAAGCCGTTTAAAAATGTAATTCAAAAGAGTAAAGCGTAAACATTCAAAAGCAAAGGTAGCAATTCTCTGATGTCAAGATCTAGATGCAGTGTTTTTCTTTTCCAGTATCGTCTCTGATTTTCGTTACTCAGGGTGGGATTCATTTATTTGCATTTATTTTCTAGCCACTCTTATTTGTTTCAATGATTTCTTCATTCATTATTCATATGATTTAATGCCCAAAGGATCTCATAAGGCTGAGGGGGGTCAGTACTGATAGCAGGAACTTCGTTAGCTAGGTGGGTGAGTTTGATGCTGCACACATACAACCAGGCACAATTTAGCTCTACAAATAAGATATTGCTTTTGACTTTGTACCACCTCTGCCAGCTCTATATAATCAAGCACTTGAAAAGAAATTATTAGCTTTTTTTTCTCCTTGGAAAATAGCTCACCATTTCTCAAGCAAGAATTATCAGTGGCTTTGCTGTTTTCATGCATTCATCTCAGAGATATTTCACTGGGTTTTCATGACCAGGTTTTGATAAGGGGTGGCTTCTGTGAGGAGCTGCCAAAGGCTTTCCCCATATCCAACAGAGTCAAAAGCAATCAGTTCCAAGATGCTATCCGGGGGGGTGGTAACAAATAACAAATCAGAGGAAGAAGGTAAGAAAGGGAAAAAAAATTGTGGCAAAACTACAGCCAGAAGAGAGGAGTGAGAATGAAGAAACAGCCCTGAAGGGATCAAACAGTGAAGAAGGAGGGGAAGGAGGTGTTCCAGATGCTGGAGCAGAAATTTTCCTGCAGAACACCATAGTGAGGTGGGCTGTTCCCCTGCAGCCCGTGGAGGCTCACAGGGGAGCAGAGATTCACCTGCAGCCTGTGGAGAACCCCACAACCAAGGGTGGATGCCAAAGGGTGGCTGTGACCCCATGGGAAACTTGTGCTGGAGCAGGCAAGACCTATGGACCCATGGAGAGAGGAGTCCACACTGGAGCAGGTTTGATGGAAGGACTTGTTACTCTGAAGAAGGAACCCATGCTGGAGCAGTTTGTGAAAAACTGCAGTCTGTGAGAAGGACACATGCTGGAGAAGTTCATGGAGGACTGTCTCTTTTGGGAGGGACCCCACACTGGAGCAGGGGAAGAGAGTGAGGAATCCTTCCCTGAGCAGAAAGGAGTAGTAGAGGAAACATGTGATGAACTGACCAAAATCCCCATTTCTTAACCTCCTCTGCAGCTGGGCACAGAAGGCAGAGAAATCGAGAGTAAAGTTAAAGGAAACCCAGGGAGAAGAGATCAGTGGGGGGAAGGTGTTTTAAGATTTAGTTCTTGTTTCTCATTATCCTACTCTGATTTGATTGCTAATAAATTAAACAAATTTCCCCAAGTGGAGTGTGTTTTGCTCATGATGGTAATTCGTGAGTGATCTCTCTCTGTCCTTATCTCCACCTATGAGCCTTTCATTGTATTTTCTCTCCCCCGTCCAAGTGAGGAGAGGACTGATAGAGGGGCTTTGGTGTCCAGTCAAGGTCAGCCTAACACGGACATCTTAATAAGACCTTCTACACAGTATCTTTTCTTATGCTTTACTTTGGTTCTATTCATATTTTTCTGCTGCAGAAGTGGTTATTAAAGTACTTATGCATCGTCAGTTTAAATTTTGTAAAGACACCAGATGCTTGTTATTCCCTTTTTAAGCAATACCTATGTCATTACAGAGATCATCAAAATAGGAATCATTCCCTGAGAAAAAATTTACTTTCTCAAAAAACAATTATAGTTGCTTCTGTTTTTCTTTTTAAAAACTAATATTTTGAGTTCATATTTCCTAATAATACTGTTAAACAAAACCAAAAATACTAATAATATCTGATCAGAATAGGACGTTCTTTTACTCACTGTTTAAACAATTAAATGTTCAACTGGACAAAAATGCATTTGTGTTTTGAGAACAGCCTGAGCAAAACTGGGAGGATGTGGCCTCTACAGTTTGTGGAACTGTATCTCATGAAAAAGGATTAAATTTCAGCATTTTCAAGAGAATATCAGAGATAAAACATGGTCAGTCATAGTTATGTGGCTACTTATGTAAGTTTTCGTTGGCTTTTTATCATTTGTATCTGACTTTCTACGTCATATCCCATCCTACTCTTGTTTGCTTCTCTGTTCTGTTCTCTGGACCCAAAAGACCCAAATATAGTGCTACAGGTTTTGTCCAGAGAATCTCAATTCATCTAAATAAATGGGTTCACAAGACAGGAGCAATATCTGAATTTTTGATTATTTTGTTGGTTTTGGTTGGTTTTTTTTGGTTGGGTTTTTTATGTTGTTTGTTTGTTTTGGTGGTTTGGTTTGGTTTTCCCTAAGTGGTCTGTGATTTGGGACAAATAGTATCAATAATATGAAATACTGAAATAATGATGACCATAGTAATAACAATAAAAATAATAATCACTTCAAGTGATTAAAACAAGAATCTTAGCAGTAATGGCAATAATACAAAATCACATATCTCATACAAGTTGAAAGGTTTGCAACAGGAATCACGAAATCAACACAGATTTCATTTCATCAAACATAAACTCAATAACTTCCAGGCTCTGTAATTTATATACATTCTCCTTTTTTCTGTGTGAGGATTTAAAATCTGCAATGCTATACCATGGCCGTAATGAACAATAAAGGAATAGAAAAGAAAGTCTCTGTCCATAGGAACTAAAGTGCAAGAGGTGAAATAAGAAAAATAAAACAGAAACAAAAATAGAATCAGACAAAATATACGATGATAAACAAGTGGCATTGGTCAGAATTATAAGTTCTCTGCATAACCAGTTTGTGACTTTTGCCTAATGGTTTTTGTCAGGTCAATAATCATTCTTTCTTTGTTATATCTCCTTTTGAATGTGCAGATCTTGCATTTGTTATTGAGGCAGCAAATATCTCATTTGGAGACTTCAGAGACTTTGAAAACACAACCTGAATTTTCTAGCTTTCTCCTTTTCATTAAAATGGTTACTGTCATGTTTGTTTCCAAAGCAGTTTATTCTAAATTGCTACTCTGAATATTTCCGATTCTGACTTCTTGCAATCTTGTCAAAGACACTTGAAATCTGATTTTCATGAAATGCTCCAGAAAATAATTTTGAAGTATTAGTCTCTTCAGCTTCTGAAACAAAAAGAATCTTTCTGTATTCCTAATTTTTTTTCAGTCTTTGCTGATCATCAAACGCAAAAAGGAACTGAAGGAAAAATTGTATTGAATTTGAGTGTAAGGCACAGTTCAATTATTTCTACAAGCGTGTTGCCTTGAAACATCATGTCAGTGAATGACTGAAAGAATGATGACACAAGGGATTGGTAATGACATCTGAAAGCTTCTACTCAGGTTAGCAGTTCCACCCCACTACAGTTTAGTAGCAACAAAAGTTGTCAATTACCACAGGTACTTTAATTTCCAGAAAGCAATTCTCCGAATCTGCCCGTGAAGATAAATGACCTCATCACAAAGAAAGTATTTCCCATCTTTGAAGGTAGTGTTAGTGGAGGACATGAGGTGGACCCATGTACACAGTGTGAGACCCTGGAGATGTCCAGGCTACTAGGTTCAGCTGCCTGTACCAGCCATATGACGACCGAACTTCTCAGGGTCAGCTTGGAACGAGGCTGTCTCCTAGGTCTTGCTTTCTGCTGCATGGGTTAGACAGAGGATGAGCAATATTTATGCATACTCTAGACTGCTTCCTTCTGAGGGGGCTGAGGAGGCGCATTGCAGCAGACACATCATGCACAGCTGCAGAAAAGTCTGAGTGTTACTCACTCAAAGTCAAATTGTTGGAGTGAGGTATATCTTCATACTACCCTGGGAAGTAGCTTGTCTTGCCGGGATGGCAGAATGCTGAAGGTTCATATGGAGGCATTCGCTGCTTGGATAGAGATGAAATGTTGGAAATATAAAAACAGGACTTTATCTCTTTATCTTTCAGTGCTACTGTGTTACTCCTGCATTCTGGATTTGTTGTATTTGCACCAAACGAGTCTGCATATTGGTCCTTCTGTACTACAAGGCTTTTATAAGTGGAGTTGATCAATATTCAGGGAGCCCCCGGTGGTCTAGTGGTTAAGACGCAGGGTTGGTACCCTTGAGACCGCGGGTTCGATTCCCGGTCAGGG
>JAWWES010000001.1:57455659-57477077 GCA_035583135.1 Lophotriccus pileatus
CAGGCTCGAAGGCCTTATCTGCATATGCGGGTAAGGACCTTCCCCGGCTCTTCGTTCGCGAAGGCGGGCCATTACTTTACTTTGATCAATATTCATGCACTTATTTAAAGTTTTCTTTTTTTTTCCATTTAAAATGGCCATATCTTCAGGGTCAACCTTTCTATGAGGTAGGCTTTTAAGACTTATCTGTGTATATATATGTGTGTTTTTTCAAGCTTTTTGCTGAAAATAGTAAAATAGTACATAGTGCTTTTGAGAAATGCCTAAAGTCCTTTTCACACGAAGGCAGCTTTAGGAGAGCTAAACAAGGGTAAAAAATAGAAGAAATGAAAAACATGAATCTAAAATGTCTAAATTCTTTTCCTACAAATGATTTTTTGAGGTTTGAAAGAATATAGGAGAACAGACAGAGAGAAATGAAACTTGTAGATCTTTTTTCATAAATCACCTTTCTACTTCCTCCATATATTTTCAGTAGCTGTGTTTTTATCTCTTAAAATGCTGAAAAAAATTTGTGTATGTACTTACCTGAGAATATATATATATGTAGGAAGGCTTAATAACATGTTCAGTGCAAAATTATAACCATTAACAATCCACTTATTTTCAGGTTCACAGTTCTTACAAAGATTCTCCTTGAAATTATGGCCCTTGAAAAGCCAATGGGAGATTTGCTGTTGATTTCAACAAAGTCAGGGATTCTGTCTTCAATATCCTGGACAGAACATTTGTTTTCAGTGGAATTTTCATCAGTGGTTGATATTACATCTTCATTGTCCAGATGCCTGTGGAGATTTTGGGAAGCTTTTTATGAGGCACTTGAATTTCAAATTAAATTGTTTACAGGCTGGAATTTGAACAACTGAAGTTTAATTAGTTGTGCCTCCACTGTCTTCTCCTGGATCTTGAACAGGAAATCAAAATTATTAATCCTTTTCAGATGAACTACTTTTAGTAATGCATCTTCTTCAAATACATGTAAAAAACCTCATATTTTCTGTTTAATCTCTTTCATGTCCTGTTGTTTTAATGCTGGGGATACCCTTTTTACTTTCGGAAAAGATAAGTGATTTTTCTTCAGCCTCAGTGAGTGGATTTGTAGGTTGTTTTTTTTTTCCTGCTCTGTCAGGACATAAATATCTAATTCAGTCCAAAGACTACCTGAGCAGGTCCAGAAGATAGGGCAAGACCTTTTTTTCATTAGAGATCCCATAGGAATGATGACCAGGGCATTGGTTCCATTTTCTTTCATTTTAGGAAACAACTTCAGAAAGCAGTGGTGTAGGAGGTGTGATATATCATGAAGTTTGCATGAGATGAAGGTCTATATGTTGACAAAGAATAGTGTGTTGCAGTCTCCTGGTGTTTTCCATCACTACTTTTAAGTGGTTTGGTTTGTTGAAATTGAAATATTGCTAGGAGTTACATTCAATTTTATTATGGTAAAGCTAGTTACTATGTATTTTTATCTGAAGTTTGATTATAGCAATGTTGAGAATTGCATGTTTTGTTTTTAGGTTTTTTATGTTCTCTATGGAATCTCAGAAGCTGAAATATGAGGAATGAGCATTGATATTTCTACACAGATTTCACAGCTGAAATAAAGTTATGCTTCTGAGCTGAAAGAATCTAAGATACACATAGACATCAAAATAGGAGAGAGATGAGAGAGAAATAGGCAGGAATACAATCTTGAAGACAAGAATAAGAATTTAGAGAGTGATTGTGGAAGAAAGTCAGAAACCAGTGCAGAACTCAGGTAATAGAGTGATATCATGGGGAGAGGCCATGAAGAAAAAGCTTCTAGCTATAAAGTGTTAAGACTTCAGGGAGGGAAAGATGTGAGAGTTAAGAAAGAATAAGTCTGCAGGGGGAAAAAGGACTCAGAGATTGACCAAAGATTAACAAAAAGGGAGGTGAGCTAAAGATGGACTTTGATTGTAATTGAGAAAAAGTATTGACAATACTCCTTTTCCCTTTGCTTGCTCTGTCTCTTATGCTCTCTTATCACTTATTCCAAGCAGAATTTTTTTTTTAAAGGATAATGGAGTTTTCATGTGGTCTGTGAGTTTACATTGTTGATATTATTTGGAAAACACTCAAACATTAGACTGAGAATTTTCAGTGCAAGGAGATGCACTAAATATCAGCATTTTCTCAACAAGTAATGATAGTAAGAATCGTATTGAAATAGGTAGCAATTGGAAGAGTACTTCCAAACAGACAGATTTGGAAAACTCAGACCTTAAAGAGCACAAGGTAAGGCTCCCCAGTTTAAAACTGTCTGGGTATCTCCCTGACTTGGAAGGGGGTATAAAGGAATAGTCCAAATTTACGAACAGTGGCCAGATACTTGCCAGACTCATTTATTTGCCTGAGTGTCAAGCCTTCAGGAGTCATATACAACTGCATAGACTATTTCATATCTCTGGCAAGAGCATGAATTGAAATCTACCAGTTTCCATTAATCATGCTGTAATTCACAAACTGTTCACCACAGTCAATAATAAAATTTATATTTGCAAGGCATAAATTCACATACCTTACTTGATTGGTAATGCTAAATGCGATAATATCAGATCTTTGCTTTTTTAATGTTTGTAGAAAATTTTTATTAGTGCAAACATACCCATGGGATCAGTGTGCCCATCAGAGTCTTAGAGAAAATGTATATTACTTTTTCTGCTGGAAAAAGGGAAAAGTGATTATATAATGGCCCAGTTCTTCATGGACTGTCAAATCTTCATATTCTAATTTATCCCTTGCTGAGAAATTTGTATATTTTTGTAAGCCTCACTAGTTCCAGATAACCACCTTTGAGTAAAGGTTTTAAGATTTTTAGATTTTTGTTGTTTTTTCTAGCTCATTAGTTTTTTCTGTCATAGAAAAAAAGAGCTGCTCCCATTGAATTCTAGCATATGAAGTCAGCAAGTAAGCCAGCAGTCAACCAAATAGTTCATAGTTCCTTGAAACTGGAGATTGAACTGTACAGAGACACTCACCATACTCTAACTTGCTAGTATAAACCTTCAAAGAACTTTTATGGACGAGTGAAATGATGTGGAGGGGAAAATTTTGTCAGGGTTATATTTGTCATAATGCTATGGGATCTGGATGGACTAGAAATGAAACTGATTTAAAAGGCAATATGGTTGGAAATAGTTTATTTTAATAGTTTATAGTCACTAGCCTGATGACCTGAAACCTTGCTTGGAATCAAATGCTCTGAGAAAGGTTTCTTAATAAATTATTTTTGTTTATATTGTTTCTTATCCTGTGTTTTCTTTATTTCAAATAAAAAAAAAAAGGTGTCAGTTAATTTCATTTTTAAATTAGCTTTTCAAATTCTATGCTTTGTAAGTGGTTTTGACCTGCTCAGAAGAAAAGTTCAAACAAATCCACTTTGGTGCTATCTGGTTTAGGGTCTGTTTCACATTGTCCTGCCAGCAATTCATTTGAGAGTCTGGACTAGAGAAGTTGTTAAGCCTTAAGAAAGTTAAACTAGATGTAGGACTTTATTAACCTGCTTGGTAGGCCAGACATAAGAAATGCAGAATATTTAAATTTATTTGTAATAACACTTGTCTGATACTTCTGAAGAAGGAAAACTGGTAATCTCCTTCTCCTATTCAATTTACTGCTTCAGTAAATTTGTAGAAATATGTTCCCAGTAAGCAGAAACTTGTAAGTGTGAAATTTCCTGAATCTTCAGAAAAGAACTTGGAAAGAAAGTTATATTGTAATATATTGAATCCAACTAGATTACACTTAATCACCATAAGTGGAAACCACATCCTTACTTCTTAAAAGGAATTTACTTGGATCACATCAAAGTAACAATCCCAAATGAAGATTGATCTGTGTAACTGTGATCCCTGTACTTTTCTGCTTGTCATGCTTTAATCCCATAAGCTATGAAGATGCTGGAAACAGATCAGCTGCCTGGTTACATTTTACCTGGTTATACTTACTCATATGATCTTCATTCCTGCTTGACAGCAGGTAGCCTATAATTTTATCAAGGATAAGAATATATAACAAGTAAAACCAGGAGATGCAGGCTAAGTCATTAAAAATAGAATGACCTCTTTATTTCTCATCATGCATTTCTCCCCTTCTGTTTAAATAGCTTACTATCCTTCAAGTTAGGAAATTAAGTGGTCGACAGATGAATTGTGCCGCTTGAAGGTACTAGAAATATATACACTTGAGATGTGAGGTTATTAAAATATCTGCATGCTACTTATTTTTCTAAAAAGAGTGAAAAAAATCTGCTCAAATACATTGGTGGTTTATGAAAGCCCAGATTAATTAATAAAGTCTAATCATTTACTGTATATACCAAATAGCAAAATGTAGGTTTGAATTTTTATATACTCCTTTTATTTCCTCAGAAAAACACCAATTCCCTCAATGTTCACTGGTGGACTGTCTTGGATGTACTGAAAGATGATGGATATATACTCCAGAGATGTTAGATTATTAAAACCAAGTGATGAGCCTGAGGGCATGACCATTGTTATTGGCTGGTGTGACTTCACGGGCCTTTGGATTCTGCTTCTCTCAATTGTACCTCTGCAGTTCGTCCTGTACCTCTTTGCAAGCAGTTGCCTTGTAACTTTTCATTTTCTTCTGTTATAAAATTTTTTTTCTCCCTTGTCTATGCTTCTCCATTCTTTTTCTCTGTTTTAGGGGTGTTTTTTGCTTTTTTTTTTCTTTTTTCTTCTAGTTATCTTTTTGCACAGTGTCATGCTGGAAAAGCAAAACCTTGACATGATGTTCTCCTACACACCTACACTCAGGACTAAAGAAAAAAAGAGAAAAAAGAATGTTTTTCCTCTCATATGCTACATTTCTATGAATATTGAAGGTGAAGTTAAACTAGACCTAAATTTGTTTATTTTGTTGTTTTTTTCTCCCTGGGTTTTATTTTTTGTTCTTTAACAGGTGTCTGCATAGTTGCCTTTAGACACTGAGGCTTCTGCTTAGGGAAAGCTGATACAGAAGAGTTGATCTTTGGCTGAGGGAATTTCAAAAAAGTTCAGAGAAAACAAGCAGTCCTCTACAGACAAGGAAAAATAAGCAGCTAAAGCAAATGGTGTTACTGCTATATAAAATTCTTTTTTAACTATCCTTCATTACTGTTTGAGTGGGGGTTTTTTCACATCTCTAGGCAGACGAAAGGCAGAACAAAGGCCATATGTCTTACCTACGTAAGATATGTTTAGGCTGTGAGCAGGCCTTTATCAAATGGATGAATTTCTCTTGTCTTGTAGCTCTTTTACAGCCCTCCTTTCCACCATATGGTGTCCCAAATAAAGTATTTTATTCATATCTAAACTGCCTAACCATCATGTGAAAATTTTCCAGCCATGCCCATGTACAGCTTGAGGATGCTACAAAGAACACAGATCTCGATGCAGCAGGTGTATGATGCTGTGGCTGGGGTAAGATCTTGAATCAAGCAAAAAAATAATTCTATTCTACCTGCAGACTGACAATATCTTTGAACAGCATATTGCCATATGAGCAGCAATGGCTTAGATAAAGTCTAGAGTTTTCCCACCTAAGAAATGATGTCTCATGCTGTCTTTTCCACTATATTTACCATAGGGGGAATTAACGGCTTTTCTAACTTAGAAACCTCAGCTGAATCCTTATCGGTAACACTTTTTGTTTCTTAGGAAATTACAACTATTTTTGAAAAAATTTAGCAAACTTGTGCACATATGCATATATCTGTGTGGGCGTGCACACGTAAGACACTGGAGTTTAAAATTGCAATGTCATACAAAATAAAATGGGATAATCATCAACGAGAAGATATTAGCTAAATGAGTGTATTTACATCTTACATGTTGAAGAAATGGCCATCTTTGTAAAACATCTTTTTAACTCTTTCCTATGTTAGAATAGTATCCTCATGGAAACAAAGTTAAGGCATATGCAAGACAAGAAGGTGATCTCAGCCAGCCAGCATGGCTTAACTAAGGGCAAATCATGCTTGACCAATCTGATGGCCTTCTATGATGGAGTGGCTGCAATGGTCGACACATGAAGACTGAGTGATGTCAGCTACCTAGACTTCTGTAAGACCTTGGACACAGTCCTGTACAACATCCTTATACATCCTTATACGCATCCCGCACAACATCCTTATACGTTTCCAACATATTGGAGAGATATAGATTTAAAGAGTGGATTATTCTGTGGATAAGGAATTGGGTGGATGGATGGATGGATGGGTGAATGGATGAATGAATGCATGAATGCATGCAGAGTAGTTGTTATTGGCTTTGTCCAGGCAGAGGTCCGTGATAAGCAGTGTGCCTCAGAGCTCTGGCTTTGGATTGATGCATTCCGTATCTTCACCAGTCACAGACAGTGGGATAGAGTGCGCCCTCAGCAAGATGTAGATGCCACAAAGATGAGTGGAGCAGTTGACAAAACAAAGAGAAGGGATGCCATCCAGGGGGAACTGGACAAACTTGAGAATGGGGCTCACAGGAATCTCATGAAGTTCAACAAATCCAAGTGCAAGGTGCTGCACCTGGGTCAGAGTAATCCCAGATATGAGTTTCCCAGACTGGGAGATAAAGTCATTGAGAGCAGCGAGTTTCCAGTGGATGAAAAGATGGACATTGACTAACAGTGTGTGTTCTTGCAGCCTAGCAGGCAAACTGCATCCTAGGCTGCATAAAAAGAGGAGTGACCAGCAGGTTGAGGAAGGTGATTCTGTCTCTCTGCTCTGTTGAGAAACCACCTGGGAGTACTGTGTCCAGGTCTGGGGTCCTCAGAACAATAGAGACAAGGGCTGCTGCTTCACTGTAAGACTCCAGCCCAGGGAGCTGCTAGCTAGGGGTTTTACTTTAACATAGAGATATAGGGGGTTTAGTACCTCAAGATAGTGTCATGAGAATAAGCCATGGGCTTGTTCCCAAGAGGTTTCTTTATTAATTTAGTGGAGAAAATAAGGGAGCTTGTCTCAAAAAGACATCACAAAAGCTAGACAAAAATGTTCCACCTCAATACCAACTCAGCACATATACTATTAATGCACAACACTTCAGATCCAACCAATTCACAAGTCTTATGCCAAAAAAACAATAAATCCACAACACTTAAGTGAAGATCCAATCACTTCAGCTTCAAGCCACTCAAAGCACCAAGAAAGGAGCAAAGAAAGAGAAGGAGAGGTAGCAAAAAAAGAAAAGGAGATAGAGACAGACTGTATAGCTACCACAGGAACCTTGTGGAAGACCAAATCTCACACATCCAGATGTCAGGACTGTGACAAGAGGTAAAGACATGCCTATGGTTTTGTCTGCTCTGGTTCCTGTGGCCAATGCCTTCAGGTGGGGTCTCTGACCCACCAGCCACTCTGGGGTTCCAGGCCAGGGTGATGGCAGTGTCCTCACTGTCCCTGCCAATCTGAGCCTGGCTTAGGAGCTGCAGGAGCTGTGGTGTGTTATAGTTTTCCCAGCCTGTTTGTGACCGACAGCTACTTCGGGTCTATGTGGGCCATGTGTGTGAGTCCCTGTGTGGGCTTCAGGAGCCTGCCATGAGGGATACAAAGCCACCCCACCTCTGTGAGGTTTGACCAATCCTTTCCCCCTACACACACACACCCCCACACGCCCCACAAGGCGGTTCTGACCCAATAATAATTGATCAGGTGTATAACATTCATGAAGGTCATGAAGTTGATCAGAAGACTGGAACACCTCTCCTATGAAGATAGGCTGAGACAGTAGGGGGTTGCTCAGCATGGAGAAGAGAAGGCTCTAGAGAGATCTCATTGCATCCTTCCAGTACCTGAAGGGGCTTATGAAAAGGAGGGAGAGTGACTTTTTATACAGGCAGATAATTGCAGGAAAAGGAGGAACACTTTTAAACTAAAAGAGATTTTTTTACTGTGAAGGTACTGAGGCATTGTAACAGGTTGCCCAGAGAAGCTATGGATGTTCCATCCCTGAAAGTGTTCAAAACAAGGTTGGATGGGGCCCTGAGAAACCTGATTTGCAGGGTGGCATCTCTGCCTGGGGTGGGGTGGTTGGAACTAGATGATCTTCAAAGTCTCTTTCGACCCAAATAATTCTATGATTCTGTGACCCTTTTTTTTTTTGTTGAGCCCAAATTGCCATTTGCCCAGGGCTGGATCTTGGATCTTGGTGGTATTTAGGGAAATCCTGCCACTGTGAAGGTGTGATATGCTTCCTCTTCTTTCCTTCTGGGTCTGTTGCTCTGCTAGGACTGGGGCTCATTCAAAAAAAAAAAAAAAAAAAAAAGGGGCAAAGAAATAAGACTGAAAGATTTTAGAGAGGTTTATGGGGGGAATGGATCCAACTCACCCCTAGGTAGCTTGCTCACAGACCCCTTACCTTTTATCTTTTGTGTAATTACAATCCAAGTAAGACACCAAGGTTAAAGGGAGAGAAACTTACTTCATAGGGCATGAAGCCAAATGTAGGCAAATTTAGTCTGCTGCCAGCAGAAGTGACAGATAAAATACACTTCCCAAATTTCTATGCATGTCTAGTACAAAGAAAACAAAAGACTATTTAGCTGCCTCACAGACTGCAGAGCTGCCCAATCTGCTGTAAAAAAACACAGTCACATCTAAAACAATTAATATTTTTGTTTCCAGTGTGAAAAACTATTTTTTCTGGATATTAAGTGGTTGTCAACAATAACAAGCATTTTTGCAGTTCAGCTAGAAAGCATGTATCTTCTCAAAAGTGATAGCTGATGCAGCTATTGTGCCGCAGTCATGACAAAAATAAGGCCTTGTGATTCTGAAAGGCAGGCAAAAGGGTCTGAAAAATTTTCCAAAAGACCTAATATCAGAACGAAAATACCTGAGTCAGGCAAGCCAACCCTCTGACTTTTCTAATTCTAGAATATATGGATAATAATTATTTCAAATGCTTAAGCCTCCAAAACTTCAGCTGTGAATGTATAAAACTAAGTGTTATCAAAATCTCAGCTGCTTTTAGAATTCCTCTAAGTTGAAGTTGTAGTTACCCACATGGTTACACTCTCCGTGAAGTCCCCTGACCTCAGCTGGGATTTGCTATGCTGCACAGATTCATGTCCTTAGGGCAACTTGTACAGGTTTTCAGAGAAGTTTCAAAACCCTCTCCTCTCCTCTTTTCCTCTTCTCCTCTTTACCTCTGTTCCTCTTTTCTTCCTCTTTTCCTCTTTTTCTTCATTTTTTCCTTTTTTCTTTTTTCTTTTCCTTTTTTCCTTTTTTTCCCTTTTCCCTTTTTTCCTTTTTTTTTCCTTTTTTTTTCCCCATTTTTCCTTTTTTCCTTTCTTCCTTTTTTCCTTTATTTTTCCCTCCCTCTTTGACACCCTTAGAAAAAAGCGTGCACTCAGGTTAGTGACTGCAATATCATTCAGGTTCGTGTTTAATTTATCCACTAAATTAACTCACATCAAACCTCAGAAATACCCTTTAAAGTACTTGAAATTATTCACCTGCTAAACAGTATAAGTACTGTTTGCATGATACATCTGGAGCTTGTGTTGTGGCCATGTAACAACAGATCTATTCTGGTCTATTAATGCCTAAAAGTAGAGTAATGCTACCCTGGAGCTATTCAGCTGTCAGGAGTCTCTCAATGTGCAGCTGTTGTAGTGTGAATCTGAAAAAGCTTCTCTGTTTACTCTGAATTTGTTAACAGCCATATGCTCCTAACAGGGAAAAACTATTGCTCAGATTAATATCCCTGACCACTTAGTAGCACAACTCTACGATACACTTAGTACCACATCCCTACCTTGCTTTAAATGTAACTGATTGCTTTCCCCTACAATTCATATGAAGAATAAAATTGTCTTAAAGTCCTTGTAGCATTTGCTAATTGTAACTAAAGCAGTAAATTTAAACAGAGCCAAAGCTCACTAACAAAAAAGTAAATTTCTTTTCTCTTTTAATGCAGTTAATCTGTGACTGTAATTTTTTATTACCTGAAGGCATGGAGTGCTTTCAGTACACAGAGGAAGATGCTATAACACCCAAGTGAGACTGGTGGCCCATGAGAGATACATTTGCGCTTCTCCTAGTTTACTCTTAAGAGACACACACACACACACGCATACAAATTAAAATGTGAACATCCAAAATTTTTAATAGATTATACTTCATTTGCTTTTTATTTTTGCTAGGATTATTTTGTTTGTTTTTTCAAAATGACATTTGTAATTTGATATATATAGCAGATTCTAGTTTATGAAAGCTTATTGAAAATTTAGTGCAATATCGTATTTTGGTACCTCCATTCCCAACAGCTCTAATATACTTAGACAGTCAGCAGGATGTCTGGCTGTCTGCAATATGAATAGCTGAACATTTCTTGTAAAGAATGGAACACACTATGTTGCTGGAATTGCATGAAAAAAATCTTTAACGATATGGAAAAGGCTCTGGGTCCTTGGATGTCAGTTCTGGGAGAGATGAATTTATAGGTAGAGCAATCTCTCTCCTCAAACTGACATCTGAGATCCCAGAGGCTTTCTCCATAACACTGCAGATTTTCTTTTTTTCATGATTTCCCAACAATATAATGCATGTTACATATAGTATTTAGAGCAATTTCACACCTGAAGCAATTATGACAAACTTGGGCTTAGAAAATGCCCACCCCCCTTCAGTATTACTGAATAACTTCTGGGGTTTGCAGTAATTTGCTAAAAAAATCAGGAAGAAGCTCTTTGCAATGAAGGGAAAAGGAGATCAGAGTTCAAAATCAAATCGCTACATTTACTTTCTATTGAAGTCTCTTTTATGTGTTCAGAATAGGTAAATGAAGCAATCCTGAAAAATAAGCTATGAGGTCTCTGTACATCCAAATTAAACAGTGCATCATCATTTTTATGTCTCCTTTCCATTTCACTTATTACAGTAGTTCTCTTATCATTACCTACACTTCTCAAAGAAATTGCCCAAACCTGCAGCTTTTCCTTACACAGTAATGTGAGTTTTCTGAGTTCCCATTCTTAAACACAACAGTCAGTATGAGTCCATAAGAGTTTGCCATTGATTTGAATGGAAACTTCTTGGTCTTACTGATTTGCAATAACCTTACTATCTCAGACCAACCAATGCTGATAGTTTCACTTGGAAAAAGCAAGCCCACGCAACAATCTCTTCTCTTTCCTCCACAGATAATATGACACTCTAATATGCAGGGCCTTATATATTTTTCATTGCAGAAGTACAATCCTTAAGGAAGTTTATTATTAGACAATTTGATTCTGAGCATATTTGGAAATGGAAAGGTAAAAGTTAATTTTAGTGGAAATCCTCAGAGTTTGCAAATCAGTCCAGCTGAGGATCTCAGTTCTTATAAAAACCTTAACTATTAAAAAGCACTGATGTTGTAATGTCCTTCTTCAAGTGCATAACTCTAAAAGGAACATCTTTCAGTATTATGGCAGAGTTATAAAACCAGTGAGTCCACAGGTTATTTAGAGAAGCAACCCTGAGTGACTTCAATAATAATTCAAGTAGTTATTAGAAAACAGTTTAAATCACATGAAAGTATTTGAACTCAATTAGCATAAACAGCAATATATATCACATTCTTCAGATTAATTAAAAATATTCCATTGACACTGATTTGCTATATATAAACTACTGTTTTTTAAAGGCAGTTTGGTGGTGGAATAAATAACAAAAAAATGCTACCTGCCATTTGAAGGAAATAATTCGATAGCAAAAAGCCAAAAAAAATATGATGTGATGAGAAGAGATCATCTTCTAGTTGAATCAGCCTGTGTCTTTTCTTCTGGGCTTTCCTGCCAAACCAGAATATTGTGTTTATAATATTTAATATATTGCATAGTCACATCAGTCAGTGTTTGTGATGAATACAAAAACTTTAAAACATCACATGTGGATATATAACAATGTACTACAAAAAGATATTAAGATACTGTATTCAGCAGCAACATTCTGTCTCTGTGCAAATGAAATGTGAATCAATTATTTCAGATCAGCTGTCAAATCAGTGGAAAGAATGATTTCATTCCATCATAAAGCAGATCTGCAAGAATTAAAGTAATATTTTCCTCAGGGAAATAACTAGAAATAAAAGTTTGTTCAAAGTACAGAGGCATATTTTCCTTGGCTGAAAAGAAAATATTTGATTTATTTTTTATGATTTTTAAAGCCTTTTGGTGCTGTTTATATAGATGTTATTTTAAAGTTTCTTCATTAAAAACAAATAACTAAACTCAAAATATTCAGGCTTTCTTAACACAAAAACATTTTGTTGAAATTGTTGAGAGAATTTTATATGATTTTGGAGATAATTTGAATCCTACCTTCCACCCACCCCAACACAGATTTATTTTGGGGGGAAAAGTATTCAGTGAAAAAAAAACTAATATAGGCTTCTTTTCTAGTGGTTGAAAGTTGGTCACGTCTGTTCCTCACACAGTGGCAGACAGCAGAAAAACCTCCTTTATATGCATAATGTTGCTGGAGTATCACTGTAGGTTAAGTTCAAATGCTGAAGTCATCCCTCACATAATGCTTTTGAAGTCACTTAAACCATGATCAGGTTTTAGCCATGGTGGTTACTGAGGCAGTTGTGCTTTGATCTCGCAGCTTTTCATTACTTGGAAGTTCACAGTGTTTAGTGCGCCTGTAGCATGCTATGAGACAGAAAGCACCACTCTCTCACCCAGCACACTCAAAAAGTCTTGTCTCTCATACTGAGCCTGCTCTATTAACTTTAGTGAGACTGGCACAACTGAAAAGAGAAACTAGACTAGGAATTACCCTGTTGGTCATACTTTCCCTAGCTGTGTATATATATCTATGTCTGTAAAATACATCACATAAAAATGTACAGCCTGACAAACAGTGATATATAGTGTCAGTTTAATGCAGTGTTTTGCACTTTGTGTTCCTCCCCACCAATTCCTATTATAGGTGGCAATCAGTAAACTTGGATTGAAGGTAAGAAAGAGATTTTCCTGGCAGCGATGCCTGTTTCTAAGCAGACTCCATGAGTAATTGTGTGGGCAGCTTTCAAGTTGCCTGTGGGTCACTCATGATTAGACTGCTGATGAGAAATCTGAACTACTTTCTCCCTTTGCATGTTATTTTCTTTTAATTCACTTTGATTCAGGAAATGTATTTTTTTTTTAATCTAGCTATGAATAAAAGTAAGCTCCTGTAAATCCAGTTACTGCAACTGTACAGAAACAGACCTGTCATAAGGCAGTATGGAAATACATGTATAACACTACAATGTACAGGTTTTATGAAGTTTAAGATATCCCCTACTTTTGATGTCTTTCCCCACATTTTTATTTTGAGGTGTACAGCAGAGGCAAGATGCACACATTTTTTCCTTTGATCATATGAAGGCACACATTTATTTTAAATGAATTGAATTAAAATTATTTTCCTTTTGAAAAAGCTTTGCATTATAGTGTAATAGCTGAATTTGGAAAGGTCACAATCCTATATTTGGAATGACTGAATGTTGCTGGATAAAACTAATTTTTCATTCCCAGAGTTTTCAATCGTTGCTTTCAATAATAATATTTGCATTTCCATTCTGGTGGAAAAAGAAATTGTCTCTTTTAGTAAAACAGACAGATAGGAAGCCAGATAGTTGCTATGTGCTTGTATCTAACCAAGAGGGACAATAACAAAATGTAATCTTTTTGAACTAAAACTGAATTTCTTTGTAAGGAATGCTGATGTCAGGAGGAGGATGCTGGATTATTTCTACATTTGCTTTTTGACAGCATCAGTTTTCAAAGCAGAACACAACACTGTTTGTGAAAACGAAAGGTCTCCGCCTGGAGCTCACAGGGGTTTTGAGTGAGCTTAGTAGCCGTTGATGTTTGGTTTATAAATAGAAAACTTCTTTAAAGGAGTGTGCCAATGTCAGCTTTGCTTTCTGTGGTGTCTCATGGCACTGACAGGGATTCACAGCACCCATCTCAGCGTTCCAGTGATCAGGAGTGCGAAGTCTCTGAGGGAAAATGTGTGAAGACAGGGTGAGGACAGTAGAGTTTCTGATTAATTATGAAGAAAATTAAAAGGAAACTGTACATACATTATAGTATAGAACATATATACATAGAGGGGAAGGCACAAACTATGTAGCCTTGAGTTAAACACAGCACCCATATGGTGAACAACAGTTTTGCCATTGGCTCTTGTTTGCAAGATTTCACCCCTAATTACACCCTGAAGCACCTAGGAATATAGAGGTCATAGTTTCAGTTTTTCTTATTGAGATTTAAGGTTGTTGCCACCTCCTCCTGGGTGAACATAGTTCTAATGTTTCCAGTTGTTCTGAAATAGCAATTGGATTAAATCAGAAACTAGCACTAAAAGCATGATAATTTTTGGTGATTGTTTTGTAATAACCACATCTGAGTGAACTGTCTGTCTTCTGGGGAATCTTCAATAGTGAGGTTGGTTTTGTACTTTTTCAGTACTTAAAAATGTAATGTTTTATTCATAGGAAATCTGCAATCTGGCAATTGCTCAGGACAGGAGGAACTATTGTTTTATAAGCTTTACAACTTTGCCCAACATATGTTTGAAAATCAAGAAGGGAAAATATATGTCAAGGGATTCTGCATTGCAAAAAGTCTTCTGAAAGAGAGACGATTGCAAGGAGACAGAATGAGAAAGTATTAAAATGAAAGGAATCCCTTGAATATTCAGTCAATAACTTGTCACTGCTGATGTGCACTAAGGACTCCTGAGTACTGAACAGAATGGGTTAGGTGAGAGAAAGGCAGACTGTACACTTTACACCTTTCAGATACTTTGGCACAAAAAGCATACATTAGAACTTAAGAGGCCATTGTCAAATACACAGCACTTCGGAATCCATGCTTGCTTTCAACTTGTATTACACGGGATGGACATAATGTTAACACAGAACTGAAAATATATTCAAATAGTATTTAATTTTTTTTTTTTTTTCAAAACAGGCTTTAATTCTCACTTTAAAACTCTTTAGCAGCTTCTTACAAGAAAGGGCACTATTCAACATCAAATGTGTATCTCATGTCAGAGACAAAGGTCAAAAATGTACGGCAATGTCCACTGAATGGAGTGAAGATTAAAATTGTTGCAGGCCTGGTTATCTGTGTCTTAGTCCCTCTGCTAAACTTCTGCATTTAAAGATAAGCAGAATTTAATGGGAACTCTTCATTTCCTATTTTTTAAAAAATTAAATATCTGTAACACAGGGTTTCATTTACTTTCCGTAATATTGTTATGCCTTGCAATGTCTGTAAAATTATATGATACAGATGTTATACCGAATAAATTTTATCTAGCCTAGACAATTAAATTATTTTAAAAACATTTTTTCTTCATGCATAAGAACAGAATGCTAGCTACTTAGTGAACCATGTAAGGATTCGAAATTTCTGCTTCTCTAACAATAATGCCTTGCAATTGCCTATCTGAAAGACAGGGAAAAGGAGAATCAAGCGTAAAGGTTAGTGCCTTTGACTGAAACATCCCTAAGAGTAGATACTTCTAAATTTAACTGAGAAGGAAAGTGAAATAAAAAATCAGCTGAAGGAGAGAAAAAACACATACAAGATATGACTGTGAAAGTCATTTACAAACATTTACTCTACAAGTCTTTTACAGACATCTCTTAATATCAAGCAGTAGAAGTCTACAATACACTCCAGTACTGCAATGTAAACACCTGTTTAGAAAGAGCACAATTTAACACTGTGGAATTATTAATCTTTTGAAAGGCATCCATAGCAAACTTTCTATTAACTTAAACCTTGGCATTTCTGCCTTCACCCTATAACTGAAGGTGTTTCATCTTGTTTCACCATACAAAAGTCTGGTGGGGGCAGTAGGTCCACACACATACATGTTTTACATAATCCTACCTGAGGCAACATGCAAGTCTGTTATACAAACAACATATATCATTAGATGTCTCACAACAAAATAAAGAAAAATAAGCATGTAAGTGTAAATTTCAAATGAAAAAAATATTTTTTCCCTGTGTGAAACCACTAAAAATGGAGTATCACTCAGTATATATTCTGAAAAACTTCATAATGTAGTCTTGTATTTATGCATTGTATCTAAAAATTTAATGTAGTGGTAAAACATTTGAAAAAAGCTTTAAATTGGATCTGTTTGTCCTATGTAACAATAGTCTAAAAATTTTTATTCAAATAATTCATATTCTTTTTGTTTTAGAACCACCTAAATATTTGAGGTGGTAGAATTTATTACATAAACACAAAGACATATATTAAATGCTACTTGATCTGAAAAAAAACCCAAATAATATACAACAATACTGGTTTCTGTTCTCCACTATTTGCACTAGCTTAGGTTGAGAAAAATCTTTAAGGTAATACACCTAGAAACAAATAAAAGCACATGTTCTGTAAACCAAAGTTATCAAACATAAAAAGTGACAACGGAAATAAGAAATAATGAAGCCCGTGAACTCAGTAAAGAATAAAAATATCACATCAATTACATGTCCATTTTTAACAATTTTGTGTTTTCTGTAGACATGTAAAAGTGGAGTCATCATGCTTAATTTATAATATCTACCAGGATATCAATGCTGGATAAGATGCTGGTAGTGAAGAGATGATGAGTATAAATGAAATTGAAGACAAAACAGTGATTGATTCTAAATTTTGCAATCACCTTCTATGCTGTTAGCCTCTGGCTTTCTAAACCCATTTGGCAGAGCTGTGTTTCTCTCTGCTCTAGTGCTATTTAAAGAATGAACTGGGGAAACCTTCCCCTTCTGTCCCTAGAGCTATTTTCCTTTTCTCTTTTGAAGGAGTATACAAGAACAAAATTTCTGGGCTTAAAGTACTAGTGGTGTCTATGCTGGGGGTATCTTCTCTTGTACCCCAAAAGTTGACAGGAAATGGAAAGGGTGCCAATGTTAGAGACAGTCTCCAACAGGATACCTCCAGCTTCCCTATGAGATCAGATAACCTGCAGAACAGGAAGCAGCCAGGAAATATCTGTAATATCAGTAATATCTCTGGTCTGAATCCATAGCGTTGCACAGCTTTTGTACTAGTCAAATTGTCACACCAAACTTTAGCCAACTGTTGAAGAAATCACTCAAACTGAGGTAACAAGCTGCCCAAATGGAACACATTGGGCAGAGACTACCTGAATCAGGACTAACATATAGATAAAAGGATTCTGTTTACACACACAGTTGTATATAAAAAGCCAAAGAGAAAAGCGTATACTTGATTACACATATGTCTCTTCCATATGAAGGATCCTTCAATATGAATTCTGGCTTGGAGTTAATGTGTAAACCCAGTCAGTTGCACATTTATATCTTCTTGTAGATAAGCTGACTAAAGTCACAACAGCTAAACAGGCTTCTTTCTGTTGTCGCTGCTCACCGCTGCACCAGCAATTGTACAGTGCTGATCAACTCCAGCCACTGAGTGCAGCAAACCTATCTCGTTCTTCTCAGCTCTGGGCGATTACCAAAACAGAAAAGCAACTCACCCTTCTGAATGGGAAGCCAGTTTACAGAGCCCAAAAAAAGAAATGTGGAGGACAAACAAAGAAGACATAGACACACCTTCACTTCGAATTTATATTTAATGGCACAAGCCAAAATAAAGCTCAGAATAAACCTCAGAAAACTTTCTTGATGGATTGAACCTATATCAAATGCTTGGGTTTTATGCCATTTTTCTCTAACCTGAATGGTTTACTTGGACTCCTGTGAATCCTCTAACTATCCTGAAGAAATTTCAGAAGTATGCTACTTCAGGCAAAAATGAAACCTGTAAATCACACACAATTCTTTTCAAGAGAATACAAAAATAAACTGAAAACAAAGAGTTTCACATGTGATCTACAACTGTATAGTGCAAATGCAAGTGAACTGATATTTTCTGAAAAATGTACAACTTGCTCTGGTCATAAGTTCCCTGAAGTATCATTACCTTGTGAACATGAACTGTGGTAACCCAAGAAATCCCCAAATGACAAGTGACTATCCTGGAGTTGGCTACCCTGGTTAATATCAATCTGGCTACAGGTGAGCAAGAAAAAGTGCTACCAGTGAGCACAATGACAAAAAAGTCACAAGTGAAGAAGAATTATAATGAATGAATATAACTCAATATACTAAGCTGTATTCCTAGAAGAACCTGATAAACTAGATATAGGTTGCATATGAAAAGGACAAGAGGGAAAAAAATATTCATCATGGAGTCAAAACTGTCTCAAGTTCTCAGTCTTATAAAAAGGTGTACTATACATTGGAACTGAAGAGGACTTGAGGAAGCATGTGCTGATGTCTCCAGGGGAAACAAAAACTCTTGACAGAATACAGAAGAGAACTGAGGGTACCCAACAGACATATGTTTATGCCGCTGGGAAAGGTTTTCTCCTCTGGGAAGAAGATAAAAGAATACCTATATGGCTTTATTGTTTCAGGAGTCATAGAATGAGCAAAAGCACAAATAGAGTATGCAAAACCAATAATCAATGTAGGCAAAACTGAACAAAAAAAAATATTTGTTACAGAACCCCAAAGAATTTATATTCATCCACACATTTCTACTACCTTTAAGGTTAGAAAATAGAAAAGATGTATAGGTCAACTCTCCTCTTAAACTTCTTTCAGCAAAAAATAATAATATAGAAATCGAAGACAAATAATCCATGCCTCATCTCAACTTGAGAGAAAAAAAATGTGGTTAGAGTAAACCAACTTTTTGGGGGGGGGCTTGTCTCCCATTAGTATAATTTATGAATGTAAATTTGAACACTATTTCCAAAAGCAGAAAATTCCCACAGTAACAAAAATTCACCAGAGAGCCCTCAGATACAAGCAGAAGGTATAATGTCCTGATAAATAAACATCATAAATAAAGTGAAATGAAAATTATAAAACCGAGTCAAGGGAGATGATTTTTGCCAGGTGAAGGTCCTGTTCATATAATTGAAGGATTCACAATGAGACCAAAGTATATTTTTCTCAGGTGGTATTCAAGTTAGTTTTCCTCAAAATACCTCAACTGCAACGTGTCACCTCCAACCACAATTCTACAGATTTTTTCACCTGAGGATGGCCTTTGCAAAAAGATATATATATTCATACCTGACAAACAATCCCAGATTCTTTCAGAAAGATTCTTTGCTTCTGCTTAAATGTCAAAAGTAGCCTACAAAACCAAACTGTTGCCAAAGCCAGATTGTGTGAATGTCACAGTGAGGCATACTACATACATACAGTTTACGTAATTCTTATGCATGTCAAATTCTGTCAGATTCAGATTAATGAAATGTTGTATTTCAGAACCGGCTATCTCCAGCCTACAGTAAAATAATACTAATGCTCTGCATGGGTCAGTAGTTACCAGAGTTTCCTACCATCAGGAAGAATAAAGGCACTTTGCACACCTGCTTCCCAAGTTTTAATACATCCCATTGTCTACTATCACAAAAGGGTCTTATTAAAATATTTCAGCCACTTTTATTAAAATTACTGTCTGCTTTACTTCTTCATACAGTTAACATGCAGGTTAATTTCTTGATTTTTGGTGTGTCTTTGGTATAACTGTAATATTTTTTATCATGAAAAGATCTTTGGCTAGTTAACCTCAGACTTCTAAAGATCAAATTATTATATCCGGTGGTATGAGAGGACTTGCTCTGTCACTGAGTTTCACATATGAGGTTATAAAAATTGATACATTTCATTCCGTGTCAGCAGATTTTCAGACTGTAACCCATGTTATATCATAAGTCCAAAGTTAATACTCTTATGTCTACATGGGGAGCAATGGAACCATAACTCCTCAGGGACACTTGCTGAAATACAGGAGGTTCAACCTAAACATCAGGAAACACTTTTCACTGTGAAAAAAGTAACCAAGGTCAGGGTGACTGAGCACTGGCACGAGTTGCCCAGGACAGTTGTGGAGTCTCCCTCCTTGGTTATGTTCAAAATTCATCTTCAAACAGGAACATTTTAACCAATTTTTTTTTCAACCGTTCACATTCTTTCAAATTCAAGAAAACATACTGACTCTGGGGTCAACATTTGACAGACTTCACTTCCAGTTGTACTTTATTCTGCATATACTACTTCTGAAGATGCCAATTCGGTGGCGGGAAACTAAATACTGATAGAACTAAGAAATCCTCTTTACAAAAAGAATTTTTTTTCATACATACTATTGAAATAAGTGTTCATTTACTGCATTTAGGTTAGACTAAAACTTAGGGACAATTAATACTCCATAGAATAGTTATAATAGAAAGGAATTTTATTTTCTTTTTAAAACATCTTCATGGTGCCCACCACCAACATTATGGAAAGATACATTTAACAGATAAGAAAATTGTATTAATGTACAATCATTTTCTTTTAAGACATTAATGCTACTGCCCATCGATTTCTACCTAATTGTACTTACCTTTATAAGGTGGAAGTTAGCTCTTGGATTTGTAGAAAAGGACCATTTTTTTTCCTTATGTTGGAAAGGTGCTAAATAGTGTAGTAGAATAGATACGACAAGATATATGTTTTCCTTGAACCTAGCCAGACTTACAAAACTGGCTTATTTTTTTCCTTCCAGCACTTAATTTTGAGTCCTATGAACTAATCTGCAAACTCAATACTGAAAATTTTAAGTTAAATGAAAGGTCTAAAATGAGCAACTCTGACAGTTCTTTTAATGTGCATAAGCAATCGGTAACTGGCCAGAAATCTTCACAGGGGACCTTACTAAGAAAGTACATGGTCATCAGCAGAACAGCATCTTCTGTCATGCTCTAAATCTTCTTTATGGGCAGAGGAAGCACAAGCTATACATAAAGGAGGCCAAGGATTTATTATTAATATAGTGGAAAAATTTTCAGTCTAATTACAGTTATTATTAGTCTAGATCTAATTATTTACAGAGGGAGAAAAAAGGTGGAATACAGGAAAAGGCACAAATCTGCAGCAATATAATTAACATAAATATTTACTACAGACACTTCTTAGTCTCTACCCTTTCCCAGGTGCTGTGCTCTCCCTTGTACTGCCACTCAGGGTCCTAGTGTCAGTGGTTTCACCATAGTGTTCACAGTGATGAGGAAAATATTACAACAAATTGCCAACACCTGGAGTTCTTTTGTTGGAAGCAACGTGGTGCTCATGTTAATGATTTTCTCTTCCATTACCCTTTTTTTTTTGTTGTTTTTTGTTTTGTTTGTTTTTGGTTTTTTTTTTGTTTTGTTTTTGTTTTTGTTTTTGTTTTTGTTTTTTTGTTTTGTTTTGTTTTGTTTTTTTTTTCCTCCCATGTATGGTCTTTTTACAACTTTCTTTTCTTCAGTGGTCAGCAGGTCCAGGTTGCATCCAAGTTTACTATCTGTAGTGCCTTTTACATAAGT
>JAWWES010000001.1:57477145-57528723 GCA_035583135.1 Lophotriccus pileatus
ATAAGTCAGATACTGTTTCTTTGTGTTCTTTGTTACCATTAAAACCAATTTGGTCCATCTCTAGGTCTGCATTATTTTTTAAGTGATCATTGTTGGTCATAGCTATAGGGACTCCAGTGCTAGGGGAAACTCAAATTTGGCAGCTCAAAAGAGGTAAGGCTGTTGGAGCTCCATTTCCACAGCTCCACATCCCCACTCTGCCAGTAGTGAGGCAGAGTGCGATGAGCATGGGCATAGTATTTGTTCCTCAAGAGTCTCCAGTCTAATTTGGATTTCCGCCTCCACTGTGTCCCAGTACTCCTTGATCTTGTGGAGATGGGCTTCTGATGGGGTGATGACTCCTGTGATGGGCCTGGGAGGAGCTAAGGGCAGAATTTGAGCTCTCCCTTCTGCTGTTGCCTTTGTGCTATTTTGTAGGGTGCAGATGAGCTTTCCCTACATAACCTAACAGCACTTGTGACCCATTTCTTATCACCACACACTTGCACTGTCTGTGCTGCATCCTGTGTCTGACTCCAAAAGCTTCTGCTGACTTTCCAGGCATGTTTCTGTCTACATATTTTCGTTAGAGTCATAAATAACTCTTTCTACCTGGAAAAATTGCTCGTTTCCCGTATAAAAAACTGTAGTGCCACACAAATATAACTAACAGTAAATGAAATTAGGTATGGATACCAGGTCAGTTAGAGAGATGCTTCCATGGTGAAATCAAGAAAGACCTGGAGGCAGGTCCAGAGAAACACAGCCAAAATAGACCTGATGAGCCTTTTTCCTGAACCTGTGCAAACTCAGTATAAAGCTCACAGCCTACTACTAGCACCGGCAATCCTATATTGTGGGACTACATGGTTACACTTACTCACAATCAAGCAATCAGGAATACGCAGTTCAGACAATCAGACCACATCTTGCAGATCATATCACCCAATAACAGCCCTTTGGATATACATTCTGGAAAGACTCCTAACTGTGTAATCAACTATTTCAACCTAGGGATTCTTAGAGCATTGGTTTGTGACATACAAAGAATTTCTGAAAACCCCCGGATGTTGACTTTGCCCCCTATATTGTCATGCCTTATAAACTTCGCCATGCACTGTAAATGCTGTATTCCCTGCTGCACTGTGGCCTTTGGAAAACAGATCTGCATGGATGGTTTCAGACAAATATGAATTCCTCTACTTGTACCTAACCTGAAGAATGTGAATCAGCACCTGCTGTTTTGTGTCTTCATCAGTGCAGTGCTATACTTGACGGTAGCAAAATCAGAATATATGAATACCAAAAAAATCCAAAGAATCTCATTAAAGAGGTGTAAGTCTCCCATACTAGAGTTGAATGACATGTCTTTTCAGAGAGCTCATCTGTTTTTACCTATCTGTGTAGACAAATGTGGGTCCACAGATGCATGGGACTAGAATGTGTCTCTCTCTCAAATTACGTCTCAAAATGAGCTGCTGAAGGACCATAGCTGTGTCTGGGAAGTAGATAGATTAATTGGGCACTTATAAATCACTATTTACTTCCAGCAGATCTTGCAAAAGTCTTGTGTTTTCATCAAGCTGCCTGCAGAAATACTAACAACTGCAGTCCTGGTATTTGGACAATAACAAGGATAGCAACTACTATTTTTGCAATGCTTAGTGGCCCATATATTAAAAGATCAGGAAACAATACTGTTAATTTCCAGTAAGGGATCAGCTACTGATTTCTTTCTCCATTTTTTTCCAGTATTTTTCTTCTCAAATAGTATTGATGGATGATTTAAAATGTTAGACAGAAAACTACACAGCTTGCAGGAATTTGGAAAACATCTTCCTACTTGCTAAGAATATTTATGATAAAGAAGGCTTTAACAGAAGACCCGTAACACAGTTTTCCAGAGCAGGAAGAAAGATTACAATTCAAACTCTGCACATATATAATATGGGCAGAAGAACTTTGAAGAATAAGGGTGAAGAACTTTATATAGGAGTTGATATTGACACTTGAACTCCAGCTGGGAATCTGTATTGCAAAATTTTTTGTCAGTTAAGAAGCCTTCTAAAAAAAAGCACTGATTATTAACTTAGAAAATAGTTGAAGCAGAAATAATGCAATATGCTATAGAATGTCTGTGAACTAAGTAGAAATTCAATGTTTATATATAAAGTCAGTAAGGGTTTTTTAATGTCTAGATCTGAACTTTATAATAGACTGTTGTTACTTTGTCTGTCCCAGGACTGTAAGAAATTGACATGAGAGGACCTGTTTAACCTTTCAGAAATAATTTTAAAATAGACTTAGAAAGAATTACAGACATTGTTTTCTCTTTAAGTAAGTGATACAATGAGAAATTTTCATCTGGTTTGGTCAGGTCACATCAAATTATGTCACATCATAGAATATGTTGAACCTAATGCAACACGATACAAGTGCAATGTCTGCATCAAATTTTTAAAAGAATAATTTAACCCAAAATTTAAAAAAAGTGCAAGAAAGTAAGAAAGATAATACTTAGATCTCCTTATTCCAAACATAACTCTGCTTCCTTTTAATAGACAGATGCTTTTATGTTCTCAGAATCAGTTACTTTGTCTCCAGGTAGTTACAAATAACATAAAAAATCTAAGCAAATAAACAAAACCAACCAACAAACCAAAAAAAACCCAACAACTGAAAAAAAACAAACCACACCACCAAACGCCCCCTTAGGATTTCATTGAAATGTCACTTATTTTTTTCTTATAATGGGTCTTGACAAGAAAATGTTCATGCTGTGTGACTTTGAAAATGCCCTTTTCTGGCAGGCAGCTTTTCTGCCAGTGCTACCCTGTACTGGCTTTAAACAACAGGAACAAGGGCCAATTTAAAGTCCAGGAATCAATTAATTTGAGATGCACAGACTCCCCATGAAGCAATTGTTCCCTTGGATGGACATACTGTCTTCATTATCCATGGATTTTGAAGAACTTAAATATTCAACCACTGATGTACATTCTTTGCACTGTCAGTAACATAAGTGATGTGACTGCCCAAAAAAGAAAGCACATTTCTGCCTAAGAATGCATAGTGTGATATTCCAGCAAACACGGATGGGAGTGGAGAAAACACACATACATACTAGAATTAAATTATGTCCTGTGGAGATAAACTGGACAGGTTTAAAAGAAGGAGAAATTTACAATACCCTTTGAACAGGATAAAGACGTGAGTATATTCTTTTTTCATCTTGTTCAAAATATGGAGATTCATTCTCTGCCTCCTTCGAAGAATTTTCATATTTTCCATATTTCCTACCTTCCCACTAGCGGGTAGCTCATTTTTGTTCAAATTACTCAGTAACCTTGGTACTTGTCTCCCAATTCTTGCTACTTTTCAAATAGATTATGCATTTTTTTTATTGTAACAATAAGAGAGCAATAGAAGACCAGGATGAAAAAGGAAAGCAAAGTAAAAATAAATGTAATCTCTTGTGCTCTAAAAATCTGTGGAATTTTTCTCTGGAATTCCTTTCAAAAAAAAAAATTATTCTGAAATTATTGTGAAATTGCTCTTCTGATCAGTCAATGATTTTATTTTTTTCCTCTAAATTTCTGCTAGTAATACAGTGTCATAATACAAAGTAAGTATCGAGCAACTAGTACCTCAAATTTGTGAAACTGGAACCCTCTTCCAAACAAAAACCAGTACTAGACCCAAAAACCTGAAATATTAAGGGGCAGAACATCATGATCTTGGTTATTTAGAATGTAAATTTTCATAGGCTAGAACTGTAGCAATGGGTGTGTTTTAGTAGGAACAAGATCAACACCCTAAAATTTAAGTATTACATGTATTAATTAAATTTGTTTCTGAATCTGTTTTCTAATATGGCCTTGTCTTCTGTGCACTATGCTTCCTCATGGACATGGATTTAAACTTATCTGTAGGGGTCCCAGAGATGGAAGACTCCTGGAAAGCTTAACATCTCTAATTTGTACTGTCTGCTGAGCACAGGTAAAGTCATGGAAAGTATGCATTCTACCAGCATGTCTTAAATCCAGCACTTCCAAAAGACTGCAAGAAATCTTTGACTTTCATCTCCATCCCCTCAAGAAATTATATGGAATCTTTCAGGAACTTCCAGACATCTACGTCTTCTTATAGAGTAGAATTTATTTAAGTTTAACATGATTAAAATTTAATCTATATTTCTCAGATACAGAAATAGGATGGACACTTGAGACTAAATCAAATAGGGAATGAAAATGTGCTTTAAAATATAAAAATATTTTGTTTGGACAAAAGGCACAATTTCCAGTGACTACTATGCTAGACTGTACAGACACTTTAGTTTAACAGAAGGAGAGAAGGAGAAACAGACATGTAGACAGATGATCTGCTAAGTCTGCCAACTGCTTACTCACTTCTTTTAATAGCAGCTAAAAGTAAAAATCTGCTGTCTAGCTAACAGTATCAAATTTTACTCTGTAATTTTCTCTATGGGTGTGTTGTGCCATATTAAAATACTTAGATATAAATCTGTGGTCTTAATGATCTGATCTGATTTCTAAAGAAAGCATTTTGCTGCGCTGACATGCTTAAGGTAGCTCCTAGAAAACCATTTATGGAATCAGAGGCCATAGAGCTGCATTATTGCAGCAGTACAAATAAACTATATCAGAATCCCAGAATGGCTGAGGTTGGAAGGAACCTCTGGAGGTGTTGCCATGGTCCAGCCACTCTACTCAAGAAGGGCCACTTAGAGCAGACTGCCTGGGGTGGTGTCCAGATGGCTTTTGAACATATCGAAGGAGGGAGACTTCACAACCGCCCTGGGCAACCTGTGCCAGTGCTCAATCACCCTGACCTCCATTACTTTTTTCATAGTGAAAAGTGTTTCCTGATGTTCAGATGGATCCTCCTGAATTTCAGTGAGTGTCCTTTGCTTCTGGTCCTCTCACTGAGCATCACTGAAAAAAGCCTGGCTCTACCTTCTTCACACCATCCCTTCAAGCACTTATGCATACTGATAAGTTTCCCCCTGAGCCTTCTTTTCTCCAGGATGAAAAGTCACAGCTTTCTCAGCTTTTCTTCATGTCAGATGTTTCAGTCAGTTCATTACCTTTGCGGCCCTTTGCTTTATTTTCTTCAGTATGTTCATGCTCCTCCTGGACTGAGTAGCCCAGAATGGGACATGTGGTACCAGATACAGCCTCAGCAGTGATGATGAAGGACAATATGCACAATGCTATGTTAAAATGTTTTGAACAAAGCAATGGACTCGAAGCTTATGTGACAACTTCAACCGTGCACTGATTTCTGTTGCATAGCATAAATGTGCTCAAATTTCTTTGAGTTTTTAGCATTTCCAACAGCGAGTGTTTTAGCCCTAGCAAGTATATCCACACTGTCAAACAGCATAGCTCTACAATTTTCCCCCAAATGCTTAAAATTGGATTTGCTGTTGTGTATAACTATTCATTTTCCCCTGACTGTGTTTTGGAGTCAATGATTCAGTCATCTATCCAGTTGTCTCTACAGATAAGATCCTGGAGACTTTCTCGGATTCAGAACAATTAATTTTCAGATTCAAAACAGCTTCTAAACCATGATAAATGGATTTCTTTGCCGTTTCCTCTCTCTGTTTTGCAGAGTCCTTCAACACTATCTCACAGGACTCTGAAATCACAAAAATATCATGTCATGAATTGCATACCCCAGCTTTGTTAAAACACTAGTACTGTGGGACAGAACACATGCTTGCATCATTTCAAGCACTTGAAATGAAGATGAAACTTTCATGTGTGAAACATCTTTATGTCCCTGTGCATACACATGTATTCCTGTTATTGTATGTCTGCCTTCAGAAAACCACTTAAACACCTCCTGTATAATTTCAGTTAAGTGAAACTGTGAAAGGTTAAGCTATGGAATTAATATGCTGCTCATGAAAGTCGGCTCTCAGTTGTGAGACAGAAGCTGTTAAATCTCCATTATGCCTCCATAGAGGCAAAGGTTGAAATTTGAGCTTTAATCTACTTAGAACCAAAGTAATCTACCTGACAAAGTTAAACATTAGGAATACTCTCACCCCAGGGACATCACAAAAAAAAAAAAAAAAGCAAAAACAACCAAATACCAAAACACCAAAGGATTCAAGCATGAAAAACCATAAATACATTGCTAAACAAATACATGGCTAAAGAGCTTAAATAATTGTACTGCTTATTGAATTCTCTGAAGGAAATGAAAGAGATAGATTTTCTCTCCTCTTAATACATTGATCTCTCGCTGGTGGTCTCTCCCACCAGAGTACACATGCACCAATATATTTTAAGATTTGACTTGTTCCAGGTTTTGTGGGTTTCAGAAGGGCTGAGGTAAACAAACTCTAGCTCTTTAGAATTTGGTAATTAGTATTCCCTAGATGTCTAAACTTCATCTATCATGAGTAAAGAGAGGCATCAAACAGAGCACGATTTACTTAAAATAGGTGTGGAAGTATTTGCAATAATTTCTAGATGTTCTTATTTTGTGTAGAAGGAGCCTCATAAACTGCTGAAATGCTTCAATTTTAGATGATTGAAGATTTTAAGATTATGGTACAAGTTAAGTAACATTAATCTCATTATAACTTGCTGCTTCGATGTATCTTGCTTGTTAAAGATATCTTTGTTTTGAATGACAGAACTGGGAGAAATCTCAAAGGCTACTGCATTCCTTCCTTTCTTCAAAAAAACATAATTTCATGAATTTTTTCTGTTAGCAAGCTCCAAACACTTGAAGTAATTCAATGTATTTCATTACTTTAGAATCTGATCAAAACCCCAAAGTCAGTGGAAGTCATCCTATTAATTCAATGGGGCTTAAGTCCTATTAATATTTCTTCTATTATCGTCTTTGCTTTTTTTCCTGTTTGGGATACCAAAGACTGTGAAAAATTCATTATCTAAAATTACCATTTCATTTCCTCTTGAACAAATAACTTGAAAAATAATAAAATTTATAGGTTGTATTTCTTTTTCATTTAGATTTTCTTTTTAAGGTGATCATAATATACCCACATTGACAGTGATAAAATGGAATGGAATACTTCTTTGCTGTGATAAATAGTTAGAGACTCAAAAATAACCTTTTAGATCAGAAATTTTTCACTGGCACTTTAAAATTTACTTATTTACTGGTTAGAGGCCTTCTAAACTATCTATATATACTTCAAGGGGATAAGGGGCTGAGTGATACAGTATAGTTAAGATATTGTTATATCTGCTTTAAAATATTTTTCACTAAAGTTCCTTTTCTATTATCTACTGTTTCATTCTCACATTTGAACCAATGATTTCTTAAATAAGATAGTATTTTCAGTACTGAAACAGAGTCACATTTAAGGAGCAGAAATATGTTTGCACTTCATTATTTCGCCACATAAATTTGGAAGAGAAAATCCAAGCCATTTTGGCTTGATTTGAAACTCAGATGTTCATTTGATAAAATGTTCATAGCACTCCTGCTGAAATCAAGTTATACTGGTGAGCCTAACAGCAGATCTGTCTTTATTGTTATATTTCCCAAGCTATTGGTAGTACAGGACATTTTTAATAAATGAAAGGGAGAATTGATTTGCTTTGTTAAGTTTTTATTCATAAAAGTCTGTTAAGGTTGGGGAAGGCTTTCATCTTTATTAATGAAAGAGAATACATGTCATGGATCATTAGACTGAAATACAGTAATAAAAAGCTGACGGTAGTTTCTCTGAGTAAAAAGAAAATAAAGCATGAAATAAGATTAAATATTCCAAAATGCCTGAATTACTTAGGAACCTAAAGTCAGTGTCTAGATGTATGTAACTATCTTGGAATCTATACAACTGGAAAACAAGGACTCTCACTTCTTGCTGTTGGTCTCTAAATAGTCATCCTGGATTCCCTGAATGGGATTCACCTCATCTTCTTTAAACATCTACATTGAATCTGAATTAATCAACCAGGGCTCCCTTTATAGTTAGCTGAGAATAATAGGCACTCTCTCAGGGTGCAGTTCATCCGACCTACTTCATATGCTTATTTTAGGATAAGAATTGTGACCTAGAAGTGCCTATTTCTCTTCTTTGACTACCAGGGAGCCTGAAGTGATTAGCTCAGGTGCAGCCATTCACACTCTTAATGTATGTGCTTAACCAAATTAATTCCTCCTTTTTTCTGTGATTATATCTCTGGGAATTTTGCATAACAGAATACATATCCATACTTATCTGCTTTTTCTTTATTAAAAAAAATATTTATTTGTGCAAAAACATTTCTTAGCACTCATATTAGTACTTCAGTTTTCACCTTATTACCAGAAATACAATTAATTTGCAGAGGGATAAAATATAGCTACATAATTTCATATTTAGTCAAGTGAACAAAAACTCTTAAAATAAAATGCAAGTTATAGGATCTCAAAGACAACATGACATTAGAGGTTAACATTAATACAAATAGACTAAGCACCTAGTTGCAGGTTTTCTGGGAGGGGGTGATGAAGGATTAGCTCCCTTTCACCCAACTCCCCATTACCTTTGTTAACACTTGTTCCCAAAAGTCACGTGCCAAAATCTATATTAAGAGCAAATCCCATTAAAAAACAAAACAAAAAAAGCCAAAAACCCCCACAACACAGCAGGAAGAATGTAACTCTCTTGTGGGGACCTCTACCTGAATATTTTTACTCATCAATTAATGGGACAGAGTTGTAGTTGCCTCTCGCTCTGACTGACACAGCAGGAAGGGCCACCTGTGATGCCCTTTCATTTCAGGCTGCAGCTGTTCCTAGTAAGCTTTGGAAGAAAAAGTCAGAACAGGGAGGTGAACACGGTTTTATTGAAGGATTAAAAAAACCCTGAGTACTTTTTCCTGTGTCTTTTCTTCTACACATAACATTGTTTATCACCTACTTTTCACTGGTCCACGTGGTGTTTTAAAACTATTTACATATAACATGAGAGAAGTAAGCCAACAACAAACTTCTGAGGCACGATGTACTATCTGTGTCAAGCAGAACATTTTATCAACTAATTTGGCACCTTTTGCAACTGACTAACTATCCTGAGGAAGAAGATCTCTGGCAGGACTTTGTGTATGGGATTTTAAAGTTACTAAAAACAACTACTTAATCAATACCTAAGTTCAAAGTAAGCTATTAATGAAAAAATTATAAGCAGATGTAGAAGACTTACAAAATCCAGGAAGGTTATGTCAAAGACTTCAAACAATGACAACCCTTTTTTCTGGGCCTTTCTCTTTTGAATTATTTTAATCTTTTATAATTAATTTATTTAAAAATAATTTCTATCTAATTTTCATGTTTCTTTCTCCCTCTTCTCATTTCAAGTTTCTTTGTCTGTGCTCAGTTCCACCTGCTTGCTAGAAGGGCACACTTAGGTTTGTCTGTTTTACTCTCGTGGCTTACTGACTCTTGATTGTATATTGAATGAGATTTGGGCACAAGACAATCTTTTCTAATCTGACCTAGTTTCTATGGAAAGGAAAACATGGCAGTAGCCACTGTGCTGTCCAAGAGTTCAGTCTACAACTCAGAATTTCCTATTTCAGCAATGTATGTGACCAGCTAATAAAGAGAACAAGTAGAGAAAAATCTCTATACCCTTCCAAGAAAAAAGATTAATTTTTTGAAATGTCCTCTTTATTCACTGCTTGTAGCTAGTACTCAGAGCCTTCAGGCTATGTACTGTTACACAAATTCATAATTATTCTATACCCAGTCTTTATTTATTTGGGAAAAGTAAATACTGCAGGATTTTTTTGAAGGCAACTAGAGAATCATATTGCTTTGTTATCTGCCCTTGGAATGAACAGAATAAATGTTCATGTGCCTTCTTATTTCCTAATAGAAATATATTTGTTGAAAAATTTTATACTATTTTAATCATGAATTCAAAACATTGTCATTCATAATAGAATGTATGCACATGCATTGTTTCTGTAATATTTTTGAGATCTGAAGCTTTATGTATAAAAAGAACAAAAGATACCCTCCGTTAAAAATAAATAACCTAAATCTGAAGTTGAAGATTTATTTTTCCCTGAAATCATGAATAATAATCTGTAAATATGGTACAGGAATCATATATATACAGGAGTCTACTATCCATAACCTAGCCAGGATGATGATGTCAATTCTTTGAAGAAGTGAGGAATACACTGAAATCAACTGGTCTTGTCCTTATGGGGGACTTCAGCTTGCTGAATGTTAACTGGGAACACTACATAGCTGGCACAAACAGGTCCATAAGATTCCTAAAACATCCTTAAGATAAATTCAGGGTACAGGTACTAAGGGAGCCAACTAGGAGAAATAACCTCCTTGCTTTGTTAATGGAGGGGGTTTTGGACACTGCAATATAGGCAAGGTATTAAGCTGTTAGAGATAACTGAAAGGAGATAGATAACGAAGGACTTAGGGAGGAAGCTGTATGAGGAGCATCTGAGGTCACTTGGTTTCTTCATCTGGGAGAAGAGGAGACTGAGGAGAAACCTCCTTGCAGTCTACAGCTTCCTCACTAGGATAGAGGAGGGGCAGCAACTGATCTCTTCTCTCTGGTGACCTGAGGCATAAAGCTGTGTCTGGTGGGGTTTAGTTTAGGTGTTAGAGAAAGGTTTTTCACCCACAGAGTGGCTGGTCACTGGAATAGTCTCCCCAGGGAAGTAGTCACAGCAGGAAGCCTGCCAGACTTCAAGAAGCATTTGGTCAATGTTTTCAGGCACATGGTGTGATTTTTGGGGTTGTCTTGTGCAGGACTAAGAGTTGGGTTTTGGTGATCCTTGTGGGATCATTAAAACCCTTCCAGCTCAGGATTAAATGATTGTATGTGTACTTATAGAATAATTACCTCCAGGTTTCAGGGAGAGTACAAGCAAGACATGTTCTTTCAGAACTTCATCCTTACAAACTTTTCTTTTGCTCAGCACTGATTCCTGTAAATGACATACTTAAGGAAATATATCCATTTCCCCTTTGTTTCCTCTTTGAAACTTTGAGCTTGTTTCTGTATGATTCCAGTTTCAGTTAAGCAGAAAACTATTTGAGAAGTAGGTGGAAAATGTTATAATTTCCTCGTAGTATACTTATACATATTGCCTTGAGAAATACCATTTTTGTGAATGATCAGGAAACAGTGGCCAGCAGTTAAACATATTTGAAACAAGTTTCTGTCATTTTTGTCCCTTGCTAAAATGAAGGTGCTGGCAGAAGTAGTCAAGCCAATTTTTGACCGATCTCAAAGATGAGCTGAAATATCTACCAAAAAAAAAAAAAAAAAAATTGAGCTTTTCTTAGAGATGAGTTGGCAACAAAATCTTAGTTGAAAAGGCTTATCAAGCCTAGTCATTTAATTACTTTAATCCTTCAGAAATTCTTTTAATGAGGTAATTATTGCTATTATAAACTTGGGAAAATAAATCTGTGTGCAAAGTTGGAGACAATATAATCAATAATGAAACCTGCATCCTGCCTCTTTTTTTAATCAGTGTTCAAACTCAAGGGAAAGAATAAAGCAATATAAGTAACCATATCTCAAATGCACAGCTAAATATGATTATTCCTGGCCAAAGTCATGCTGATGTTTTTCTATTTACATATTTTCTCTATGACTAATTGGACAGCCAACTTAGCATCTTTATGAATTAGATAATTTAGGATGTTTTCTTACTGCTTAGAATCAATAAAAAAGAAAAACACTTTTCTTCTCTTAACTGATTTAATTAAATACCTCACCATTTTAATTCAAACGCTAAATAAACAAAATGTTTTAGGGGATAACCTCCTATATTTCCACCATTTTTTATGAATAATGTTTAAGTATTTCATATATGACTTCTTAGATTTTTCCTTCCTTTTTTTTTTTTTTAGCAGCTTCTTTGAACTGTGTCAGTCTTTAAAAAAGCTGCATTTATCAAAGTTATTGTATTTGTCCTCATTGAAAAGATGTCATCCAGTTGCTGTCCCATTGCATACAGTTATTATATCCAAAGTGTATGACTTAATGTCTATTTTTATTAAATTTCACAAGGCTTCTGACAGTCCATTTTTCTAGCCTTTCTAGGTCACTCTGAATAACATTCGTGCCCCCCCATATTGACTACTTCCACAAATTTGGTTTTACCTCCCTGGATCATACTTATCCCATCCAACACAGCATTAATAAAAACAGTTTGGCCCCATTATCAATACTTCAGGGAAAACAATGCTCACTGACCACCAGTTGGACTTTGTACCTTCTGATTACAACTCCTTAATTCTGATTTCCAGTCCACTCGTATCCATGACACCAGAAATCTCTCCATGAAAGACTATGGCGGTTACTGAAGCACAATTTGTTCTTGATAAATCCATGCTGATTGTTTCCAATCACCCCCTTGTTCTTCACATGTCTGAAAATGGCTCTCAGAAAGATTTGTTCCATTATCTTCCCAGGGACAGATGTGGGAGTTATTGACCTATAGATGGGTGACTATGACGTTAACATGTCAAAGTTTTAGCAATGGGGGACCTGCACGGGTGGCTTCTGTGAGAAGACAACAGAGGAATAACCATGAGAGGTGTCCCAACCCAAGGGAGGAATCTCTACACACACTAGAAAAACAACTGTGTTAAAAGAACCTACTGTTTTCAAGTAGGACTGGAGTTTTACAGTGTTTGACTGTCAGTCATATGTCCTCCTGTTAGCTGTGTCAGCTTAGCATTTTTAGATAAGGACACTTTACCATATCTGTGGCACCTTCACCTCACTATCAGGATGTTTGGCTTTGAGTTTAATGAGATAGACTGGTTTTAGCATAATTCAACACCAAAAGCAGTGTGACACCTACTACCACTAGAGCACTGTTCAAGCTGTTTTACCACATTCAGGGCTGAGCATCCTGCTAAAGAAGCCCATGGTAGACAGGCTCCTGGCAGGAACTGTGGTCTCTGGAGAGGAGCCCATGCTGGAGCATGTTTACTGACAGGATCCTGTGGGGGACCCACCATGCAGCAGTCTGTTTCTGCACTGAAGCAGATCATGAATGACTGTATCCTGTGCAAGGGACCCCCCACTGGAGCAGAGGAAGAGTGTATGAATAAAGGAGCAGCAGAGACAAAGTATTATAAACTAAATGCAAGCCCCATTCTTTATTTCCCCGTGCTGCTCAGCAGGGTAGAAGGTAGGAGAATCAGGTGTGAAGCTGAACCTGGGAAGAAGGAAAAGGTGGGGAAAGATGTTTTTACATTTGCTCTTATTTCTCATTATCCTACTCTGATTAATTGGCAATAAATTATATTAATTCCCCCAAGCTGAGCCTGTTTTGCTCATTATGGTAGCTGGAAAAGGATTCCCTATTTTGTCCTACTGTCCTACTAAGGAGGGGAAGTGATAGAGCAGCTTGGTGGACCTATGTGGACCAGCCAAAGTTAGCCCACCTCAACCTTTTTGAAACAGCAGAAACTTCCGCTGACAATATTTGTTTTTCAGAGATCACCATCTCTGAAGAGCAGTTGCAACTACATGAGTCACCTCCCTCATCAGCTTTGGATTCCTTCTGGTTCCATGGACATCTGTATGTTCAACTGCTCTAAGTTCTCTCTGATTTTGTTTTGCTCTAAAAGAAGCAATGCTTCATTCCCACCATTGTAAAACAAGGTGGTAAAAATAGGAAATGCAGTAACTACCTCATTCTTTTCCATGTCCATGGTCACAAAGTCCCATGTCTTCACATGCATTGCTATTTTCCACTCCAGTTGACCACTGGTTTTTCTGACTCCAACCGTACAGATTCAAGAAATGTCTACTGCTTCCATTTACTCTTTCTGTGCATCCAGGCTGGGGTTTTGCCATGCTTTCTTGATTTTCTGACCACGGAAAAAGACAGCTTTTCTGATCTGAGAAGATTTTCTTTGATGATCAACAATCCCTCTTTGGCCCTTGCCCTCAAAGAAGGTCTCCCATGGAACCCTGCCAACCAGATCCTTGACTAAGCCAAAATCTACTCTCCTGAAACACAGTCCTGTGTTTCTACTAATTGTTTGGCTTATTTATCTGAAGACCTTAAACTCTATTATCTCACAGTCACTGCAGTTGAGATTTTCCTTGGCTTTTATGTCTCTGATTAATTCTTCCGGCCTAGCCTTGTTGCCAGATCAGCAAATATCAAAGTGTTTGAAGTCTATAATTAAGCACCAGGGCTGACAATTGGGGGACTTGTTTGAGGCATCTAAAGAAGGCTTTGTCTACTTCTTCTTCTTGATCACGTAGACTGTATCAGACATTTACCAAAGCAGTAGCAGTGTTGTTCTGCTCTCTATTCCTTATCATTAGCTCTCAGCTGGTTCATCACCTATCCCGTGCATTCTATATGCTCCTTGGTGTAAAGTACTAACCCTCCTCTTCTCTTTACCTGTTTTTCCTGAAAGCTTGCATAAAAGCATCTGAACACTTTAGACCTCTAATATATCAGATGTGGCTTCCAGCTGCCAGTCCAAACAAATATTCCTAGTGTGACCTGCATTCCACATGCATGAACGATACAAAGGACTATATGGGCCTATCTGAGGACAACTGAAATAAACATTAAATGTTTACTGCTTATTTTCTATGTTTTAATAACTATATTAAATTTTCCATTCACTGTTATGCAACCATGGTAGCCTAGACATCATCTCATACATAGACTTCTACAAATAAAGACTTAAAATAAGGTATCATATTACAGAAATTAATCTTGTCTGAGATCTCTACAGTGAATGTCTGTACACATCTAAGTTGAACACCCCAATCTTAGCTAAAGAAGAGAATTACGCAGTTTTTCATCTTATTATTTTAGCTTTCTATATCAGGATGAGATGAATCTCATCAAGATGAGAAATGCATGTCTCTGTCTTGTTTACAAAGTGATCTAGCTGGCTGTGTTTAGCTAGCTCAGTTATGTATGGCTATACCAAAGATATTTAATTATAGATATGATTAATTAAACACTGGTGCGTTCACAAACACTTAATTTTGTTACAAATCCATAACCTGAGTCCCCCTGAACATTTGACTCTATCTGTGGTTGAAATTGTGGTGATTTGCCCCCTTGAGATTTCTGATCAGAAATTCCTAATTAGAAAAATCAGAAATTTCCTAATTATGTTTCCTAACCTAATTAGGAAAACCTGATTTTAGTAGGCAAAAAAGTGTTCTTACTCACAAAGGGTTGCCATAAAGCGTTGCCACCTTAACATTGGTGAAGCAAACAAAACAAAAGAAAGCTGAATTAGAGTTAAAATCTTTCATCATTAAACTCTGTCTTCATGGACAAGCTGTCCTTCTGTTGTCTAATAATGAAGCGCTGTTCCATCTCTATTTGAAACAGGTGGATTCTAGACATTACTGAGATGTGACCTTCAGGTGATTCAAAGAGGAAATATGACATCCCTTAAGTGTCAGTAGCTGCACTGTGAAATAACACAACAAAAAAAAAAAAAGCAAACAAAAAAAATTCTGCTTCTCTTCCCCCAATTTGTTCTTGTAATGTACAACCCTATATGCTTATATGAAAAAGGAACTGACTTGTCATATCAACTATCTAGTGACAATGCCATCCAAAAAGGAGTACAAAGTCAGGCTTCTTGAGCTATTTCCGATTTCCTTGAGCCTCAAAGCATGGCTATGTGAGCAATGGGAGCAAATCTGCACTTGCTGTATTTTTAAACTCCCTGAAGAGCTTACATAACTAATTGTGCTCTGAGTGTCTTGGTCTGAAATACATTTCCTTATAATGTGACATTATGAAAAGGTTTGTGCAGAAGAAGCACAGACAGGAGAACAAAGTGACTGCAGAGAAATAGTCCTTACTATCTTGTACTATCATAACCTCATTTGTAAGAAGAATGCTTATCCTTTTTCAGTGTCCAGTACAGCAATAAAGTTCAGCTTTGCAATCAGTGGTTCATTCTCACTGCAGTGGTACTGCTGTCAGAGTACTGCAACTTCATACTGAAGATTCTTGAAGAATCTGTGGACTTTGTTGTTGGTTTTTATTTTGTCTTCCTATCATTTTTGTTGTTTGTTTTTTCCATTTCTTGTATTTGAAAATTATTTCATGATTGTAGTACAGGAATAAGAAAAGGCAAAAACTTGCATCCCTGTAAGAGAACACAAAGAAATAGATGTGGAGGTTACTTAGCACTGACAAATATGGCCTAAGCCTCTGCTATAGAAAAACCTTGAAAAAACATCATAAAAGTGTGTTCATTGATTCTCCACTCCTATAAAGAGAGCAGAAAACTGAAGCAAGTGAAAATTGGAAATCCCCTTTGTTTCTCATGCCCAGTTTCTGTAGAAATAGAAGATATTTGCACTATGTGGAAGGATACCATGTGTTTTCACTCTATTGAAATCCATATTTCAATCCATTTTTCCTTGTGAAAACATTGTGACTGAAATACTGACAAGGTCAATGTCAGGTTGCATTTTCTGCTGTACAAGTGTCACTCAGGTAAATTAGTTTCGCCTTAGGGCCTAGTCTACAGCCCACCTAGTTTTCTGAAACCTTTTCCTTCCTGAATCAGCATTTCTTTTGTTGACATGGCACACACTGTCTCTTTCTGTCTTGTCCTTGCTATTCCTATTTGTTAATCCTGTGTTTTCTTTTGATTCACACACAGAAAGAGGTCTGCTTTTAATTTTTGGTTTTGTTTTTTTTTTTTTTTCTAAAAGAGATACTCGAGTCTCCCCCATTTAATTTTTCCATTTAATGCAGTTACCATAACAACATATCTGTGAAATATGGGGCATTGCAATTACAAACTTAAAGCAGGAAATTTATGCAAGGTGATTATATGCATATAAGCTGATTCCTGGGAACATAGAAGAGACAAGGTACTTCCTGATCATCTTTTAACTCAACATCATTTAATGGTCAACACTATGAAGTTTACCCTCAGTCAGTTTGCAGATGACACTAAGTTGGACCTGAGTGCTGATCTGCTGGAGTGTATGAAGGCTCTGAAGAGGGGTCTAGACAGCCTGGATTGATGGGCTGAGGCCAACAGTATCAAGTTCAATAAGGCAAAGGGCTGGTCCTACTCTTAAGTCACAACAACCCCACACATTGCTACAAATTTGGGGAAGAGTGGCTGGAAAGCAGCCTAGTGGAAAAGTAGCTGGGAGTGCTGGTTGATAGCTGGCTGAATACAAGAGAGGAATATGCCCAGGTGTTCAAGAAGGCCAATATTATCCTGTATCAGAAATACTCTGGCCGGCAGGACTGGGAAAGCTGTTTTCCCTCTGCACTCAGCACTGGTGAAGCTGCACCTTGAGTGCTGTGTTCAGTTCTGGGCCCCTCACTACAAGAAAAACACTGAGGTCTTGGAGTAAGTTCACAGAAGGTCAGTGAAGCTGGTGAAAGGTCTGGAGTACAAGTCTTATGAGGTGTGGCTGAGGGAGCTGGGGTTTCTTGTCCTGGAGAAAACAAAGCTCAGGTGTGGATTGATCTCTTCTTCAAGACAGCAAGTGACAACACAAGAGAAAACGAGCTCAAGTTGCACCAGGGCAAGTACAGACTAGATGTTAGAAAAAAAAAAATTCAATAAAACAGTGATTAGGCTTTGGAATAAATTGCCCACTGAGCTGGAGTCACCGTCTCTGGAAACATTCACTGGAAGTGCTATGCTTAGTGCTTAATCATGACTTAGTCCTATGGTCTGGTTTAGAAGGTGGTATTCAGTCTAAGGTTGGACTTGATTTTGGAGGTCTTTTCCAACATTAATGATTCTGACTCTATTCTAACGTTCTGCACCTTGTAACAGGCCAATCCTGGATGTACATATGGACTGGGGAATGAGAGGCTGGGGACAAGAACCATGGAAATGAACCTGGGGTTCCTGGTTGGTGGCAGCTAGGAGAACAAACCGCTCCCTTGGATACATCAGACACAGCATGACCAGTTAGTCAAAGGAGGTAATCACCCTGCCCTTTTCTGCACTAGTGCACAGAGTCCCAATGGACATCAGTGACAAGTGGTGTCCTTCAGGGTTTCATATGGGGACCAGTTTTAGTTAATATATTCATTAATTGTGTAGATAAAGGGATCGAGTGCACTCTCAGTAAATTTGCACGAGCTCAGTGGCACAGACATCCTCTTTCTGTGTCCAAACAACTCACACACAGAGAAAAGTCTGTATTAGAAGCAATTTCCTATTGTTTGCAATGTTCCAATAGCAACCATCTACAGTGTTATTTATGAAAAAAGAAACAGTTTGTGTCAAAGCACATCTTTGTCATTTTGTGGCTTTGACTAATCAGACTTTTTACTGGGCCAGCAGTAACTGATTAAAAAAATTTCAAAGTTGTCTCTGATAAAGGAGGTTGGTGTAGACAGAGAGATTTCTAAGCCAGGCAAGTCCTTGTGTATGAGAGAGTTGTACAGCACAGCTGCTCAGAGCCTATCGGAGTGAAAGGGCAGAATTATGAAGCCTAAAATAAAATATCACTGGGCCTGAAAGACTTTTCAGGATGTAAAAACTTATTTCATGAAATTGATCTCTTTTTGTGTAGAAGAAGTTATTTGCTGCCTCAACAGTTACCTGTTGAGTTTTGTCAACTTAAAACTCCTTGACAATCATAAGGAAACTTCTAATTGTACATATTTGAGGTGCAAGTTAGATACAACTGTAGTGGAAGTTATGACACATTCTTTGTTCTTGACTTCTGGAAAATTAAATGCAAATTTTTCAATTTATCACCAATAACAAAAAATGAAGCTGATTTCTACATGTAAAATTTAAATTAAATTTTAAAAATCAATTTGATAATTTTATAACAATATTTTATTTTGTTTGCAGGACATTTACTTAAGTTTTATTTTTATTGATTATTTTTAACTAAGTTCTCTTCAGTTAAGGAAGACAAAATATTTTAACATGGACAAAGAACAATTAAAAATAAAGTATAATAAATAAAGTGGAAAATCATCTACAGAATCATATTTCCAGAGTGCAGGCCATTCAGAGCTAACTATTAAAGATTTGCTTGAAACCCCAAAATTGTTACATATGAAAGTACTCTTTTTTGCTTAATTTGATGACACAAAATGCACATTCTCACAGAGAGCAATAACTGAGTCACTGACAGAATATTGGGGAGTACTACCATGTCATGCTTTCTCTCAGATAAGAGAAAAAAGCATGAAGTGTAAGGTTGAACAGTTAGTTAGGATACCCATTTGAGAAACAGGTTGAGAAGAGCTTGAAATAAAAGGTCAGAGAGAAGGATAAGGAAGGTAGAACTTGGAGAAACTATCCAAAAAACTACAAGTTATTTGGCAAGGCAGCAGACAATAAAAGGAGTGGGAGAAAAATTAAGGTATATACACACTGATAGAAAAATGCAAAGTTAAAAACAATGTAATTTGGAATTTTTTAAACTTTAATGAAGTATGGTATTAAATTACATCTAAGAATGCCTTTTTCCAGAAGAATACAGGCCTTGGATAACTACTGCTGATCAGCCATAGGGAATGCTGTGGCTTTTGATGTGGGTTTTTCTTTTTCAACCCAGATCAACTTGACTAGCCTCATATGTGTTGTCATTTTATGCAAATTCAGCTGAAAACATTTTTAGGCCATAAAATGCAATGCTTAATGAAGAGAGTTTAATAATGAGAGCCCTTGGTTATGATTTTGTGGATTTTATTGAATAAATAATTTCAATAGGGGAAACCATGTATCCAGCTTTGATCATTACAGATAAGGGCAATTTGCTATATTTGTAGGAAAGATTTTTTTTTTAATATTTGGTGGCAGGTTTCACTTTGAAGTCTATGGAAACTGAAAAATGCTGAGATATAGAGAGGAGTTTACTGTTTCTGCCTAATGAAATACGTTATAGACAACCATAAATGTCACCATTTACATAGATTAAGTTTTACAATCTGTCTAATGTTCATATTGTCTCTGGGTCATATCTAGACCCTCTGAAGCAAAAGAATGCTTGATAATACACAAATTAACCCAGTAGCAGTTTTTGCAAATGGTTCCACTGTGGAATTTGGGAAGTTAGTGAGACCCAGGATTACAGGAAATACTGTGACCCAAAAAGCAGAGTGTTCTTCTGTGAGAAGGAATTGCAGAATTGCAGAAAATTAGTAATAGAAAGCACCTCTAAGGATCATGAAATTCAGTGCTCTCCCAACCTTGTAGAATTAAGAAATGCTTACATACAGAAATGGAAAACTACTACCATATCTTTTAATCACTGGAAAATTGTGGGGGGAAAAATAATTTTTGTTTGTGGTGATTTCAGAGTATTCATATTCATGATATGATAAAATGAATTAGAATGAATATAAATAGATCAAAATTTGTGTGATAGATCTAAGGCAATAAGCCTTAACTTTCAGATTTTACATACAAAAGGTGACAGTGAAGGGTAGGTAAAATAATCAAGTCTGAATGTAAGAAACAATGCATGACTACTTTAGAACGCATAGGAGTTTATAGCTTTGACTGGTGTTTTATCTATGGGCTATAGTCAGCCATCAGTTATGACCTTTGCTGGTATAATCTATAACTCCAGATGCTAATGTGTACCACAAATGTTAGAACATAACAGAGAAGTGAACTTCACTTCTACTTTCTCTTCATCATTTTCGAAACTCAAGGAAACAGCCATACGCACGTGCCTATTCAGTGAGCATGAACCAAAGCAAACATAGCAGTCTGGTTTTCACTCTAGAAACTGACTGACTTCCCAAATGGAGTTTATGACAACTGACACAAAGCAGAATTCGACAGCATAGAAGTGGGGAAGAGTAGAGCAAAAGCTTCTGACTTTGTGATTCAACTTCTTTTTGATAAAAAATGACCTTATGAGTTCTACAGTACACTGCTAATCACATGTGTCTGTCTTAATGCCTATTTTGAAGGCAACAAAATATTTCTTTCCAGGGAAAAAAAATCAATCAAGCATGACTAGAATAAAGAAGCAGCAACAACAAAAGACGTTTATAGTTGAATAGAGAAGAGGAAGATTACCAATTAGTTGACAAACTACCTATTTTAAAAATAGGACAAAAAGACAGGAAATAAAGTCAAGTCAGTCATGTAAGCAGAAAGCATGGTGACAAATGCTAGAAGGAAAAAAATTGTTTATTAGTTAGAATGTTAAAAATATACTACTTAGTTATTCTAAACTTAAAATGCATAATAGTATAGTTTTCAAAGAGCAAACTTCAAGAGAAACCATGTATCTTAAATCCTAAAAAAGATTGTTTCTATAACTTGCACAATAATATTTACTTATATGCTTTTATTAGATTTTTATTTATTTATTTATTTATTTATTTATTTATTTATTTATTATTTATCATCTAACCAGTTTTGTCAACTGGAAAAGCTCAAAGGCACATTTTGAAAGCAGATACTTATGCTTGTTAATTAAATATTTTGTGATAGAATTAATAAATAGTGTACCTATTTTATAAAGCCGTGGACAGATCACTCATGATGTTAAAAAAAGCAAAGTACAAGTAAGAAAATTTTGTGGAATTGAAGTTTTAAAATTTATATTCCTTTCAAAATAAATTTTTGTGGACATAAGCAATTCCTGGCTTTCCTGTTTTCTTGTTTTCTTGCTTCATCTTGTTTGTTTGCTTTCTTACCGGTTTGCTTTCTTACTCTCTGCTCTGTATAACTTTGTTAGGAAATAAGGAGTACTTCAGGAAAACAAATTCAGAACATAATCTTGCTCAGCATAGTGTTTTACTAAAGACTGATCTGAAAAAGTATATTTTCTGTCTTATTTATTTCCAACATATAGGACCCAGATTTAAATGGCATATTTCAGATATTTAGTTTACTTAGTAAGTAAACTACAGTAGTGACACTATTACATCATCTTAAACCTTATTACAGTAAGGGCTGTGAATAATAATTTTCATAGGTTGTCTTATATTTGATGCCTACTTTTTATTTTTGTCTAAATAACTTGGCTTGAAGCAGCAGAAGACTTTTCAAATTAAAAGCACCCATGCTGTGATGGTCAACACTACTCTTATCTTCAGTCAAAGCAGAATGGTTTAGAATTGAGAATATTTAGCATAATATATTTAGAATGTATTTGTTATTTTCAAATCACCTATTTGATATTTTATATGTCTAATTATGTATTTAACTTGTATTTATATGTCATATGTGTGCACTTTTACCTATATAGAAATGTAAATATAAAACTGATTTTTGAGAACATTGAATTCTAAGGGAGGTAGAATTGTGATGATCTATATATCCATCTGAATCACACAAGGATATTGATTGTGCATATAACTGTAGTGCTTTGAAAGATTTTAAAGGACCTCCTACAGTCTGAAGAAACTTAAATATTGGGATGTTTAAAATGCTCCTTTGAATAGTGTTTAAGAGGAAAGCTGAGGACACAAAGGAAAAATCTGCAGAGAATATTTTAATTTTAAAGCTAAAAATTATATTTTAATAAACAGTATATTGTACTGAGCATATAATACTGCATTGAATAGTTTCACCATAGTTATATTCAAGGAAATACACCTTTTCAGTAGTTGTTGAATGAACTGCAGTCCAAGTACATTCAATATTTTTATGTAGGTACTTACAGAACCTTCATTACCACAGCAGCTTGACATTAACACGTTTACCGTTACATCTCTGAAAGGTAAATCTGTTTCATTCAAAGAGCTGACAGAGGACAACTAAGTTACCAGACATCACAGTGGCAGCTGATAGCTGAACTCCCATATTTACTAGTCTTCTCAGTCACAGCCTCATGCCTTAATAACAATGTCATTTTTCATCTGCTTCTGAAAATGCCCTTTCACATGCTGCAGAGATGTAGATTAGCAGTGCTTTTAGAAATCAGGTTGCAAAATTTATCATATTTTTGAAAGTAGTGTCCCGTCCTTCCTCATATATATTCACTTACTGAAATTGTAAACACTTTATGAGGAAAAGACTGTTTAAAAGAATTTTACATTTCAAAAGTTTTTTTAAATAAAGTTTTAAATTATTGAAGGACCACATTTTAATGTCTTGCAAATGGGAAAAGAAAATTGTTCATTTTAAGAAAACCACCTTTTAAAATATTTGTTATAATTAACAAGTAAAAAAAAAAAAAAGAGAAAAATTAAAATATTTTCAAAATATTAGATGAAACCATTTGCCTAATTCTGTCTTTTCTAAAGAGAGAAGCACCACTTATAATATTCAAGATTCGTATAATTTTAATGGTAACCCTAAATGTTCAGATTTCCATAATCCCTGTGGAACAGGAAAATTATTGCCTGTTAAACTTCATATAAAATTTAAAATTACTCACCCTGCCCATTCCCCCTGGCCCATTTCTCACTCCATCCACTCCATCACCAAGAAAATCATGTATTTGAAGCAAAGTAGCCTGCAGTGTCTGGCCTTCCCTTGTCTCAGATTATTGAGTGGTTATTGACGATAAATAAACCCAGAAAGATATGTGCTTAGGAATAAGGTATATGCTGCAAACAAATAATTACTACTTGACATATATTTCTCTATTGAACTGGGCTATATTTAATTTATATGTGCTTTCCTGTATAACTGAAATTGCTTATTTCCTTTTTCACTAGACTGTCACATTTTCACTGATGCAAGGTAGGCATTGATTTATGTAATTGCTACTACATCACTGAATAGTTGGAGAAATCAGGATTAGGATCTAAGGTACTTCTCCAGAGATGTCAACATGACCTGAAGATCTACTAGTTGTGATGGGGTTCCTCACATACAGTTAGAAAATGCTAAAGTTGCATGTATTCAAGGAAATTAAAAAGAAAAGACGATTATTGCAGCATTGTCAGCATGGGTTTCTACAAAGCTTCAAAAACAATTTGATCATAAAACTACAGGGAAGCAAATCGAGATAGCACATGATGCTTGGAAATGAAGGGTCATTGCAGAAAAAATTTTCCAAACTTATTTTTTGGCTCCCTAGTCTATATATTCCTTACACTACTAGATGTGGAAAAATATTTTTTCTTAATTTAACCATATTAAATAATGTACCAGCTTCTGTATTTGTGTTCCTTACCTTAGAGAAATCATAAGAATAAAGTAAAAGTCCAACAGGAAAAAAAATTTTACTAAAAAAAGAATAAAGTGCAGTGAAATATATTTTTCCTATTAGTTTTCTGAGAAAAGAAAAGAAATAATAGTCAGAAAACAAACAAAACCTTACAATAAATATGTTTCACCAACATTTTTAATCTAAACATTTTCTTACTTCAACGAGAATTTGAAGATATGGCATTTTTTAAGGTGATTCTTTGTATCGATCTTTGTAATGGACCTAATTTGAAGGATTATTCTTATTACTGTAAAAAGAGATCACATATTTCGTGCTGTATTTAGGCAAACTTGCTTAACCATATATTCAAGCACAGGGTCTTAAAACTTGGTGCATACATAAAGATTGTTCTATCCTGTTGAAATCTGAGAAAGTAATAGTATTTAATCAGTCTCTAGAATTGAGCAAAATTTGGGTATTGATCCTATAGATATATCAGACCATATAGTTGGAAAAGTATGAAACAAAGCTGTAGATGGCTCCACCACGCAAGAGGTCTGGATCCTTTTTGACACTGAAGATAACACATGCCTTGTTAGTGCTTTAGTTTTCTTTAACTGATGTGACATATTATAGTTACTGTTGCAGTGGTACAGGTATGGAACTGTACTCTTTTTAGGGTATGGATGAAGTCCAAAGTAAAAAAAAACCCACACCATAGCTTATTTCGTTCCATTACAAATAGAAGTTTCTTGTGTATTTTCAATATTAGCAAGAAAGGGGCCAACTTCAAGCCTGAGGTATGCATACTCTAGATTGTATTTTACAATTTTTTTATTTTAATGGTACTTGGCTTTCTTACATAATCTATTTAAAGAGTATTTGCAGTATATGTACTGATATATATAGAGATAACAATTTTGCAGTCAGAGTTTAACAGCTTGAAGCATCAACAACACATGAAATCCAGATATTACAGAAAAGGGAACATTCAAAGTAGATATATTCATAGCAGGCAAGATCTCCATTAAATGATTATTTTTTTTTATTCTCTGATGTAGAGAAACAAATGTTTCCTTATTAACAAGAACAGGGTTATTTTATAATTAAGGCATGCACATAAAATAGCTAACTCTGTACAAACACATTGCTGTTTAAATGTGCAACTGCAGCTTGTATAGTCAAATACGAAGTCTCTTGAAAGCAGTCAGCTTAAACACTAATAGCAGTATACAAGAATAACTGCCTTACCGTCTCAATTTCCTTGAATAAGTGTAACTTCTGCAGCTTAGGACTATAACGCATCAGACATTATCCTCTGAATACTTATCCAGTATTTCATAGTGTACTCACTTTGACATCTATGTTGTCATGGGTAGACTGCCAGAAGTACCAGGATTAGGTAGTTTGGCTTTTTCCTCATATGTTTGCATGAACTTTGGTTGCACTTTTGAAGTGTAAAAAAATAAAAAAACACCTTCTAACCTGGAATAGTACCAACCTTTCATTGAAGTAGAGCTGCAACAATTTTAACCTTAGATGCTGTGAAATCTTAGTGCCACATAATGAGTTTTTGCAAATGTAAGTAGTTTTCATAACACCAAAATCTGCATATCGAGGTCCGTTGTGTTTTGCATAGTAAATAAGGACATTTATGTATTCCTACATTACACAATGCAGTACTATGTGAGGAATGTCCAAACAACCTAGTATGTAGAACTATGCACTATCAGATATACACTTGGGTCTTGGCATCAGAGCAGTCTCCTAACAGGATTATTTGGCTCTGGCACAGCAAAATGTTGGCACAACAGCACCACTTCTAGTTCCAGCTCCAGCTTGTGCAGGGGTAGCTTTAATATCTCTGTCTGGGACTGAGTGATGCAGCATAGATCTGTATAGGTTATGAACCCACAGTAACAGTTTTGCTATTATAATACACCCAATTGTAACATGTTTATTTATACATACTGAAATGATTTTTTATGTGGTGTCTGATAATGAACTTCCAGAAGAAACCTTTGAGAAAGGGCGTTTCATCTAAACATAAACCTCACTGCAAAGATTCAACAGAATGAATCAACATGTATTTTTATAGTAGTTTAAATGAAGATAAGTTGATTTCACATTTACTTATAAAATAAATCAAAAGAATGGAATTTTACATAATCTGTGGCTGTACCTGTTAACTATGACATTGTCTTTTGCTTATTATTTGGGATGAAAGTTAATTAAAAGTTTTCAACAGCTGGAATAATAACATTCCTTAGGGGAAAACAAACAAACAAACAAAACAAAACCAAACCAAACCTACATAAAACCACATGCAGACTATTTTATTGCGGTGACAAAGAATACACCAGCCAAGGCTATATATTGTGAATAAAAATATAGGCATATAACAAGATACCTTAAAGCTGTCTGTGTGGTCAACAGCAAAAGATAACATGTCAGATAACTAACTACTCTTTAACAACATCCGGATGCATTTTTTCATCCTCTTTAAGACAGCTGATACATAAGCGTGCTGGTTTTAACACCATTAGGGGCCTAAACTCTAAATAAGCCACTCCTTTCCCCCCGCCTCTTCCGGTAATGGAGGGACAATAAAGGAGAGATTATGGATTGAAATAACAACTTATTAAAGGCATAAAACAGTGGAATGAGATACACACAGTAACAACAACCATGTTAATAGCAAAGCTATACAAAAGAGAAGGGGTTTTACCCACAAAAGGGTATTCACCACCAGGAACAAAAATTCCCATGTTGGTAGATGTTTCTCGTAAATTACACCCACATGGTCTCCAGATAAAGGCAATATGGTGACAATTCCAACACCCTGCACCACATAGTATTCAGGAACAAAGGCAATAGTGCAGGGGGAGCTCCCACGGCTTATGTTTCCCATCCCCGATCCTGACACAACGGAAAGCAGTGACAGATAAATCCCAAAAAGCTAGATTGGCTGCATCATGCTGCCCACTTTTTCATACCATTGTGCTTGGCTGTGTTGGTAGTATTTGGCCTGGCTTGGCTTCTTGAGCCTCAGTACACTGCCATTTTGTTCCCTGCTGCTGCTCCCAATCCACAGCTTCTCTGTTCCTGACGCAGCCGCTTCCACTCTGCTGGTGCTGGGGGCACACACTCTTCTGAGCTCAGATGCATCACCGTCACTTTTCTCCGAGCAGGGCATGCACCCCGATGGGCTCAGGCTTGTTTCCACTTTTCTTGGAGTGGCATCTTGGGCTCATTGCTGCTGTCCTTCAGCACCACATCTTGGAGCTGCAGCTTGAAGGAACAGATAGGGAATCAGCGGTGGCAGAGCGGAGAGGCTGGCAGAAAGGCTGGGTCTGCAGGGGCTGATCCCAACACCTTCCTGCTGGAGGGAGCCAGGCAAGATGGCATACTTATCATTCCAGACCCCAGGTTCTCCTGTCAAAACCACAACCCTAGCGATGACATGGGTGGTGGAATGAACAAATGGCAGGAATTTCTTCCATTGCAGGAATGAAAGAATTGTTCATTCCTTCCATGGCAGGAATGAACAAATTGGTGACACCCACACAGTGCTAAAACCTTTCCTTGTAACCAGGACAGTGGGCACAGATGAATAAGCTATATCACATTTACTATATAGTTAGGTTTGCGTATAGTATCCTATATTTGTAATTAGATATAGAATGTAGTTAATATGCTATTGATTCAGACTTTTGCTAACTTCAGGTTATTATAGCAGCTGCATGCTAAAAGTCAGACCTTGACTGGACCTTCATCTACAACTTGCAATTCATTCCTAGTTTTCTTATTGACTGGCCATTATGTTTGGATCAATCATTGTGGCAGTAGATCTGCAGTATATAAGAAAATTATTGTTTAAACATGTCTCAAAATGGTTTTTTTTGTAAAGCTACTGTTTCTTCTTACCAAAACTCCCTGTGAAAACTGTCTTTTCATATGCAAGAATGTCCTGGGAAGGTTTCCTGGGTCTCCTCATTGGCCTATTAACCCCTTCCTGTAGATGTTAACCTTTACCTATGACTGGTGTTTCTGTAACCCCCTGAGACTTCTAATTGGTTATTCTATGAATCCTCCTGGAGGCTATTTAAGCCTTTACCCCAACAATAAACCCTCTCTTGCCTCCCCTTCTCACGACCCAGCGGGTGCTGTCTCTACAGCTATGGGAACACATGGCTGAGGGGATGGGGGAGCATCTCTCCCCTCTGGGGTCCAGGGGTAACCCCTGGACCTGGAGCTCCCCTACCCATCCGAATTCAACCATCACAAATCACCATAAACCTGACTAAATGGCACCATATCCAATTTACAAAACTGAATGTAAAGTATTCCAAATTTCGCCTAGCTCTCAGTGTTGGACAGAAGAACAAAACTGAGGTATTCATCCATGTTCTCAATTACTGGCTTCCATTAGGGTCTAGTAGTCACACCACTTCTCAGAGGATTTGCAACTGATGAAATGAAGTCTTTTAATACTCTAAGATTTCAGGCAATTCTTGATAAAAATTAGCCTTGCTATAATCAATAGCCTCTAAGGCAACTCCTTTGTAGTTGCAAATGTTCACCAGCAAATAAATACCAACGTAACTGAGTGACTGTGTCATTATACGTAGAGCAGAAGTACGAAGCGTCTTTTACATGTACACCCAAACCTACCTGAACCAATAGTTCTTATCCTTTTCTGGTTTTGGAGGAAGCAGACTGATTTTAGAATGTAATGTGCACTTAGTGCTGTTAACAACTAGGACCTGTATGACCACTATTAATAATTTGTTAAATTCTTGTCTCAAAGGGAGGCAGATCAAAAATTTTTTTATAATTAAAGAAATTCCAGTGGCTGAGGTGTCCACTTTATTTTATTTTGAATATGAAGAGAGGCTGCGCCTTCATTATGATATCTTCAGCTCTTCACTCTCAACAAGGTCACCCCCTCTCCTGGTGACAATTTCGCAGTTCTTCAGTACCAACAGTTTTGTATTTATCAGTAGAAAGCTCTAGGCATGTTCTGAAAGGAGGATTTATGCTTGTGCAAAGAAACTTGTAAAATACAGGTCTTGATACGTTTAAGTTTAATACATGGCTTTGAATGCCATTTAAATCCACAAAAGGAGGCATATTTCTTTGTAATCTTTGTTTCTTTACCTGCCTCGTTTATTTTTGAATCTTTTAATTTTTTGATTTGCAGCAGACAGTAAGGACTGTAGAAAAAACAGACCAAAACAATCCCCCACAAAAAAGCATGTCATAGAATTATCAAAGGATGGAATAGCAAATCGAACTAATAGTAATGGACTTGTATGAAAGCCCTGCAATTTGCACATCTACCCTTTTTCCTGTCTTGCATTCTTTTTATTATTACTGAGACTATAATAATCTCAGGGCATAGGAAGCCCAACCAGCTTGTAAAAGTGGGTTTGTATGTTCATGTCACTCAGACTATTACTGGCATTTAGTATCCAGTATATATATTAAAATGCTTTTCACATAAAAAGAATTTAATTCACTTATATTCATAATTTTTTTTTTCTGTTTTGATTGTGTTGCATGTGTTATGAATTTACTAGCAGTAGGACCGTGACAGGAGGAAGCACCTGTTCTACTGTGGAATGACACCGTGATAATTTAATAGAAATAATCCTCCCAGTGTTAAGAATTCAAACAAATCAAAAGTGTTGCTGTGTTGGAGGCCTGTCAACAAGCACTCTTTAACCTTTGTTAAACATCTTATGTTTACTATGCATCAGCTTTAAAGATCTATATAAATGAATTAATTCACCTTTATCCCCTTGAGAAACACTATTGATTTTTATGAAAATGAATTAAACATTCACTATCAATTAAGTTCTGTGTTTGACTTTTTAGAAGAGCTATCTTCTCACTAAATGAGAAATTTACCTGCCAGCAAACACAATAGACTGTTGTGCTGTCCACATATTGGCATACATATTGGATAAACAAAACTCAATTACACTCCTGCTTATACTGCATCAAGATTGCACATTATGTGCAGACCTCTTTTTTTCAAGAAGCAATGCCCAGCTAAACAGCACCATTTATCCTAAGCTTCTTCATTGCTTAAACATGTAGAAAATTAAGTTATTGAGAAGCCTGGTCCTGTGAAAAATAATAAAACAAGAAAAAAACAAACTCATTTCAGCTAGATGTAGTTTACATTTTATTTTTGCCCATTGAGGTTTTTGTTTGTTTGTTTGTTTGTTTGTTTGTTTGTTTTGTGGGTTTTTTGTTGGGTTTTTTTTTTTTCTTTTTTTGTATTTTCAGTGATCATAAGTAACTTCTTTGGATTTTGTATTATGATTTTTTTTTTTTTCCCTCGAGTTACCTTGGCAGCAGTTCTGAAGAAATCTTTGGGACAATCTTGAGCACTTTTTCCTATTTTTTCTCTACATTGATTTATACTATTAAATTTGATGCTAGATGTCTCTGTTGCTTGTTATTCTGTTTGAAGTAGTAGCGTGTAGAAGTCTGGATGCAAACCAAAAAACCAGTATTCCTTTTGAGAGCAGATGATTAATACAAAACACTGACTGGAAAGAGACAACAATTTTTCAGAGCAGTAAATATATTAGATAAATTTCATAGCTCTTCTAATAGACAATGTGGTTGTGCAACTTCAAGGAGTGACACATGCAAAGAAGAGCTGAAATAAATCTTTTGGCATGAGCATGTACTAAAAGTGGACATCATTGTAAAACTGTTACCTATTTTTTACACCATTAAAGGTAAAAAATTACCTAGGCTGTTTTCTGACCTACTAAGTTTTACAAGTTAATCTTTTAGTAAATAACTTACATAATTTACTTTTTAACTTTGACTTATCTCAAACAATCATATTCTTCCATCTATCAGCAGCATTTAATTTCTTTTTTTACGTTACTTTACCTATAATTTGTGTACTGTGTTTGCTGTTCATTTAAACATTCCCATTAATTTATAAAGCAATAGAATTTGTAGGTTTCACATCTTATTTAGTAACTTTTCAATATTCAGAGGCGTATCTGGGTAGAAATATTTTACTTGTATTCTTGGGGGTTTTTTTCCACTCATTTAAAAATTTCTGACACTTGTTAAAGCAAAGGTGAAGAGACACTATGCCATAACAACACAAGTAGAGAGGTTGATAACAGACATTTCCCTTCCTTCTTGATTTCCAATTACTGAAAAAAAAATTCTCTAACAGAACCAGTCTTCTCCTTATTTGTGTACATGTCCAATGTCACAGAGGTGCAATCACTGACTTCAGGCTTAAAGCTTTTTGTTGTCTTTCAGGGTACTTCAGTAATACCTGACATGACTCTATACACTTATAACAGGATCAAGGATCTTCTGCATGTTTAAGAAGAAAAACTAATGAATGTTTGGCTTCCGGAAGGTCTCTGCCTGAATTATGAAGTTCAGTTAGTCTCCTAACTTACTTGTTTCCAATTAGTACTTAAGTTATGTGAAATCTAATCTGGGCCATTTTGTTTTCACGATTAGTTCTTTCTGCCTTAAGGGTGTGTTCCATTCATGTTTTAATCTACAGGTTCTGGCTGTAATCATGAATCAGAAACAATTAATCCTCAGCTTTGCTCAGAACTCAAGTGAATCAGCTCAAGAAGACATAGCAAATATTCCTGGATGTTTATGTGTCTTCTAAGATTCTTTCAATTTCTTGGCATTTCATTCAGCTGAGTCTCTTGGAGACAACTCTGCATGAACCTAACTATAATTAGAAAAAATGTTAAGTTGCTCACTTTTCCTTTTTTCTTTTCACAGCAATTCATAGAGAAAACATGATAGTAAATATGCAAGTTTTAAATACAAGATATTCTTTGGCCTAGTAAAATTTAAAATAGTAAGTTACTCAAAACACCAGTTTAGAGATGTTTAGAGCTATAATCAAACTAGTTTATAGCTTTATAAACTGAGTTGCAATGCTCTTCAAAAGCAAGATCCATACTTATGAGACAGTTACTAAAATGTTTTATTTTACTGGATAACAATTTAAAGAAGACAAATTTTTTTAAAGGTGTTTTTGGAGTTGAGTTTCCTTCCTGCATTCATGCCACCCTTCCCTCTAGAACTGATTCAAAATCATTGGCTTCAGTTTCCCTTATTCTTTGTGATTTTATATGACTGGAGAAGTGGGGATAAAAAAGCTAAACAAATCAAACATGCACATCACTTCTGAATCTTTAAAATATGATCCTATAAAGCTTGTACTTTTTTCTCTACCATCGTGCAAAGAAGATTTTGGCAAAAAGAGAGGACACAGAAATGTGAAGACCATTCACCGTCTGGAAATAAGTTTCCATAGAAGAGAATTCTCAGCTTTTTGCTAGACTTCTGTAACATTCATTTTATGTAACTGTGGAATTAGTTTCCGGATGGGTGTGGTTGGAATTGGTAAGGTAAAAACAAAGAAAGAGGACTGAAGATCCCAGAAAGAGCACTGGGTGGGCTTTTTGTTTTTCTTGTAGTTCTTGGAATATCTTTTAGGTATTGAGGGGGTGCAAACTACTGAATTTTTCTTAGTCATACTATATATTTTCCTTATTCCCCAATCCACTGAAACAGCAAAACCAATTTCTATATAATTTTTTTTTTATATTCAGCCAAATAGAATATTAATGTGTTCATTTTTTGTCATTTATCCACACAAGTTTATTCCTTCTGTTTTCTACTGTGTTACTTCTGTTTTCTAAACGTGTTACTTCTGCCAAAAGATGTGTTAATTTCCAGTGGTTCCACTATTTAAAATTTCATGTAAGTTTTTGAGGAAATTCAAGTCACGTGTCTCTAACAAAAGAATGTAAGATATTTTGTTAAAATCCGATATATTTGATCCAAATATTATCTGCGCATTTGGTCAGCTACATAAAAAAATCTCTGCCAGAATAAAGCCCTCATAGAGCAGTATTAATTTAGGATATGATGTTAATGAGTCTAATACAAGAGTAAGAAAGCATGGAAGGATATGAGTAAGTTAATACCTTTTTAAACTGATGCTCTAGCATATACAGGGCAGTGTGAATAAAATGTTTTCCTGAATCCTGGATTGAAGCAGAGTATGCAAAAGTGAACAAGTCTGATAAAAAACTTTGGAAAAAAATTAGGTAAATAATTCCTTCTTATACCTACCTGTTGGATTTAGCTAAATGCCTTCATACTATTTAGTTATGTGGTTTGCATGAAATTCACATTTTTCAATGAACATGTCCCATATGGTAATTCTCTTAGTATGTAAACGCTAAAGCAGTCTTGGCTATTTATATATAACATTTTAATTCCACAGTATTTAAAAACAAAGAAACAAATAACAACAAAAAACCAGCTTTGTGAGGGTAAAATGCTCTTTGGGTTTAAAACAGTCCAATTTTACTGATGATTATATTGTTCAGGATGGTGAAGGGCCTTGAGGGAAAGCCATATGAGGAGCAGCTGAGGTCACTTGGTCTGTTCAGCCTGGAGAAGAGGAGATTGAGGGGAGACCTTATCACAGTCTACAACTTCCTTGTGAGGGGAAAAGAAGGGGCAGGCACTGATCTGTTCTCTGTGGTGACCAGTGACAGGACCCAAGGGAATGGTCTGAAGCTGTGTCAGAGGAGGTAGTTGGGTTTCCCATCCCGTCAATAACTCCTGTCTCTTAATGGTTCTTCAGGTTAGTACAGCAGTAATAATACTAACTTATCCTCCTTCTCCAGTTACCATGTGTGAGATGATGGGGAAGAATTACAGCATGAAGTAGAGAGGTCAGAGCAATAAGCCTCATGGTAATCTGCTTACTTTTAGCCTTTCACTCCATAGATAGAAAATTTAAAATATGTTGTAGCTTCACGTGAAAAAGTTTGCAAATATGTACACGGGAAAAGAGCCACATAAATGGCAGTTTGTCAGCAAATACGTATCACCATGTTTCTCACCGAGAATGTCTGGATTTTGATCATTATGCATTGTTTTTTTATTATCTTAAGAAATGTGAGGTTTATGTTAATAATCTTATTACATGGCAATGTGTACAGAATACTACACCTGATCGTCCATTCTATTTGAAGAGTTTAAGGTGACAAGTCTTATTGAGGTTGGATCACATGAGCTCCTGAGTTCCCTTCAGACTTAAATTATCCTGTGATTTGTAATCAATGCTTAAAAGGATGAAAAAAAATGTAGAAATAGCTTTTCTTTAAAAATCACATAAACTTTTCAAATACTTTGATTGGTTACCAGAACAAAAAATAGTACAATGAAGAAAAAGTTGAATATATATTTTTATGCTGCTTGCATTCAAAGTCAAGTCTACCTTCAATTGTATGTTGATCAATTTGCCACTCTGTCTCAAAATGGCTTTTTGAACATCAGTTTAAAAACAGTGTAAAGCTGTAATTTATTCTTCACAAAATTCAACATTGTGTTTTTCTCAAATTTACTCTTAAAGAAAAATTTACACCCACAGTTGATTACTCTTCTCATATCTTTGGGAACCAGCTCATTGGGAACCACTCTTTTATAGATGTGATTATGATGGGAACTGTTACATCAATCAAAATTACAAAATATCATGCTCTTCTCTGTTTCTGTAAAGGCAAAAATGTAAAACCTGGCAATCTGTGATAAACACTTTGATAAGAAATTGAGGTAGCTATTCATTATAAGAAATATTTTCAGGACAAAACAAGAAATTTTTATTTTGAATCACGGAACATTTACTTAAATTAGTGATCCAACTGAACAAGCCAAGCTGAATAAAAACAAACTAAAATTAGTAACAGGCTAACAGCTTGCCTATTTCCTTGGGCAACATGTGGCTAACAGATGATGTGATGTTCAGTGACAGACAAATTCTGATCCCCTTTGCCACTTTTAAAGAAAAAATAAATTTCATCTGTATCATCAACAGCAGAATCACTCAAATACAAAAGATATTTCTAATTTAAAAGAAGGGAGAATGAAAAACGATTGTGATTCAATATTCTTAACCTGATATTAGTGATATACAGGTGATAATAGGAATTGAAGATTTCATTACTTAATTGCTTATTATCACCTGTCCTGATTTTGGGTCAGAGACTCATCCTTTATCTTATATCCTACTGGAAAATAAATCAATCATTCTTCCACAATTACCTCATAAAAATTCCATATGTTCATTTATTTTCTTCAGTAAAAATTATACAATATATTTATTTTTACCTATATATTTGTTCTGAGAACATCTGAATTTGCAGATCAGAGAAATAGTACCGAATGAGCAACTCCACTTTACTTTATACAGTTGTTTGATCTGTTCCCTTCTGATGTTTTTCTACTTATGCCTGATTATATTCTTCCTTTTGAGATCTCTGTATACTGAGAAAAATTCCTCTTACTATAAGTATGGTGTTTCAAGTGAATGCAGCTATCAGAATGCTCTTTGACTTTTTGTCTCCAGTACTTCAACACACGGCTGTCTTTTTCATCACAGGTAAACTCGGAAGTAGGAAAGGATTTTGATGCTTTGGGGTTGTTTGTTTGTTTTTGTTTTGGGGTTTGTTTCTTTGGGGTTTTTTTTGTGGTTTTTTTTTGTTTGTTTGTTTCTTTGTTTGTGATAAGTAGCATCTATTTCACGGAAGTGGTTTAAGGGCAGGGTTTGTTCTGCAAAGAACCTCCATGCACAATAGAGTTAATGAACCTGGTTTTCTACACGTCTATGTTCTTCACTTCCAGCATCCACTGTAAATATCTCTCAGCCTTTCCCATATGTTTCTTTCAACAATAAAATATGGCATGTTTGTGTCATGTCTATAATAGCATGCATGCCTGCTGGTTATCGGGGCTCTGCCAAATGGATTGCCTTATAGCTTAGCTCTGCTAGTTTCTTCCAGTGTAGATTTATAAGGAATAAGATTTACTAATTTTTCTTCCTTACTGAACTAAAAAATTCCTACTGCATTTTTTTCTGATATTTTTCTTTCTCTTAAATTTGGTATTTACTAATCAGTAGTTTAAAATACGGAAAGACACACAGAATTTAGGGTTTGCATGTATATGTATATGTATATGTATATCTGAAGGCAAGAAGAAGGATGAACAGATAGACAAAATATTGTTGGAGAAGCACACAAAGGGTATGATGAGGGATTTTTATTTGATTTGGAAATTGATGGGAAGAAATTATGATTTTTAATATTCAAGTTAGTGACTTATGAAATGTCAATGGAAATTTTACTGAGCTATGGCTAAAGTATATTTTATATCAGTAGAAATTTATCAAGTAAGATTAGATGTCTCTTCTTTAAAAATATGTATTTTTGCTTAAGGAGGGACTGATTAAGAGTACAATTACAGTTTTTATTACACAAAAGAATAAAATTGGTTACTTTGGTAATTTTTCTTTCTTCATAGAGAACACATTAGTTCTACATTCCCCATAACAGACTGAAACAAATGGAATGGAAATCACATCTTTCAGAGACTATACCATGAGTCTGCAGCAAAGCAAGACTAGTAGACTGAATATCATGAGTCATAGTACAATGCTTTGTCCTCAACTTATTTTATAAATATATCTATTTCATTTTTCAAATAGGATGGAAAGTTACATCTGGTTTCCTGAGAATCAGGGCTTAAAACTGTTTTCTCCTAAATACTGTTCCATGGAAGCCCAGCCCCCTTCTTTCAGGCAATCCAATTATCATGCATTTTTGCATCTTTAAAGAAATAAATTTTCTTATACTTTTCATCTTGTAATTGAATTCCTAATAGTTTTTGAAAATGCAATTGAATGTAGATTTAACTGAAAGTCAAGTATTTACTATTCAGATATTCCAGTAGTTAATGACAGTTACAATCATTCAGTGCTAGAGCTACTGGCAGATTCGCAAATAATCCCCCTAGTTTTTTTTCCAACCAAATTTTTTGAATCTCAACAGTTTTTAGTTGCTTCTGAGATTTTTATTTTTATGATATTCATGCAAAAAAAGTTTGTGAAGAATAAGATTTTTTAAACTCAGTTGCAGATACTTAATTTATTCAAAAGAGGTTATTACCACTTAAAGGTCTCTGTTGTCAATAAGAAGGGAGAGGCAAGCTTTCCAGAAATACCTTAAATCCCACAGTTTGGAATTCTGCTCTGAGTGACTCTGTAGAGGTTGAGTGTAAAGTAAACACACAGAGAGTAAAAGTCTGATTTAAATGGAGTAACCTCAGCGCCTTAGTGAAAGAAATCTATCTTTTTTTTTCCTCACTTAATGACTAGATTTGTACCAAAGCAAGGCATCCACAAATGCTAGGAATGTGTATCTACCTAAAGAAGCCAAGAATATGAGAGGAAACCTCCATTAAGACTGGCCGGTGTTGTATGTGTCTAGTATCGCAGGAGGCAGTGAAGTCTGCGCACATGCAATTTAATCCTCACAGTTCTCCTGTTTGTCTGTATCTTATAATAAAATGTGGGTTTCTATAATTAAAGTTTGCAGTCCTGAATTGTCTCTTTGTTTTATAGACAAACATTTTCTCACAAAATACATGTTTCAGTTATATTAGGATATTGAAAAGTGCCTGAATTTGTTCCTGAAACTAGAACTGGTGATCCGTATTGTGAATTTGTTAGAATTGTGTTTTGGCACACTTTTGACACAGGCCAGCCAGAACAGTCCCACATAATCCCCAGGAAGAGTTAGGAGATACTTTTCGAATGTATTGTTTTTATGCAACCACAGTATTCTGGGTAGCAAAAATATGTGATGGTATGTAGATTCAGCAGTCCATACCAGATGAGCTCTGCACCAGAAAATGGTCCTGGACATGTTTGACTCACTACTCCTGGCATGTTATGTCATTGTGTCATATCAGTGACAGAGTATGTGCCATATTAACAGATGGCTACAGGGAAGATCGAGACTCCCTTTTTCACAAGTTGTCACATGGAAAAGAGTAGGGGTAATGGGTACAAGTTACTCCTCAGGATGTTCAGATTAGACATAGGAGGAAAATTTTTCTCAGTGAGAACAATCAACCATTGGAATAATCTCCCCAGGGAAGTGATGGATAGCCAAACATCGAACTCTTTTAGGATTCAGCTGGACAGAGTGCTGGGCCGTCTTGTTTAGGCTGTGCTTAAGCCAAGATAATCCTTGAATACCACCCTGGTACTCTATGATTCTATGATACTGTTAGTCATAAAATATTTTATACCTTACATACTATCAGTTTATATGATAAATAGCTAATCACAGTAAATACAAAGACAAGAGAGGATCAGTGGAACAATAAAGGGTGGAGGAACAAAAGGAGTATTGCAATATTCCAATTGGAATATTTTCTATGGCTATCAAAGGAGAAAACTTAGACCATGGCTCTTACAGTGAATCTCACCAGGATAAAACTGCACAAACGAAAGAGGAAGCCCAATATGAACTGAGGGTAAACAAATATGAAAAGTTAGAGGCAAAAAGATGAAGCCAAGGATAAATGTCAGTGACCTGCTACAGGAGTGGGACACACTAGTCTGAGAGGCTGGATGGCATCCACCCAAGGGCACTGAAGGAGCTGGTTGAAGAGCTCGCCAAGCCACTCTCTATCATTTATCAGTCCTGGATAACAGCCAGATCACAACTGACTGGAAGTTAGTAAACCCACCTACAGGAAAGACTAGGAGGATCCAGGGAACTACAGGCCTGTCAGCCTGACCTCAGTGCCAGGGTAGGTCATGGAACAGGTCATCTTAAGTGCCTTCATGCAGCATATGCTGAACAACCAGGGCATCAGGCCCAGCCAGTAAGGGTTTATGACAGGCCAGTTCTGTCTGACTAACCTGATCTTCTTCTCTGGTACTGTAACTCAGTGATGAGGGGAGGACTGTGGTTGCTGTCCACCTGGACTTAAGTATCATCTAGTATACTGATGTGACACAAAATGATTTAATTTATTAGACAGTGGAAAGTTAGAAGAAAACCTAGTTTGAATTAGATACTTGCTATCAATTTCAGCCATGACTATCTGAACTGATTTGCTGAGTGTGATGGGACTGGATGTCTGTGAAGTTCAGATCCTTGTAGACAGCCATTACAATCCAAGAACAGCAATGCATTCCTGCCTTCTCATCCTTTGAGACTCATGATGCACTAAGAGACATTTGAATAACTGTGGGATTTATGAAACAGAATTAACACCAGAAATAAACATCAGATCTGTGAGAGGAAATGAAGTTTTCCCTGTACCGTCAGAAGAGACACCAAAAATACAATGGCCCTGAGACTAATTGACCTGGAGGTCTTTAGAAATAAGGTCCCAGTACTGTAGACTGATTACATATTATATCATCACTAATGGACTCTCAAAGTAGTACTATCATGAAGGAAATTACCATTCTCCTTATGTTAAAGTATGAACATGAAAGGCGTGTTTTTCTGAAAAGGTAAGGAGAAAGAAGGAGCACTGTTTTTCACTTTTTTATTATTTTTCAAAGACCTTGAAATAGCACTACATCTTGTAACATCATTTTCTAGAGAAGTTGGATCTTCTCCAAGGACAGCTGGTACTGACCTAAGCCAAATATGCTTAATGTGCAGAATGGTAGTGTTGGGTTTTTTTCCCTGAATTCTGTCGACTGTACAGTATCATTGACTTATATACTACAAAAAAACAATGCTTTTTGAGTACCACAACCTTCTCCCGTTATTATGAATCTCCAGTTTAAAGAGCTGATTTATTTTTGGGGTGCAGAACCACTTATGTTTTAGAATATGACAGGAAATCTTGCATCCAGGTGGAATATAACGTATTGAATGTGAATCCAGAAAATACAATGTTGTTTCTGGGTTTGTCTATAGGAGCTTTTCTTCCCCAATTCTTCATTTCCTGACTGACAAAACTGATTTATAGTAATCATCAACTATATTCTGGTGTGGTCTTATTGCTGCTCTCTAATGCATTTCTTTGTTTTGTTGTGTAGAAATGTTCAAACTTTAATGTCAACTATGAAAACCTCCAATTTAAGGGTGAAAGAAAACTCAAGTTATGGGTAACCCAATTCTGGAAGCAGTACTGAGTAAGAAATAGTGGATATTTTACTCTGTCAAATAGTCCATCCTCTAAAATTAAAAATAAACCTAAGCTTTACAAAATCCAATTTGTTAAAAAATCCAACATTATTAAATATAAATTTTCTTAGTTTAATTATTTATTTTAGCATTTTTTTTCTGCCCAGAGATGTTCACTGTATGCAAGAAATACCTGTCTAATGGACAACCATGCAGCTCAGCTACCTGTGGCCTCCAGAGGTCTTCTATGTGGACATACACTGATAAATTAATAGGTCTGTCAAGGAAAAAGAAAGAGACCAAATCACATGAACCAGTAAATTCACACAGGGAGGATGAGCAATCAAGGACTTTCTTTGTTAAGAGTCCTGGAAACTGCAAAAGACATCACTCACAAGTTGCATTTAGAGAAACAGAATGGAACGAATGTTGCTACCAATGGCAGGGAGGATAGTGAGTGGGCAGAAAAATTGTATTCTGTGATACAAGAGAAAAAGAAAAAAATATAAAGAATCTAGAAAAAAAAACAAAACAAAAACAAAAAAACAAAACTAGATAACTTGCTATTTATCCAAGAGTGGTTCAGTAGAAGACAGAAATTAATTTAAGTGTTGTGACATGGTTAGATGTTGTATATTTATTACACATAATCTTTTTTTTTCCTGTATAAAATAGGATGCAAAATTTTAAGGCAGCCTTTCAAAGTCTCTGTGTTCCTTTACTTCTGTTACAGTCCCCAAAAGGACAAATAAATCTAGAATTTAGTTGGCAGAATCTATAAATCTATATTGCAGGAGAAATAGGAGCTCTAGAAAAAGATAGGATCAGAAATGCCAGGAAAAGGCAGTGGAGCTTTCACAGTTATGAAGAAGTTACAGCCTAGAGGGTCTGCATCCAGAAACCTTGGATGAAATCTCTCAGATATGTGTTAAGTACCTGACTGAGTACTACAACAAACAGGTTTAGCAGCAAAGATGCATGAAAGGAAAACAAAACAAAGTTCATGTAGGGAGTTAAGCTACAATCCATCTTTAGAATTTGTTTTCTTGGGCTGCTGTGTTCCAGAAGAATACAATCAGCAGAGTGGCCCCAATTTCAAGCTGCTAACAATGTACCAGGCTGAGACAGAGCCCAAGAAAGTGCAGGCTGCATTATTTCTAATATAACCTTCCTCACTGTGACGAGGGGAGTTGCTACACAAAAGTCACAGGTTCAGGTTTGAAATCCACTTGCAGATTGTTTCTGTGCTGGGCCTTAGACTTACTGAAAGTTTGTGAAGCCTGAGATGGTTCAAAGAATTTCGGCCTGAATGAACAGTTCTAGTGCAAGTAGCAGGAGACAATGAACTTTGTAGTTTAAGTCCACCTCTTTTTTTTACCCTGTTCTCAAGAAACCTAGAGAAATAAAGGGGAGAACTCTTCAAGCTTTAATTACAAATTCGGTGACAAAATTGACAGGGAGAAGAGTAAAATTCAATGTTTCTCTCATTGCTCTGGACTCACTTTTTTTTCCCCCTTCTTCATTAATTTCACTCTCTGATAATAAAACAAGTCAAACTCCACATACAAAAATACAATTACTGACATCTTTCAGTCTTGTTTCCTAGCACAGGTCATGAAGGTAAGAGATCACACAGTTTCCTATGCAATTCCATTCTACATCTTCATTTACAGCTCACCAATATTATTGCTCCATTGCCTTCAATATTCCTTTCCTGATTATTATATATTGCATCAGTTTACATAGATACTCCCTTTTGTAGTTGTTTCACTGCACCTACTAATGAGGGTCATGATCTGGGGAGGATTTTTCCCCACTTTGATTGCAGGTCTTTAATAGCTGAACAGGAGCCTGGGAGACACATTTCCTTAAGCTTTGTGCCCCATGTGTGCACCATGTCCCCCAGCCCCTCATTTCCATTCCTGCCCTCTCTGAGATTTGAAGGACACTGGTTTACTGCATTTCAACCAGAACTTTAATTCCACTCCAAACTTTGTTGAATAATAAATTCAATAAAATCAAGGAAATGGTGAAAGAAAAGAAATCACTAAAGGTTTAAATTGCAATTGTAGTTCATGGTTTATGGCAATTAAATTTTGCTTCCCTATACTAACAGGAACAAAGGTATGACAATATTTTATCAGTTATCCCGTATTACATTAGTTTCAAAACCAGAAAACCTGATTTATGGATCCAAAAGCTTTTAAAAATCAGTATATCCTAGTAAATTCCCTTTGTCTATCATATTAAATATGTAATTTGCTGTGATGGACAAATCCCTTTTGGTTTAATCTTTTAGGAATTTAAGAGCTCAGAAGAAAATGTATTTGCGCTGAACATTATGAGTCAAAAGATTGCCCACATTAACATAAGGAATAAAAATACAAAAGTTGCAGGATTTGTATTAAACATTATAAAACTCTATTCATCTGTAAAGAATAGATGTAGTGTACCTGTCAGACAGTTGGCATTGATGAGGACTGCATCTCAAGTCATGTCACAGGTTAATGCCTACACAGAAGTAGGATGAGGGATTAGTAGACCCACTGTAGATTACAGACACATCAACTTTGTTGTGTTCAACCTCACAGCAACCTTATAAACAGGATAAAAGCAAGGTTCATAGTTTTTAATGGTTAGCAGGGCATACATTAATTTATAAATCTCCAGGAGTTGTTTTCTGGGTTAATGTTCTTAATTCACTGACTTTTATGACCTGAATCAATTAACTTTGTGTTTTTTAAAAGTAGAAAGTGCAGGAAGTTCTTATATTTCCTTGGAGGAGAATGTCAGAGTAGATAAAAAATAACACAAAGCCAAGAAATTTATATGTCTAGCACATAGCATTGTGCCACAATCTTAAATTAATATTTTATTCCTGGGGGGTGGAAACTAATTGTTATATACTATGACTACCTAATTGGTGGATTGTAGAAACAGATGTACCTTTGCCAGGGGAATAGAAAATAGAAAGCAGCTTTAAGATCTGTTAAGCCAGGATGCACATAGTAGATTTGAAGGGAAGTATATGCTAATTCAATTATAGAATTTCAAATTTATTTCTTTTTTCTGTGGCTTTGTGGGAACTCGGTGAAAATGTTCATGTCGTGTATTGCCCACACACTAATATAGAAAAAATTTAGAAGAACACAAGGTCATATTTCCAGTCCAATTTTTCCCTGAATTTTGAATAGTCAATAAGTCCTTTTTAGCATTTTTTGTTTGCATCTTGTATTTGGTTAGTGCTGCTTATGGATTTCCTTATAGAATATAAACAACTGTTATTGATGTGTTATTCTGTGTCACTGGGACAAGAACATTTCAAAAGAGGATTTGACCGTCTGGAAATTGTCATTTATTTATCCATTTTTCAATGAAGAAAATATAACAAGAATACCTAAGGCATTTTACCTCATTTCCCTGCTTTTTGTTGAATGCTCCCCTGAGATTCTTGGGAATATGTTATTTCGAATTTCCTGATGGTGTCACTACAAGGGTGTAAGGCAGTCCTTTGTTTCTTAATGTATCTTGAAATTTCTTCATTCTAATATGATCGGCACTGAACATAAGTACTGCTGATACACTGTCAGGGAAGATGAACCAGGCACCAAGGGGAAATCCCAAGGTCAGCAGGCCCTGTTCCACAGGACTCAGTGAAGTGGGTAGGTACACTCAGAGAAGATGGTCGGAGCCAAACAAGAGTCTGGATTATAAGGGTATATCACAGTGAAGAGGCAGGTCTGAGGTCAAGCTGGAAAGCCAATCCATAGGTCAGAAAAAGAACTGGGTCTTATGGTGACCAGGCAGGTCTGTAGGGACAGTGATGGCTGAGATCAGAGCAGGAACTCAGCCCAAGGGTTGGAGTTCAGAGCAAAGGATACCATTTTGAAGCAGGACAAGGCTGTGGCCAAGCTGGAGACCAATACTCCTGTGGCATTGCTGATGCCAGGGCTGATGGCCTTGGGCTAAGCTGAAGTGGGGCTCTTGGGTCCATGGGTAGGGTTTGGGGAGGTCCTTGGTGGGGCTGGACAGAAGCAATAAAGCCTATAGCTCCTTTATGGCCCTGACAAAGATAATGTGTCAAGAGAATTAATTAGTGAACGCTTTCTATTCCGTAAGAAAGAGAATAACCACTGTGTTTGAAGTTTCCAATTTTTCAGGAAGCAGTGGCAATTTTGCAGAGTTTGAATGAGGAAAATTAAGGTGGACCAAGAACCTTTCATAATTAAATTTGGCACTAGCCTTACGTAAACGATAAATTTTGAAATGTCTGAAAAACCTCAGTAAAGCAATTGTTTGTGTTTTCTAGCAAATGTTATTATCATACATTTTTAATCTACACCAACCCAAGCAAAACATTCAATAAGCTTTCTGTTCATGCAGTGGGTGCATGGGCTTTCCTTTGAAATATTGTATGCAACATGGTGACCTCTAGTAGTACCCTTTAGAGTCAGCAAATTGTTTTTTAAAAAAAGTCAGAGTATTGCTTTTTAAAAGGAAATTATGCCTGCTTCTTTTAGAAGTCTTTTTAGCAGTGTTCTCAAACTATTAATAATATACCATACTCTTTGCTGATTGAGATGCCTTGAATATTAAAGAATTTGTTTTACTCAGGATGAGAAATGAAATAAAAAATAAATGCAAGGGTAAGCAAAGTCTCTTGGCAACTTACTCACCAGGCATCTTATTTGAATATTATATATTAAACTGTTATTTAAATTTTGCATCAAGTTATTAAAAACAGTCACAGGTTCATCAGTACTCTCCATCTATCCATTTTGAATTTATGAACTGCTGCCTTTTATTTTAAAATTATTTCTGTATTTCCATCCTATAATCTCCTTATTAAAATTCTCAGACCAAGAGGAGCAACTCTCTAACTGAGGTGAATTACACAGAGTGAGAGTTGTACATTGCTCTTACCAGCACAGATCATAGTTGCAACTCACCAGTTTTGTGTGTGTGTTGTTAAGGCAGTTCTAATATATGGTGCAACCAGAGAGGCATGGGGATAAATCTTCGTGGTTTACTACTCTTATAATTTTCTCCTCTAATAATTTTAATGACCTGCTCTCAATAAATATCATAATCTAAAAATTAGATCAGTATTGAAATGAGTGTGTACTGTAGTCATTATGTTGAGGCTGTGTTTGTTGTATCATGCTTTGGAACGACATGGGAAGCATACAAAACTCTAGGTACTAAGGCTAGGATTAATCTTACTTAAGTTTAGCCATCTAACCATCAACTCTAAGGCAACTTTGCAGTTTCTCTTTATAGGCACAGAACTGTATAACAGGGCAGTCTCACAAATCCTTAAAGGTGATCCATCTGACCCACTACAGTTTCTTGTCTCAGAATGAGATTAATTGCTCTCTAAAAGTAACTACTTCTTTCCAATGACAATGAAGGAAGCTGAGATCAACTCAGAAATATTTTTTTTTTTATGTTAAGGAGGAAGTGAATTTAATCTTACCTTAAGTTTTTAAAAAGTTTCCATAACTTTGCTTAGTTTAAGGTTAAAATTTTTCTTACATTTGCTTTTCATATCCATCCCAGGTACTTACATAGAAGGAAGAAAGGCACTCACCTTCTGTCTCATGTAGGTTATCAAGACTTAAAAGATTAAATGACCTATTCAGATTTTACTTTGCATCTGTGCAGCCAATGAGTTGGACAACAGTTAGAAGGGAACATTCATTGCCATTTTTAATTAAGTAATAGAATAATTATCCTGATGTTAACATTAGCATTACAAGGTGCAAATAATACTCTTTAGTGAAGGGAGATGTAAGATTCCTGATTGTAGTAAAGTGCTCACATTTTCAAATATTCAATGTAATTGCTGTCTTGAAATCAATCAAGAGGAAAAATGCTTATTTCCATCTTAAATGCCCAACAAATGCATATCAAAAGCATTTTAACATTTTCATGGTTTGAGGCACTACCAACCATTCCCTTTTAAACAAAGTCTTCAACTAAAGAGGAAATAATATTTCATCGACAATAAACAGTCATTCCAAAATGCAGAATTCAGCTACACATGAATGTATGAGCACATCATTCTGTATTTTAATTTTTCTGTTAAATATTCTACACAAATGACAGGGGGCAACATGGTATATGCTAGTTGCTCCTGCTACATCTGTTTTTACTAACCCATATGAAATACTTTCTCATTACAAACTGAAAAAAGACTATCCTGAGATTTAATGGAGACATCTTCATGTGATGATGGAGTATTACCAAAGTAGTCACTGTCACACTCATGATCAACACATAGATTGTTATGGAAGAAATGAGAAAAGAACAATTGACTCCAACTTGACTTTCTGTTCTTGTGCCTCTATACCTACTATTTCCTATACTGTGTTTGTGTGGCCAAGTTTTAGTAGTGGAAGGACTATGAGGGTGGCTTGTGAAAAGCTTCCAGAAGCTTTCCCCATGTTCAGTAGAGCCAAATGCCAGCTGATCACTTCCAACCCAAACCATTCTATGACAGACCCGCTACTGGCCAAGGCCAAGCCAATCAGGAATGATAGGTCTGTGATAGTATATTTAAGAAGGAAAAAAAAGTTCTTGCCAGATGAAAATTGCAGCCAGAGAAGAGCGGAGTGAGAAGATGTGAACAACTATTCAGACACCAAGGTCAGTGGGGAAGGAGGGGCAGGAGGTGCTCCAGATGCTGGAGCTGAGGTTCCCTGGCAGCCTGTGGTGCAGACCATGATGGGTCAGGCTGTGCCCCTGCAGCCCATGAAGGACCATGGGGGTGTAGAGATCCACCTGCAGCCCATGGAGAAGACCCACCCTGGAGCAGGTGGATGCCCGAAGGAGGTTGTGACCCCGTGGGACATCCATGCTGGGACCTGCTGACCTACGTAGAGAAGAGCCCACACTGGAGCAGGTTTTCCTAGTAGGACTTGTGGCCCTGTGGGGGACCCAGGTTGGAGCAGCCTGTGCCTGAAGGACTGCACACATGGAAAAGTAACCCATGTTGCAGCAATTTGTGAAGAACTGTTGACCATGGGAAGAATTTCTGTTGGAGAAGCTCATGGAGAATTTTTTCCTGTGGGAGGAACCCCAGGCTGGAGCAGGAGAGGACTCGTCTTTCCAAGCAGGCGGTGGAAAACATGACTAGACTATAGTTTGTTGTATAACTGACACAGTTATAGGTTTAAGAATTGGATTCTGGTAATGATGATGGGCTTCATAAGTAGCGAGAAAAATTTTCTTTTAAATTTTGGGCTGATTAGATCTGCTCAAAGGTTTGAAACAGGAGTTGTGCCAGTGGACATGAATATACATTATGGAGGGCTATGATAGCACTTTTGAAGTGAATACCCATAATTGCACTCAAGAATGTGTAATCAAACACAAGAACACTCATTTGCACATCAGTCTCTGTACTTCTATTAATTAAAGCTCTTTTTGAAATGTTTGTACAGAGCAAAATCTGTCTTCTAAATGTTTGTAACAACCAAGCAAACAAACAAATCAACAGAACAAGAGGTATTGAATTGGACAAGCAGTTTTGCAAGCAAGATTTGGCAAACGACAGAATCACAAAGTCGCTAAGGCTGGAAGGCACTTTTGCAGACTGCACTGCAGATTCTAGTACAAGCCCCTTCTAAAAGCAGGGTCAGCACAGCAAGACCATGTCCATTCCTGTTTTGAATATCTATAAGGGTGGAAATCCCACAACCTCTCTAGAAAACCTCTTTCAGTGTTTGATGATCATCACAATAAAAAAAAACATAACAGAATTTCATTACTTTTAATTTGTGTGACATTTCCTCTTGTCCCATTCATAGGCAATGAGATGATGCTGGCTCCATGTTTTTTACTGACCCCATAAGATCAGTGCACACTGATAAGATATGCATTGATAAGATCTCCCTGGACCTTCTCTTCTCTGGGCTAAACTGTCCCTGTTCTCTCAACTTTTTGTGTGCCAGATGCTCTGGTCCTTTACTCACCTCTGAGGCCCTTAGATCAATAATTTTGCCAAGCTTTTTTTGACAGAGAGAAAGGTGATATAGATAGAGGGAAGCAGCAAGCTTCCCTTTCATGCCAGCAGAAAGATCACTGGATTTTTATGTGATTTTCATGTTTTAAGAAGTTCTTTAAAATACGCATTTGACTAAAAGTGGCTTATGCTTTTTCTCATCCTGTTGTCTATTTTTTAAAAAAATAAATCAATACAATTTTTTGATTGAAGTACTTGAAAACTGTATTTCTTAAGGATAACACTCATTTTTTTTCCTTCTTGGTCTAATGGAATGTCTCCCTGCCCATGACAGAGGGGTTGGAACTAGATGATTTGTAAGGTCCCTTCCAATCCAAACCATTCTATGACCGTGATTCTATGATTCCATCCTAAGCTTTGGGATAAATAATTTTTTAGTTTATTACGTTTTTGTATAGTTTTGTTTTCTGCTGCTTGTAGTATATTGATACTTCTGAAAGGTTAGAGAGCAGTATTAAAATTTGAAGAAATTGCTGATAAAATAATCAGTAAAAGAACCAGTTTTCTTGATATCTGAAAGCTGGGGATGAGGCTCTTCCTACCTCAAGTCAGGATGATTTCTACATTCCAGGTTCAGCTCTATGAAAATTTTTGATTTTTACCAAAACCTTATGCCTTCTATCAAAATGAAGTGTCTGTTCCAATGTAGTTGTTCATATAAAAGGTGAAAAAGGGACATATGTGGGCAAGGAAAACAACTGAAAAATATCTGTTGTTATACCAAACATCAAAGTAGATTACTTTTTATAAAATTATATAGGATAAACAATTTTATATATTTTATCCTATATATTTTTATAGGATAAATTGATTTTAAAAAAGAGAGACTGTGTGGGGTTGTAGACATTTTACTTCAGATGGCAATACAACTGTGAGAAGGGTTCTCACTGTTATGATTGGAAAGCACATAAATTAATTTCAATGCTATGCAGCCAAAACCTTGAAATAAACATATATAAGTTAATTTATATAGGTCTTTGTTTATATCATGTATATTATTTATATCATGTATATAATTTAGAAAATATCATAGATAGAATGACTTGAGTTGGAAAGGCCCTTAAAGATCATCCAGCATTCCTACTATAGACAAGGATGGTTTTTTTTTTCTTTTCCCTCCTTGAAAAAGATAATATTTGTTTGCTAATTTAAAAGTTTACAGAGCAAGTTTTAACAAGGAACTCTGGTTTACTTTTTTATTTTTCTATTTGTTTGTCTATTTGTTTCTATTGCCAGCTGATCAAACTTGCTGACCTTCATACACTGCACATCACAATTTTATACTGTTCATATGAAGAATCTAATTGTTCTTTCAGTCCAGAGAATAAAAGGAATGCAACACATTGTCTAGAATCCAAGCCAGCCAGCACACATCACATCTTTAGCTACATTATCTGCTTCAGTAACTATTGTCATTCTGGTTAGTTTTTCACTCTAAGTAGTCAGCTACTGAGAAATGAAGATTAATCTTTCTAAACTTCAAAACCAGGAAGACACAAAAAAAAAATAGAAACAATCCACAATTAAAATTGTCTTACAGTAAACTTCACATGTAGCTTACTTTGAAGAAGGTATTAGCCTTTCTCTTGGACTCTGACATCTTCCCAGGGAAAACCACACTGCTTTAGGCTTCCTCTGCTAAACTACTTCTCATGCCAGGCAGATGTAAATATCTTATTTCTTTATCACAATACTTTTGAGGAGTTTATGTATATAAGCTTCACTGGTTACTACTTTTGTGACAAATTTTTGTGGAATACAACATTCCTCTTGGGAAAACTTCTGATTTTGAAGGGGAAGTATTTTCATAAGCATAAGTTTCTGTTTTGAAGAGAAAATAAACATAATTTTCCTATCATAATTTCAACAAATAAATGATGTTAAAGAATTCTGGGTAAACTCTTAATGTCTTTTCAGTGAACAGATTTTACTGTACCATTTGGAGATGACAGTTTGCACTGGGAGAACAATCATGAGAAATTCCTCTGCATTATGTATGTCATTACTTCTCAATCAATAGAATTTATCATTAAAGACACTGATTCATCACAGTTATGCTTTAGGACATATAAACAATCCCATTGACTTCAGTAGCTGTAGATAACAAAATTGTTCAAAACAAGGCAGCTATTTATAATACTAGCATGCATATCTCATGGCCACAGAGGAAAGACCAAGGAATCAACTCAGCTGGTGTCATACAAAAAGAGGGAATTATCCCAGTCCTGTGTGGAGCAGGAGTTTCTCAAGGTACCTTCAGTTGCACACTATGAATAAACTGATCCCTTTTCTTCAGCAGCTGACTATGCAGCAAGTGCCATGTTTCCAGTTCTCAGTTCTGGCTTTAGGCTCTGTACTTGTTCTGTGCCAAATTTCTGCTCTTCACGCAGCTCTGAATTTGGTCTTGGTTCTCATTCTTCTTTTTTTAGCATCAACTTAGTAACTAGTGGGAAGTATTGAACAAATTCCTTCTTGATTTGCTTCTGCACACAGTTTTTACTTTTCCTATTAAACTGCCTTTGTCTCAATCCATGAGGTTTTCCATTTTATTTTCTCCTCCAAATTTGTTTGGGGGGGCCTGAGAGAGCTGGATGGGGTACTGGCAACTAGCAAAAATCAACCCACTACATCAACCTGCAACAGTCTTGAGATCTTCAGAGTGTGTTTTAAACTATGAATGGTGCTGAAATTCCTCAATGTTTGTCAATAAGATATCAGAGTCCTACATTAGACTGCAAGTTTTCCACAGTCTCCCCTGCTGAAGCCTGGCTTGGTAGGAGCTTCTGTGGAATGACTGCCAGACTCACAATTCCATGAAAGTCAAAATAACATTTTTTTTTTTCTAGTAAACTCATGACTGAAAAGCAATAAACCTTATTTGATATGCTCTCATGCGCCAGGTAGCAGGAAGTTCTATCAAAATCTTTTTTACTTTGAGTTACTTGGGAGAAAATCTAGAAAAGTCCCTCCCAGTCTCAAGTGATCACTAATCCACTATCTTTAAATAATACAGAGTTTACTGGACTGATACAGAGTTTACTGGAGAGATATGAAGTGTGCTTGATTCTGAAGGCTAATATAATTTTTTTTTTTCCAAATAAGAACTCTATGGTTAAAGATTCTGTCCCAGGAAGTAATTTTTTTAAGGGGGAAACTCATCACCATGATTTATGGCTTTGAATCCAAAGAAAAAATACTAAGTGAAATGCTCACAAGTGGAACATCTTCACTGATTTTACAAAGAGCTTATGCACTCACTTAGGAAGATTGATACACCAAACATCTGAAAAAAGTGTAAGTTAAGAGTGCAGTGTCAAAAATGCAGAGAGACAATACCTTATAAGAACAAGTGATTTCATTAGCACAGGTTTTCCTAGATAGAGTATCAGTTATAATTTAAAGAACTGTATGTATCTATATATTTTAATGATATTGCAAACTCCAGAGGTAAAATCTGCTCTCCATA
>JAWWES010000001.1:57528823-57573945 GCA_035583135.1 Lophotriccus pileatus
TTATAATTTAAAGAACTGTATGTATCTATATATTTTAATGATATTGCAAACTCCAGAGGTAAAATCTGCTCTCCATACCTCTGCTATACCTTGTAGGAATTTTTGAATGTTACCTCGTTTGTTTAAAATCTGATGAAATGTAAGGAAAGCTATAGCAGTACGAAATCCATGTTATTATTTTTTATCGTTATCATACTGTGACATATCTATCTAAAGAATTTCTGGAGATTTTCTTATTTTTCTAATCTGAAATGCTATCAGCTTTCTTTCAGTCCTGTAGACATACAGGTGAAAAATTCAGGTGGAGATGTAAAATAAAAGCTTGTTAAAAACAATGAAAGATATTCACATAAACTATGTGAATAAGAACAATAAAGTTAATTCTCTTGATTCTAAGTCTGAATGTTTCTGACAAATGTTGAGGTTTGAGGTTTAAGGTCCTTTTTATAAGGGAGACGAAGCTAGCCTTTCAGTGACAAACCACTTCTAAACCACAGTGTTAAGAGTTTCCTTACTTTTAACATGGAAAATATACTTTTTGCTATATTGCTAGAAATTATTATCCTATTGGACACATTCAACATATACTAAAATATCCTTTGGAAAAAATTATGACATAAAAATACTCCATAAGTTGGTTTCCTGTCCATCCAGATATTTTACTGTGCTTTCACAGAGCAGTTAAGGATATTTATCTGCATTTAACAGAGGTAAAGAAATAATTTTAGATCTTTGTATGATAATATTTTTTCCAATACAGATATCAATGTATAAGATATTAGGTTTTAAGACTTCACTTCTTCCTTTCCTGCCATGAAGGTTTAAAACACCTCTGCTGGGATTAGATACCCATAAACAGGTTTTCTGACACTGCTGTCACTGCTGTCATCTTCTCATTTTCTCTCTCAATACACACAAACACTGATTCAAAATATACAAGGTGATTTTTAACACTCATTTTTGCACATGTACATAAGCCATAGATGATTATTAAGACAAGCTCCAGATCCAGAATAAAAAAGTTAATGGCAAGCACCTAAGGGGCTCAGGGTAGAAGTAGAAGGCAGGGAGGTTGAGAATATGGGACAACACAGGCAGGGTTTGATGTAGTCTCCAGTTTCATGCTTAAAGGAATGTGAGGTTTTAGTCGACATACAACACTGACTCTTTTTGATGGGGGTTAAACATACCTAGCCTTTCTATCAAAGATAGATGTCCACACTGACACTACCGTGCATGGAACCTAATCATGCAGACTTGTGCTAAATCTTCGCTGAATTGCTTAATGCTTGCATCTTAAATATATGTTATACTTGCATGTTGATAGAATTACAAATGCTATCATATCAAACTCCAATTAAATCCTGATCCAGTAGCCTATGTTTTTACAACTATTCAAGTTTTAAAAAACTGTTCAAGGAGCATGGACTGCCTCTTAACTTCCTCTAACATACCAATTAATAAAATGGTATTATCTACTTTTGATTTTTATCTTTTTACTTCTACCCTGAGATAACTCTTTTGGCAAGATGATATGGCTAGTACTGTTCCTTGTGCAACACAATCAGTTCCACTCTTTCTCCATTTGGCAATCAGAAACTTGCTCAGTAAAAGTGTCATAGATAGTAGCAGTAGTCATGATAAAATCTGCTGGTATTTTGTCTGTGTTAAGTGCCTGACTGGTTATAAAGAGTCCTTTAAGAAGATTCACACTGAAGGGCAAGTTCTTTACCTATTTTGACTCTCTGCAACTAAGAAATAACCAAACATTAAAAGAAGTAATAATATTGCCAAACACAGATTTTAAAAATAGTCATAAGACCGGATTAAAATTTCATTCTCCTAGGAAAAAACAAAACAGAACAAAACACTGAAACAAATAGCATTATTGTCTATATTATAAATTTGCATGGATTGCCTTTTTGTCAGAAAATCTTACTTTCCAATTTCTTCTAAAAATAAAGCTTAGAGTTTTCATATAAATCTGTTGTTAAGGATTTGTGTTTCGAGGGGCAAAAAAAATTGCTATGATGTGACTGTATAATTTGTCTAAATGTTATCTTTATCAAATGTAAGACGATTTTACCAGATGTTAAACCTAGGGGAAAATTACTTTCATCCTACTTTTTTTCTAAAAGTTAGACATCTATACTGTAGTCATCTTCAGTCTTCTTTCATGTCCCAATTAAAAAAAGTAGGAATCTCCAGAGGTCTATTAATGGAGTTTTTATTGCTTATCCTAACACGACATGAAATACCTTCTAGAAGTGGCTAACCGTATCTTACTGAGTGCAAAACCAGAACACGACATAAATCTGTTAGACATTGAACTGTTAGATGCCCAAGTCAAGGTAGGTCAGAATATGAACTTTTGTTTTTCAATGTAAGTCTATCTTCTGTGTCATTTTCAGGAAATCAAGGGACTCTGTAACCCTGCACTGCTGACCTGCATCACAAAATTTATATATATGGAAAAAACTCCACATTTGTTTCACCTCTCCCCTAAGACTGGAGGGGGAAAGAGGTTGAGGTAATAAAAGAAAAATTGATACTGTCCTTCCAATGAACCAGGCAATGCAGCTATACAGACTACTAATGAATTCTCAAACTAGTTGTGGGCTATAACAGCTATATAAAATAAAAAACCAGATTAATTGTTGATTAGACATGAGAAGCAAAATAAGAAGTGTACTGTTTTAGATAGATACAGTTTGACATTAAATTTTCATGTCCATATATCTTAGAACAGAGAAGTTAGCACGTAATTTCACTCTTTTGTGGAGACCTGCCTAGTATCCATTTCAATAGCTTTCTATTTAAAATAAAAGCTAAACACACCGATCCTGATATCTTTTAACTCATTTCAGTCATGTTAACCACCAGTCTAACTTAAAGTTTTGTGATTTAAGGAAAGAATAGATTGTGAATAAATTAAATTTATAATATGTGGCAGCCTGTACAGTTTCATAAATTGAATGAAAACACTGAATTGACAAAAGGAAAACACACAATGACTTGGAAGAAAGCTGTGATCTGAATAGCTGAAGAGTATCCTAAATCCAGTTAATCATATTTCAATAAGAGTTAACATCAGGGCAGCAAAACCTCTCCCCCACACCAATCAGTATGCTACATTATAAGACATGATTTTTAAAAGGATTTATAAGATAGCTTTAATTAATTCTCAAAATAAAGTTACTGCTCCAAGCTGACTAAAAATAAGATGTTCCTAGACCTAAGGCTAAAAGAAGAAGCCTTATAAATGAATGTGACAGAAAAGCAGTGAGAACAATTATTTATCTGCACTGCCATCATGATTTATTTGTATTTACTTTCTACTTCCCTCCTTATGAGTGATTTCTTTAACATGATTAACTGATTTCCCACACAGTATTTATAAAATATAGAATCTTTAGACTTTTCACAATACATAATAAAGAATTTTTGAAATTAGGGCTTGATTGATAAGCAATAATGAACTGTCTGTTATATGTGTGTGTATTAGGAAAGTAAGAGTGTACATGGCCATTATCCTTCCCTGAGGCCAACTGTCACAGACTAGACTGTGTTGATACTTTTAAACTCTTTTACTCTCTAAAACATCTCAACATTCAAACTGTTGATTTGATATAGTCCCCTAGCCATGTTAACTGCTGAATCACACAGACAAATTACTTTGGAAAGTCTACATCGGATGTACCAAAAACACGCAGGGATCACTATAGCGGTCAAGAAATATACATTTTCTCAAAGGGGCTTCACTTTGAAGTTTTCAAAGACTTCGGAAGGGTGATATTTTCACCTTACTATTCTCTCAAATAATAAACATGTAATTAATTTATGAGTGTGAAGTCATGGTGTTAGAGCTAGTTGTTCACTTTAAGTCCAAATATAAATTAAAATGTGCAAGTCTTCTTTAAGAATATTTTAAATGTAAGCATGAACACAGGAATATAGCAAATCTAATACATTTTTTATGATAAATTGTAGTAAAAAGGCATTTTAGCACACTGTGCTGCTAAGGCAGGTTTGTCTGAGAATGTGAATATATGAACTGGCAATAAAATAAAAAAAAACCAACTAACAAACCAAAAAAAAAAAAAAAAACAACAAAAAAACCCACAAAAAACAAACAACAAATAAAACCCAAATCAACAAAAAGTCAAACACCAAAAAGAAATCCTAAAACCCACAACCCTGAACAAATTACAGAAAGTATATTCATTATATTCTTATTCTCAGGGAAGGACTTTATGGAGCTGTGTTGTATTCATCTTTAGACACAAAACCTGACTTCTTAATCCCAACAAATGTAGAATGGTAATGGAAGTGTAATTAAATGGAAAACAGGAGAGACAAACAGATTTTGTGGCAGATGGATAATTTAGGAACAAAGTTAGTTCTAATGTTATTACAAATCTTGCTAAATTTGCAGTCATGTGGTAGTGAAATCTGGGGCATGTTAGGCTTGTTTCAAATGGAAAAAGAATCAGGGAAGAAACAAGGGATTTTGTGCTTTATGTCAATAAATTAACAAAATATATCAAGCTCTGCTATGGAAGATGCAACAGGCTTATGAGCTGCTTACGAAACTGGATTTGAGGAGAGACAGACAAAACTTTATGGCAGGTGCTGGATACTGACCTCCTGATCAAACAGTTTTTGATTAATGCTGCAAAACACATGAAGGAGTCTCATGGTTGCAAACAAAGTTTCATGGAGGTCTTCAACTACTCCAGTATCATCAGGAAGGGCAATATCGTTGAACACAAGCAAACCAGGAGACTTCTGTGCTGCATTAAGGGCAGTATTTTGGTGCAGATTCTACATGGATAGAAGTTGGTAAGTCAGATCTGCCAGAACTGCTACTTCTGAATAAAAATGAGTACTGTGATTTGTCAGCAGTAGTCTCCGTTCCAAACACCATCAGATGATAATGAATATCCTCAGGAAAATGAGGAAGAGAGTAGGTATAATAAAGCTGTGGGATTTAGAAGATCAGACTTTTGCTTGTTCGGGGAATTCATAGACAGGATCCCCTGGATGCTGCTTGAAAGGGGAAAAAAAGAAAAAAAAAAAAAAAACAACCCAAAAACCAACAAACCAAACCCCAAGAGAGCTGGTTATTGCAAAGGACAAACTCCTCAAAGCACAAGGATAGTCCATCCTATTATAATGAAGTCAGACTGGTTTGACATAAGGCTAAAAACTCCTGATGGAGTTCAAATGCAAATAGGAAGCCTATGGAAGCAGGAAATTCAGACTGCTTGCCCAGAGGAAAATAGGAATGTTACATGAGATGCATGGACAGAATTAGGCAATTAGGCAAACTAAAATTCATAGTTGAAATTGGAAATGTGAAAATCAACAGGAAGGGCTTCTGTAAGTACATTGACAACAACAACAGAAACCAGTGATGTAGGTTTGTTATTAGTGAAGAAAGTGAATTGCTGATGATGAAAGGCAGAGATACTAATTTTCTCATTTGTGTCAGTTTGTACTTGCTGTCAGGCCTCCCACGTCTGACTGAAAGAAGTACAACTTAGCAGCAGGAAAATATTAAGTTAGGGATCATGTTAACAAACTGTATAAACATTCAGTGGGGACAGACTAAAGACATTCAAGACTTCTGAGAGACCTTTCAGATATCATTTCAAGGTCCCTCTCTGTCATCTTCAAAGGGTTGTATCTGTCAAAGGAGTTCCCTAAAGCCTGGAAGAAAGGCAATTATTATGCCCATCTTCTATAATGGAAAGAAGGTCCAAGGTAATACAGGCTCTCTGTGCAGAAAATGCAGCAAATCCTTCTGGAAGTTATTTCCAAGCAAAAAGGTAGTTGGAAACAGGCAGCATGGATTCACTAAGGGCAAATCATGCCTGTTCAATACGATTGTCTTCTACACTGAGTTAACTGGCTGAGTGGGCAAGTGCAACAGGGTCAGCTGTAAAATCTCTGTAGTATAACTGCAAAGAAATAGCCTAAAAAAGATGGAGAAAAAGTAGGTAAGGCTCACTGATCTGATGAAAAGCTTGCTTATAGGTCATCAGCAGTTCAAAAGCATGATGAGTGTTGTTCCTTCGGGATTTACACTAGGGGACATTCTGTTTGAGATCTTCATCAATGACTGTGATAGCGTGATCCTTCCCCTCGCTTTTTCTCCTTGAGCAATAACAACCAATGGTTGTAGTGGTGGCTGAATCTTGGTTATAGGTAACAGTACAATAGTTAAGGGCCACAAATCTTGCTCAACACCTAAGTCTTGCTCAACAGCTGAGGGATAGTTGGGCATGTACCAACACAAAATATGGCTGGTTTGCAGGTATGAGTACAAGTGAGTCATCTTACTCCATAAATAATGGACAGTCCAGGGCTCATCCAGCGCTCCTGCATGGCAGTGGGCTTCACACCAGAATCTCCCTTTGTATAGGGACACCTCACAAGGTTACTCCTCAAGGCTAAGAGAATCTTTTTGTCATCAGACACTTGGTATGTGAATTACAATAAGCATGCTGAAACTTTGAAATCTTAGCTAAGTGATATAAAGGACTGATTGTGCACATGTACTATGTGAATCTAGCCTCACCTAAACTGCCCTCAGAAAGGAGTTTAGAATGCAAGGATGTCCTTACTGAACCTCATGACCCTGTCTTCTATGCAGTAAATAATGAAGACCAACCATGCCATTGAATCTTGTTGAACTACTGTTTCACTCACTATCAAACTTAGTTCTATATCAATAAATACACTGCTATTTCTCTCTCACAAGTGAAGTGCTTCATCCATGACAGTGATCCTAATGAAATTCAGCTTATGCAAGCAAAAAGTCCCACGCTTGTGATGCAGTAACACCATGCCACAATATAGGTGGATGCCGACTGGATGGGGAGTAATTATGTATGAATGGATCTGGTGGTCCTAGCTGTCAACAAGTTGAGCATGAATCAGCAGTGAGTCTCTGCTTTAGTGAAGCTAACCACTTACTGGTCTGCATCAGGACAAACATATCCAGCAGACAAAGTGAAGTCACTGTCTCCTCTGTGAGGCATTTCTGAGGCTGCACTTGCAGTATTATTTCCAGCTTGGGGCTCCCCAGCACAGGAGAAAGATTGACAAACTGAACAATGAAGAAGCAGGAGGAACACATGAAATAAAGAGAGGCAGGGAAAGGAGAAGGCTGAGAGACAACCTGTTTGTTCCATTCAACTATCTTTTAGCAGTTAGAGAGAGGGTGGGTGCCAGAATACTAATAGGGTTGCAAGTGAAAAGTTGAGAGACATCAGTCAAAAGCTGCCATAATGGAAATCGACTATGTATAGGTAAATTCGCAGTGAGGATAGTCAAACACTGGAAAAGGTTTTCCAGAGAGGCTGGATAATCTTGAAGGTCCTGAGCAACCTCATCTAACGTATAGCAGGAGGTGAGATTAGATGACTGTCCAATCTAAAGTATTGTATGTTTATTGTGAAATATTTTGCTTTCCTTTAATACTTTATTTTGTGGCATAATTTTAATGACACCATAGTGTAACATATCTTTTCCTGCCACATAGTCTGCTATCCATGACTATTGTTATGTGACACATGCTGAAATTATGAGAGTCTAGTTTCTTGGGAGTGAGGGTTTTTTTAGGAATTTTTGAGGTATAATGTTTCTACATTGCTGCTTAAATTTCCTCTGAGGGAGAACTTGTGAGTTTTCAGTTTCAAGACACTATACATGCCTAATGAAAAAATTATTTAGTTCAGAAGCAGCTCACAAAATTGGAATCAATGCACTACAGAGTGAATGTACATCATTTTTAACAAAATTAAGAGCTTAGATTAGACCTAGTTATTCTATAAAAGATGTAAATAACAGCTAACAAACACATTCTATTTTTGCTTATTATATACCTACACTCTATCTTTTGTTCATTGTTGCCACTTAACATTAGTATTCATACCATGTTATTTTGAAAGCAGAGATAATAAAATAATACCACTGTGGTCTTTCTCCATAGCAGAACCCTACAAGAGATCTGAGTCCATGAGTCCTCAGTGATTTACAGCCAGTTTTATTCTATTACTTTTTTTCTCTATCTCCCTCAAGGTAACAGTACTGTAGGCAAAAGATGCTTTCAAATCATACAATGAAGTTAGAAACATGTCAATAACAGGTTCACTTGGTGATTTTAGAAATCATAACACGGTATCCTTTTTATAAATAAATACAAGACAACTATCTGAATGTGTAGTACACATAGGAGTGCTTGCTATTAAAGCACTTTAATATGTCCGTAATACCTAATTAGTGTCTGTTTTTTCTTTTTCAGCCAGGGAACAAAAAACTCTTTGCCAAGGAAGAACTGGAGCTCATTCCAATTTACTGATGAAGAAATTAAACTTCAGAGACCAGCTATGACTTCCCAAGGTCCTTATGGCAGAAAGGAGGGCAAAGAAACAATTTAACTTTGCTTTTTCCCTACACCTCAACTGCCTTACATGTCACAGTATGTCACAGGCTGAAGAAAACACCATGGGGTAATCCTAGTACAGCTTCAGATGGAAAAAGAGGTGTCTCTAGGGCCTGCAGAGCAGAGCGCTATTAAGATTTTCAGCAATAATGAAAGAGTCAAAATATGCTAGATCTTCCTGTAGGGAGGCCTTCAGCATTATTCCTACTCTACTAGTAGGAATACTACCTCTCCAGCTCTGGATTCAGGGTTTTCATAATGCTGGATGCCATTGGTCTGAGCTGGACATGCAGTACTGTGAGAAGCCCATCCTTTCTAAGCTTTAAGAAAATTCAGGACTCCCTGTATTTTCATAATAGCACTGAAAGAAGTTTCCTACCAGGTAGAAAGTATAGACAGCCAGAAAATTTGATCCTTGCCTTCTGATGTGCAGATTGGTCCAGAAGGAAATATATTCTCTAAGAAGAATAGTTACCAACATTTAGAATATTGATTCAGTTTCCTAACTTAATATCTTTCTTATTCTCCATTCATAAAAAGTACAAGGGGTTCTTTGGAAAAATCAGATTACAGTATTTGATTTTAATTAACACAGATACTCAAATATAAATATTGAGATAGGGATATTCTCAAGGGGCATGTTATCTGCTTTCTTTTTTTCTTTTTTTTTTTTTTTAAGCTATTTTGTAGCAACCAAACTTCTCTTTAGTGTGCTTTATTTTGTCCCCCACTTTATGCCTAAAGTCTACAGCAAGTTTGGGACAGTCTGGGCCATGGTATTTTCTACACAGATATGTTAGGGTCACTTCACATACATGCATTTTTTTGGGCCTTGAGTAAATAGTCTTGCTTAGGAAGTCTGGTGTAGATATGTACAAACCAACATTTTCTAAATGTGCAGCTTATACATTTTTGGAATAACAGCCATTATAATGAGAATTCCTCTATATCTCTGTCAAGACAAAAAAAACAGAAAATGTATGAAGAACTGAGTCTCACTTTCTCAGTGAAAGAAAATATTGCTAATGCTCATCTATGAGTAGCTATTTTTGTGCATAAAATACTTAAAGTTGATTATAGTATGAGTTCTGAAAAAGTGTCCAAGTGACTTAGCTTTTACAGGCACACCAAAAAAAAAAAAATCAAACATATTTACTTAATTCCTCAAAAGGTTTTTATCGTTTTTCACAAGAACTGAAAAATAGAAACATTTAAAATTATCAAAAAACTTTAATTCCAATTTTGTACAAAAGGAATAGGAAGCTCATTGAAGAGTATACATCATGTTATTGTGGTATTTCAGTTGAAAAATTCACATTAAGACTCAAAATGCTACTTCAGTTTTTGCATTCACCCTAAATAACTACTCTACTTAGCTCTGAATAACTGTGAGTAGAACAGGTCACCGTATGTTTGCATGAGGATGTCAGGTACATGACAGTGGGATAATGAAAAATGCAAAAATAGAACAGAAAATGTAGCCAACTTCAACTCATGAATCTTGCAATGAAATTAAAGGAAACAAATCAAACGTGTGGTGATAGAGCTACTAGCACAATCTTGTGCACACTGTAAGAAAGATTTGTGAATATGGATTATACAAGAAACACTAATCTTTATTTCAAAACTCAACTATGAATGGCAGTTCTTTTTCATCTTCTTCTATTAAAGAAAAAACCCCATGCACATATTTTAGTAACACTAGCTCATTTGACATTACAAAAACAAATACACGGAACCTGTATTCTCCATTTCAAAAAAGACAGCACCAAAACACAGCTTAAAAATTTTATTTAGGTAACTAATGGGAAACATTGTGGTATGGATTGAAGAAAAAGTAGTTTTATGCAGACACAAAGCTTCTTAGAAGTAAATAAAATAATAATATATTTTATTTTTGTATTTATGAATTCTGGGTTATTTTAAAAATAAATGACAGAATCATCAAATAATTTCAGTTGTAAGAAGCATTAAAGATTATCTAGTTCCAACCCTCCCTGCCATGGACAGGGACACCTCTTATTAGAACAAGTTGCTCAGAACCCTATCCAATCTGGTATTCCATGGACAAGGTATTCACAATTCCTCTGGGTAACCTGTGCCAGTGCCTCAGCACACTTGCATTAAAGATTTGTTTCCTAATATCTAATCAAAACCTACCCTCTTTCAGTCTGAAGCCATTACCCCTCATCTTATCACTACATGCCTTTGCAAAAAGTCCATTTGAAAAAAAAAATAGATTACTTGAACAAAAGTATTTTATGATATTTGTAAAATAAATAAAAAGAACGCAGTATTTTTGTGGCTAATATTTCAAAACAATCAGATAAGAGAATTATAAATAAATTTTCAAAATTAAAAGAGCTAGTTGGTCATAGGTGTCTGTAAATGGTGATTCTTCCATGAAGTTCTTTAAAACCATATTGTGTTTCCTGTTCAAAAATTACATGACTATTTCAGACTTTGTATAACCTATTGAATACTTGAGGATTATCATGTTCATTATTTTCTAATGCAAAACAATTTTTTTGTCCTAAGAAACGTATCTTAGTGCATGTGTGCTTACCCAAATTATTAGTAAATGCATAAATATGCTCTGAAACACTGTTCCCATAGTTTTGTCTAATACAAACGGGTGAAATAAACCTATAAAAATATACAAACCTCTTTTTTTTCTGTTTTTAAAAACACTTTTTCCTACTTTATTTTCCTAACGGGTTAATACAATAACTTCATGCAATATAATAATAATGATTAATAATAATAATAACAATAATGTTATGTATTTAGGTAAATTTTATTGGTCTTCAGAAAATGAGATATTTTTATTGGTTGCAATTAAAATTTCGTACTATTGCCAGTATATATGACTGCATGCTTTCATCAAGCAAGCTACTTCATTGCCATATGTGTGCCAAGTATTTATAGAAAGATGACTAAAGGAGAGCAAAATCACCTACACATAACGCAGATATGATTAACAGCTTCCAGACTTTAAGTTAAGGAAGATGTATTAAGCAGGCTTATTAAAGAGATTGAGGCCATTATGTCTAGATTTAATCAGCTGGACTTGGAAGACTGGCAGTTTGGAACATCCTTATCACTAATTATGTCCTGGATAATCAAACCTAACAACAAAAGAAAAGATACTCATCAACCCATTGCTTCTAAGTGGCTTACAGAGATCAGAGAAACACAGGAAAATGGCTGGTTTATGAAGTTGTTCCAGTGAGCCTTCCCATTTGCTTCCAGGCTTTAAATCAATGATGTACTTGAAATAGAAAATGAGATACTAAAACAGAACAATTCTTCAAATAGGCAAAGCTACAGGTTTCATTATGATTCAAATAGAATAAAAATAAACTTACATCTCTGCGGTTTCACAAGGCAGATCTACTGCTTTTCAGTCTATGAATTTGTGAATAGCAGAAGGAGTCATACAGACATCTTTAGGTGCTTCAGAAAATTTCCTTCTCTTTGTAATTTCTGAGGCTTGGATCTTCTTTGATGCAAGACAATACACTCTTCTCAGGAGTTTCCTAACCTCATCATATGCCAAAAGATCACAGTTTGCAGTATACCTTTTACTGATTCTGTTGATCTAAAATTCAGAAACTGAGGTAGTGCAAATATCTAGGCTTCTTCAGTGCTGCGTATCCAGAAAGCATGAAATACTTAGTCCTTGTACCATAAACACCTCTGCAGTCTATCACACTTTCCATCTTAGCCTCTCCTGAGACTTAACAGTGCTGTGTACTGTTGAGTGTTTGTACCTGGGATCAGCACAAAAACTTTTTTCTAGTAGCAGAAGATTGTTAGACTTTTGTCCATACTTCTTCGACCAAAATTCCTCTAGAAGTTTCAGACTGAAATTCAGAGTAGGATGGAGAAGAATTGCCAGAACAGTACAGAGAACTCTGGCTCATAGGCTCTTACCTCGCTTCAGATAACATATAGAAAGTTTCCAGGGTACTGAAGATTCAGATGCTTTAATTTGCCACCTTGCCTTAAAGCTTAGGATCCTCCAGGCAAGTACAGCTTATGTCATTTTATCATCATCTTCTTCTTAGACCAGTAAGACAGCTGCTACAGACACCACAGCTTAGTCTTGAGCTGCTCACAGCTTAGTCTTGAGTTAGAAAAGTGGCATGTGACAAAAGCTGGGTCAGAGGATTTCTCTTGCCTCACATCCAGTACCTGGGTGACTGAATAGCCTACAGAAGCAATGTATCCTGAAGTATCCTGGTAAACTAAAAGGGGACAAATATGGGTCTGGGAGTGGTGAAGACATAAATAAAATAGTAAGGTGCCAAATTTTAGCTCACACAATCTTACACATTGTTGTGGTGCTTTTTTTGTTCTATCCCTTAGTGAACATGTTATATAAATTTTGCTTTCTTAAGTCAAAGAGAGTTAATGACTTAAAATGAACCTGGATCACTCTGTAGGTATGCCCAAAGATAGAGAATAGAGAAACAGAATTAGGTATATGATGGATTCAAAGGAACAACCCTGCTTAATATGTTGAAAAAAATGTCACCAAAGCTTCAGTAAATTTATATTCAAGTGGTGAAAGTAAGACTGGTTTCTTAGAGTATATTCTTATCTATGGCTACTCAGGAGCCAATAAATTTATGCTAAAATAATCTGGAATTTCGGAGTGTCTGGGACATATTTTCTTTTCTTTCTCTGCACCAGTTTTGTAGGATGATAAATAATGGAGTATTGCTCTTGCACCTCATAGCCGTAGCATCAAAAATAGTAGAAAAACAAACAATCTGAAATAAAACTGTGTATCCATGGGAACTACGTACACAATGGTATTAAAAATTTTATATTGAATAAGAGACATTAATTAGTAGAATGAGGAATAAAACTCAGATTTCCGTATGTCTACCAAGTGTAAGTATTACATGGCCTTCCTTTATTTAGGAAAGAACACAGTTCTACAAAATGTAGGGCATCAAGATAAATGGATCCCATGACCTGATTTTCTCTTTCTTTTGTCAATCCCAGACAAGTGACAGGCTGCATAACATGTTTAATTATTTCCATAATAAGAATTTTCAGTATCAGTGCAGAAAAGTGTGTCTAGAGTATGCATCTGGACACTGACAGATTTGCTCTGCTGTACCTCAACAAAGTTTTTATATGGTTTAATCCATATGATCTTGTTTAGATAACAGACAAAAATGCCACCATATACTTAGTATTCCTCCAAATGTCATATTCCGCAAAATAATAAAAAAATTACTTTAGAAACTAAGAATAAGAGAAGTCATATGAGGAATTAATAATAAAGCTGGAAAAGAACAGTGAGTGAACAGGGAATTCTAATATTAAAAATAAAATCAGAGCTTTACTTAAAATGGATTCTGAACAAAAATTATAACAATGTCATATAAAACCCAATGACTATTTTTACTTAAAAAATAAAGATGGGAAAAAAAGATGTTAACACCAGAGTGCCATTTGCCTAGTGATTACACTTGTGAGGTTACCCTGAAAAATACTGTTATGACTCTTGGGAGGAGACACTGATGATTAGCAAAAATATAAATATAAAAGCAAATGGAAGGCCTTTATTGATCTGTGTAGAGACACCTTGTAAATTTAATTTAAACATTTATGTTTTTAATGTTTTGCTTTACCTTTTGTTAGAGAATATAGAAAGATACTTTCGTTTGCAGTGTCACACTTTGAGTAAGAAATTTTGTTTAGAAGCTACAATTAAATAATTCAGAAATAATTAATTCAGAAGACAACCCATTAAATTATAACCCTCCCCACTGGTTAACTTGGTGCCAAAATGTATTGTTTAATTTATCATTCTTAGTATTTTTAGAAGGCCTCAAGGCAGGGAATGAAGCAATAATAAATAGGGAATAGTGGATAATTAGAGAAGGAAATGTGGAACAAAATTACTAAGGGCTTTAGGTGAAGTTCATTATTACTATTTAATAGTGCCCAAGAGCATTTGATCAAATTATGGATCATGTTTAAAAGTGGGCTGAGAGAAATCCTGGTGGAGAAGAGTTTTCTCACTACTACTTTCAGAATTTTGCAGTAAGTTTTACAGAATTTTAACAAGGCATAAAAAAGCAAAAGCACATTGACCAAACCTTCTACTCTATCACACACTGTGGTCTAGTGACATTTGAAGAAGACAGAGATTCTTCATTCTCTCAGACACTGCTCAAGATGAGAATATTACATGATTAAGCAGTAAAGCACTTCAAGCATGAGTGATAAGGTGACACATTGTAACTCCAACACTTTGGGCTTTTAAGCTCAAGGTGAAGTGGATTTTTTAATTTTTTTTAACTCTCCAGGGTTTTTGCTCTTTAGCCATATCTTAAAAGAAGCCCATTTTTAACACAAATCTTTCAAGGATACTTGATTTTTTTTCTTTGTTTTTGTTTATTTGTTGTTGTGGTTGGTTTTTAATTCTATTTATTCAATAATGTCCTTATGCATCTATTTTTATTTAATTATACTATATAAAGAAATCCTGAAAGCATTTTTAAACAGAAATATATGTGCAAAAATACATAACTCACCTTTTCATCATTCAAAAATCTGGATCCTCTATGACACTTTTCATGTTAGAACACTTAAAAAAATGAGAGTATGAAAGACATGGCACAAAACAAAAAAGAGTATTCAATTTAAACAATAAGACCTTGTTTAATTTATAGAGTATTTTTTTCTGTTTAAATAGATTTTCTTAAATATTAAATATTTTTTCTATGTCTTTCTATGCTTTTAAAAAATAAAAGAAAGAAAATTAGAAAAAAAGCTAAAAAGTCTTATGATTGGTATTCTGCAGTAGAACAGAATAAGAAACTTAATTATTTCTGAAAATTTCCCTTCCAGGAAAACAGCTACCTTTTCAGATATATATGCTGACTCAAAGAAAAATGATGTCTGTTAAATATGAAGAATTTTGTGGGATGAAAATTGCAATTACTCAGCAGTTCTGTTCATTAGAAAACAGAAATGTCCACCTTTAGACATTTTATTCCATAGACATAGCAATTTGGACATTATGTTACTCTATCTTTTATTTTTTTTCTTTTTCTTTTTGTCTCACAGACTTTGTTAACAGCAAAATAGTCAAGTTGGTTTACCTTTGAACTAAGTTTGTATGACTGGGCAAGCTGTTTGATGTGTTTCATTTGATGTTCTGAAGGTTTCTGAAACCAGTGGCACAGTTTAATAAGTAATTCTAGTGGTAACAGCACTGGCAGTAAGAATAAAACACTTTTCCCAACGTATGAAACACCTTAATTACTGCTATAATCAGAGAAGCAGGGTGTTTACTACCTCTGTCAATACAGGAATGATTAAAAATGGATACTGATCTGTATCCAAAACTGTAATATAGTTACACAGTTTGAGGTAGCATGATGAGGTAGTAGAGAAAACACCGTTAGATTTTTACTCAGATTCACACAGCAGAGGACAGAGAACCTTTAGAGTTGGGAGAGTCAGAATGTCAAAAAAAAGTGCGAAGTCTTACCATTAACCAGGGGAAAGAAGTCAATTGTTAGGATAGATTTTGCACCTAGGTTCTGTGTGATGATTACTGAGCACTCTTTAAACCAACCCACAGTATGCAGAAAGAGAATGGAACAATTTTGCTTGAGACTGTCCATAGTGCAGAGTGTGTTTCATTAATGGATTCCGCAGAGACAGGCCACAGCTCAGTCCTCTCTCATAGTCTGCCTTGTGTGACTTGAACCTATTCTCTCTAATGTATTCTCTGATTTCAGAGGCATTCTCTGATTTCAGAGGCATTCTCTGATCTGCCTCCTGTATTCTGTAATGATATTCACATCCGTAACCTTGAAAATTAATTATTTACTTTGAAGGTTGGCTATGTTATCATGTATCCCTCTACACTTCCTACCGCTCACATGCAGGTACTTACATCTGATTCATCATAAATGGAAATTTGCTTAGACACTTTTTCTTCAAAATCATACTTTTTCTAAATGGAAGGTTGAAGAAAATAGCTAAGCAGATATCTCTGAGTACTACAAGGAAAAGATCAGATGAGCTTAAAAAAATGTCAGTGTACATTTTAATTGGTTGGACTATTTATTTTGGTTTGTTTACTAATTTACTACTTCTGAAAGTTTCTCAAGTCATGATTTTTCCATTTCCAATTTTGTTTATATTCTCTATTAGTCCTTTAGTCTTACTACCACAATCATCTTTTACTTGTCTTTTTTTTTAACATTCTCTATTTAACATATAATTTGTTACTAAATTCTATTACTCATTCACTATCAAATTCACCTATGTGTTCTTCTTTAGTCACTGACAATGTTAACCTATAAATCTCAGCTGTCATGTAAATGGCTCAATTTTTAAGAATTTAGTGAACTCAGAACAGATTTAAGAAATACTACCACTACTATTTTGCATTTACACCTTTTCAATGAAGATTACAAGGGAATTCAGGATCATACATTAAGTTTCACAATGAAAACCTGAAATATAAATTCCTGTTTTTCTACATTTTGAAAGATAAAGATCAGGGAACTGATGAAGAAAAAAAAAACAACAAACAAACCAACAACAACAACAAAAAGTGATTTGCAATGGTTAAATCAATGTTCTAACATTTTTCAGAAGGAAAAGTCACAGCTGCTTTTAAAAACCAAAATGACTTTAAATATGAATTATTAATCTAAAGCTACAGACAGTCACTTTTAGGTATAATTTACATTACACATCTTAGGAAATGTAACTGTTACAGTCTGCTTAATAATTAGGTCAATAGAAAGACAGTGCCTTCCAGACAGGCAGAGGTTTGGGTCAGCATGTGAGGTAATTCATCAAACTTGGTACAGTGCCTCCCAGGCAAGTAACTATTCACTTTGGTCTGGAAGAGAAGGCAGGACGTGGAGATGTCTCCCAGGCAGAAAATTAAATGGGTCAGCCTTGGAGGCAGCCCAGATAGGTGACTGTTCAGCTTTACTTGAAAATGGATTAACATGCTAAGGTCATTCCTGAGTACATAACTATTGGCTCCTGCTTAGATGACAAGCCATTATTCATGGAGTTCCTTCCATTTGAAGGGCTGCTTATTGCGGCTTATCTTAAAACTAGACTCTGAGACAGTTAGCCTTTGATTCTAATAATAAAGTCCTGTCTGTGAACACGAGTGTGTGTCTTACCAGGACTTAACAAATCATTGACCCTGTTGGTTGCATCTTTGCCAGGGATACTAAAAGATATTCTCTCTCAGCTGCTATTGCCACAACTAAGACCACATGTTAATATATAAGAAAGAGGCAAAGTTTCAAACAGGGAGGCTTGTATACATAACTGCAGGTGTGGAAGCCTAATGAATGAGTACATGCTTACCTGGTTTACATATATCCCTGACTCGGAAGAGAACATCAAGAGCTTCAAATATTTACACTGGCCTTTTATTTGTGCCCATCTGAAAACTGAAAACACTGTATTATTTGAGGAAAATACACTGAAAGAAACACTGATTATTAAAGTAATAAAGTAAGCAAGACACATAAAACAGAAAACACAGACATAAGAGACTTGACCAAAGAGGATAAGAAGCCTGGAAAGAGAGATTAAGAGTAGCAGACTTACACATAACACAGTGAGGTTCTTTATCCTATTTCCTCTCTTTTCTCTCTCATGTCAGTTCGTTTCGGGATTGTGGCTGTAAGAAAATAAAAGGGAGCATAGTATTATTTGAGGAGGGGTAGCCAAGTGGAGAATAGAGGGCATCCAATACGTTGAAAATTCTAATAGTCTTGCTGAGTGCCAAATGGCATATGTGTAAATCAGCAACACTGAAGCAATTCTGGCAGTAGAGAAGAAATTTGGCAGAGATAATTCAGAGAAAGGGCAGTTCATATGGGAATTCCAAGAGAGACCAGATATTCAATGGCACGTTTAATTATACTGTGGGATATAGAAGGTGGTAACAGAAAGTGGTAATTTTGGATTGTGATTAACTAGGAAGATGCCTATACTTACTTCCTGTGTAACTCATGAAAAAACAACAACATTTTATACTGAAACTCAGTGCTCTGAGACATATGCTAACATACTCCACAGCGCTGAAGTCCAGATTTTAAAATGGGACGCCAGAAAAATACAGATGTTCAAGAAGAATTACCACAAAAATAAAAACGAACATTAAAGGCTTTAGTGAATGAGTATCTTAAGGCAGACAGCTTACTGTAATGTCTATTAGGATTTTATACAGTGAATGTTTAATGTAAATGCTTTAGCTATACCTAGAGCAGACAATTGCTTCCTTTTCAAGTGAATGCTTTCATTACTAGTTAATAAAATATTTCATGTATTTTGTTCTTTGTGTGGTCCCAAATCTCAAAACCAATATACAGGAGGAATACAGAGCAACTCTATTGCTCCACTTCAGCACTACCTTTTCCTATTGTCAGGAATATATATATTGTGTAAAATGTGTAAAATGTGTAAATATGTGTAAATAATGTGTAAAATGGAGGTTGGGATGTCTGATTGCTGGTCTTATTTATGATTGAAGTCTAGGTTTTTTCACCAAAAAGGACAAATTTGGCAGAGCCATGACTGTGCGTCTCATCAGTAAAAGGGTAAATTTCCTTGGGTGGGATTAAACTCACTGTAGAGGTCTAATGTTTGCTGTCAAAGTCACCATCAGTTGCCCTTTTATAGTCAAAAAAGAGAAATAAGCACCATCAGAGTGCCATTCATCAGCTGTATATCAGATTCCATTTTAAAGAGACTGGAATTGCACCTGAAAGGTCCTCGAATTTCCTAAATGACTACAGATTTACTGTTCAACTGAAGGTCAAATGCCACAGATATTTCAATGGGTGAAGAGTGTTCTGTTTGTTTGGGGTTCTTCTTCCATAACCAAACATTCTTGGAAATCTTAAAAATCTTCTAAAAAGATACTAATGTATGGCAACTGTTATTAAAAATTCTCATTAGTGTCTGAAGCTGCAACTTTTCAACATCATAAGACGTAGTTCAGAATTCACATTTTCTTACCTATTTGTCCTACAGATGAGAAATCTCTGCACCCAGTATATTGTCTTAAAACCTTGGCTATCATAGCAATGGGATGAGAAAGATCTGGTACTCAGTTATAACATGGATTAACTTCTAACATATTTTAACCTAATCAAGTAAATTAATAAATCAAAAAGAACAGCAAGACCGTTGTCATGGTTATAGAATATAATGGTAACTAGTTTCTTTCGGGGGAAAAATTCAGAATATGGAATCAGCTGTGTGCTGCTTGCAGGCAAAATCCATTCTGTATTTGATTTTGATGTGTTTTCAATTGAATTACTTTCTGTGGTTCATTTAGCTTCAAAAAGAAATTAAAAGATCTAATTTTAAAGCAGCTGACATTATGGAACACCTGATACGTCATTTACAGACAGAGATTATTTAGTTTGGTGCTTCCCTTAAAATTTTTGGGTACAAATGCCCTTGCTTTGACTGTGAAAGAGAAAAGTTTTTCCTAAATACCTAGTTTCATCAAATAAAGATTAGGCAAAATGTGAGTATTTGTTTTTTACTTGAGCAAGAGATTTCTAAATTCCAAGTGTGCCCTGAAATTGCCACTGATTTCTGCAAAGTGAGTTCTAGCAACCCACCCTGCCTGTGTCAGATTTCAAAGTTTGTTGGGTAAAGACTAAAATGATAATTTTCAGCAAATAGGGCGTGATATCCACATTTCTTCTCTAGTCTTTAAAGTTATAGAAGGAATTATTCTTACTTCAAGCATAACTACTCCCAGAGTTTCTCTGGTGGAGTTTTGCTTCCTGTATTGATTCTGACACGTAGTCTTCCTTGAAGATACAATAAAGAGCACAATACGTGGATGCGGCTACAGCCTTCTACTCCTCTCTGTTTTTTAAATTCACATTATCTAATGCCTACAGGTTATAAGGAAGTAGATAAACCTATTAATCAATAGGATTAAATTGGAAAGTAGAGGTTCTGTGGGCACAAATATCCTTACCTCTACCGACAGACTTCCTTGATAAGTAGACACTCAGCAGAAATCTGTGAGCCATTTATACTTTGTATTGGCATGCCATTACAATCAGTGTTTAACTGTTTCAGTGTTGTGAAATTTCTCTAGATTGTCCATGTTTCTGGTGTGTTTCCACTGAAGTACTAACCTTCATTTTGACAGCTATGGCACTACAAAGCACGCTTCTGAGGTCTGCTGAAGCATTAACAGGAACATGCATGCCAATGAATGAACTGCAGAAAAAAAAAAAAAAAAACAATTAAAAAAAAAAATAAATCAAAGCCAAAAACCCACAACCACAAAAACATCAAAATCCCAAAGAAACCCAAACCAAACTCTTCCAAGTACCTACTGTGTTGTCATTCCTGGCAAAAAAACATACTTGGTGCAGATGAAACTTCTGTGTACTCTGCCCCAACACTGAATCTGTGAGTTTGAAGCTGTTCAAAGAGACTTTTAAGCAGCTGTATCAAGAGATAAAACATCACACATATAAATTCTTTCATTGAACTATTATAGTATGAGATGATAACATATATTTGGGAAAACCCAAGCATAAGACAAAATCAGTGCAATCATAATGTGATATTTGCAGATGTGGTGCTTAGGGAGATGGTTTAGTGTTGGGCTGGGCCAAGTTAGCTCAATACTCTTAGGGTCTTTTCCAACTTTAATGATTCTATAATTCTAAGATTTCCCCTTGAAACAGTTTAAGGTTCCTCTAAATGTCTATAATTCCTTATTTGCTCTGAACATACAACTTTCGCTAATGAAAATTCTCAAGGCCCTGTCTCAATGTTATAATGTGCCTCACTTTTGCTGCCTAATCCTATGCTCCCCCCAGGGCCTCTTCACAACCCTTGTCCATTAGCCCAGGAGCCCCATTTCAGCTCAGCTCAGGTCCATGTGTCCATTCCTCAGTGATGCTGTAGGAGTGCCAGACTCCAGCCCAGCGCAGCCCAGACAAGGGCTCTACCGATTTTGGGCCAACCCATAGTCTCACCTAAACTCTGCATTCCTAAGAGAAACTTGGGATTCCTTGTCAGAGTTGTATGGTTGTCTGTTCTAAATTCACAACAGAGACATAGGAAGAGGAAAGCTCTTCTCTGTGATGAGAGAATAATGTCTTGATATCACTAGGTTATTGAAAATAACTGTCTTTTGAAATAAAGAGGTTCATTAATATCAGGTTCCAGGTTTCTTCGACTTGCTTTTAGGCAATAAACTGAGGCATCTAAGAAAAGAATACAGATATGGATTCACCTTGTCTGACTTCAGGCAAAAGCTGTGTGCCTGGTTCAATCTGTCTGTGATTTTGGATGTGTTTGCATAGCACTGTGAGAGTTTTATTTCTGACATTTGCCTTTGAAGAGATCCCAATTCAAGCCACTGCTTATCTGAGAAAGTTCAGTGTACTGGAATAAATTTTTACCAAAGGGTGGAAGAAACTAAAATGGCCATTCAGCTTCACCAACTCTTCAGACAAGACATTCATGTCATGAACATAATGATTTGGTTTGAATCTGTAACTAAAGTCAAAAATGTTAACAATGAGTGAAACTGGACAGTGGTAAGAGATTTATAGATATGCTCTCCTGCAGCATCACAAAGAACTGCTGAAAAGAGGAGACATACACTGCTGCCACATTTGTCACAGTTCAGGACCAATTGGCAATGTGGCAACTAAGTAGACAGACATCAGAGCATTTAATCACAGATGTATGCAGTTTTATAAACTACATGAGTTCCCTTGCACTGCAGTAACCATGTGATCACTCCCCTCCCGCTCTCACAACGCTATTAGGGCGCAGGGACAGGTGGTGACACGCCACTGTGCCTACACTGTAGCAGCCTGAACACCTTGTCCTGTCCCCTCGGTCATATGCCTCAGCCAGCCCATGATACAAATACATTCATGTCATTCCTACCTTTGTTTAAGGATTGTTACAGGGATTGTCCCTTCTGTAGAGCCAGCAAATCCCACTGTCCTTGAAGGAGGAAAAGGAAGACCAGATGTCCTCATCCAAATTTGGAGGGTTCTTTTCTAGATGCCCTCTAGGAAAACTGGACCGAAGCAGAACAGGTGTCTTCATTAGTGTCAGAGTTCCACTCTGACTAGTTTTAAGAAATGAGAAGAATTTCTGAAGTGCATGGAGAGACTTAATGGAGTGGAAACCACACAGAGGTAGTTACAAGGTAACATGCACTATTACAGTTATATATTTTTTCAACTTTTTTTTTTTTCCTTTACACTATTAATCTGAAGTAGGATTATGAACCCCCTAGCAGTTAGATTCCTGCAAGATCCAGGAGTTAAAAAGACTGCCAGGGACCAGATTTGTCCCATTTGCTTTAATCACAGTGAGGCATAGCAATTAATGAAAAAGCTGGCTTAGGTTTTAAACAAACTTAGACTTCAAAACATTGTTTAGGCCAGGTATGTTTACACTGCCCTCAGGAGAAAAAAAAAAGTTCCTTACGTCTGCATAAAGGGATAGGATAAGTGCACTCATAAGTTTAATTTATATATGGATAAAACAGATTTGCATTTTAGTGCCCTAGTAGACTTGTCAGCTTTGCTAGGATCCAAATTTACATAGGTCTAGACCTACCCTATTCAGCATTGTAGATAGATATCACTGTGGATATTAATCCACCCCAAGTACTGTGAGCCAAGCAATCTGTGATTTTGAAATATTCTTATAACAGTTAATCTAATACAACATGGCAAGGGTCTAATCACTGGCATACAGTCACCTATACCACAAAATTGCTAACACAGTCCCTAACATGTAATTGTTAAGATCAACAATTTTCTCCCAGTCAAAGCCTGAGCCAAGGATTGTTTCCTATAGCAGTTTGAACACAGCTGGTCTATTTAGGAAGTAAAGAGAGATTAGCTGTAAAGAAAACTACTGTGTTGTTCCAGTTTGCCTGAGGTCCTAAGAGTCCCTGGACTACCTTATTTATTAACACAGACAGAGACTTAATGATGGAATTTGCAGCTGTATTTTGCTACATACTGGTTTCTGTGACAGATCTTTCTCCCCTTATCCCATCTGAAATGAGTATAAGTATTTACAACTTTTATTAAAACTATCATGAGACAAATCTTATACTTCTCAATGGGTCTTACCTGCTACTTGATTTCTATATTATGTATGGCTATGATGGTCTTCTGAGAATTATGTCGTTATTAAGAAATTAGAAACCCAACTTCCCTGTCCTTGTTCAGTGCAAATAGAACAGATTTCTTCTAGAATAAGAACTGCACTTAAACCTGTGATCAGATTGTAAAAAATTTAAACAAACTAAAATAAGCAACCACTTCTCAAAACTTCCTCAAATTTCCATGACTAAAATTTCATTGTACTGAATATCATCACACAGCCATGACAACCTTTTGAAATTCAGTGTAGAATATGTGCTCAATTAATTTCAAAGTTTACTTGGTATGGACTTTATTAATAGAAATAAATTAAACAAGAAAAAAAGTTTGAATCTGAAAAACATGATTAAATAATACAATATTTAAATTCTTCTTTCATGGCTATCAGCAAAGCAAAAACAATTGAACAATTGAACAATTGAACCTAAACAAAACACAAAACATGTATAACCTGCTTTTCTTTATCTTTCTTCTTCTTCCTATTTCTTTTCCTCAATCTTGATCTCAACCTTTTTCTTTTCTTTTTTCCCTTTTTTTTGTTCCTTCCATCCATATTTCTCCCAGGAGTTTCTCCAATAACTTTTTTTTTTTTTTTTTTTTTTTTTTTTTTTTTTTTTTTTTTTTTTTTTGGTTTTGCCTCTACAAAAGACAAATCTGTGCTCTCTGACCAGATGAAAATAGCCTGGGGAATCAACCTTGTGTATGTAAATAGAGAGGTGAATGTTATTGCAAGGATGCATATATTTTCACTTAAAACCATCATAAAAAGAGTATATTGTTCTACAGTGTCTGTCTCCTGATCTGCAGATACTGAAGTAGACTGTTGGTGAGCTGTGTGGTAATGACGTTCAGAATGTGAATTACTGACTTGTTAATTTGTTCTTTAATGATGAGAAAATGTGTCTCGTGAGGAGTTTGCAGGTTAACACATGACAAACATAGTCATGTATTTTTTCACTGAACATTGTTTCCAGCAAAGTTCTCACTCTCAAAATAGGCTATTAAATTTTAAATTAACATCAAGCTGGAGTTTCTTGGTTTAAAATTGCAGGATGAGTTTGTATTAAAAATATCAAAATATCTCTCTGGAGAAATGTAGATCATTTTCCTAAAGGAACTTTAATTAATTTACTGAGATTTCATATCCACTCTTTTACTCTGGAAACCCCTGACATAAAAGATAAATATTAAAAATTCTCTTTATTTTGGGGGAATTACGGACTTTTCAAAGTGTGCTACATTTCTAGAACCCCAAAAGGCAAACCATACAAATCATAATGAAAAAAGTTCTTATTTTCAGCCTGATTACAATCCTCTTCTTTCTTCAAATACTACAGAGATACACTGTTTTGGAATTTCACCATAAAGACAGTTAAAATGAAATATGTTTTATGAAGAAGGAAAAGTTAAATAATAAATGGAGAACTAATGCATGAATTTCATACACTATCCCCCTACTGATGGAAAATTAGCCCGATCTGTCATTTAGACTACACACCTAACAAGTGTTTAGAGCTGCAACAAAAATATGGTAAGACAAGAATTTGGTTTTATCACATGAGGATAAGTTGGTTAGGTTTTTTTGAATAAAAAAATCTTGAATTTCTTTCTTTTGCATAGAATTAATTTTAACTGACTTACTGTATCTGACAATCAGAGCCCAAGTCTGAGGCAATCACTTCCTTTTGTAATCAATAACAAGAAATACACGCATCTGGAAAGTAATTTATCTACCTTATCTCAAAAATCAATCTCAAACTGGAAAGGATCAGCCCTGAAGATAATTGTTTTCCTGCAGACAAAACAAACAAACAAACAAACAAGTTTATTCAAATTTAGTTTTTTAAATTACAGTTAAAGACATCTATGGATTACACCAGTACACATGATGCCCAAATGTATGTAGTCATGGTTTTTGTGTAAAAAGTACAAATGCTTTCTACCCTTACCCATCTGTTCAGAAATAGTTTCCCTAAACTATCAAATCAATTCACTGGGGAACAGAAGTAAATTACTGCCTTCTAATCTCAGCCTTTCAGATTAAAGTTGTTGGTTCTTCAGTTCAAAATATTAGATCTCAGGTGAAAATAAATTGCTTTCTTTGATACCTGAATTTTTTCTGCATAAAAAAAGATATACATTCCTATGAAAGCAGCCTCTACCTACGTGTCATTTTAAATCCCACATCTTTTTAGCAGTTTCAACTGACTGACCAAACAGTTTTCAAAGATAACTGGCAGAAGTAACACCAGTGATTATCTCATCAAGCTTAAAAAGTGATTGGAATAGACTGTAAGGATGTGTTTGCTAGAGCTTTACTTAAAGATTTACAGAAAAGCTGGTACACACACAAGGAATATGCAGCTGTTTCAAAAAATTCAATGGTATGGAAAGATGATTATATGTATGGCAATACTTGTGTTCATAACTTAATAAGCATAACAACGGACACCTTTAGGAGGTGTGAAGATGCAGAGAATGATTTTGCGCTGTCTTACATTTTTGTATTGTATCTGGCTGAGATGGAGTTCGTTTCCCCACAGCAACACTCATGGTGCTGTGCTTTGCATTGTTAGCTAGAAAGGTGTTGATAACACCAGTGTTTTGGCTACTACTGAGCAGTGCTGGCAATGTATCAGCATTGTCTCTCAGCGTTTCTCCCCTCTTCCAATCAAGGGCAAGATCCTGGGAAGGGACACAATCAGGCCAGCTGACCCAAACTAACTAAAGGGATATTTCAAACCATATGACACCAGCTCAGGTATAAAAAACTAAAGAAAGGAGAAGGAAGGAATTGCCTGTTATGAAGAGCATATAAGTGAATGCAAAACTTGTTTAGTAGAAAGGATTGTACCAGCAGCACAAGAATACATTACTATTTTTGGAAAAAGAATGCAAAAGGAAAGACATATATTGATTCTTTAGTCTTGTCCTTTGTTTAAGCTAATGTGAACTTCATCTTATCTGACATGGGAAATATAATATAAATATAGAATGCTATAAGAAGTAAACATTCCTAAAAAAAGGAGCAGCCAATTTTTACATGGTTCAAGCTCGTGAATTCAAATCATCACTAGACAAGTTTAAAAACTGGAAAATATTTCATGACCATATGTATTTCTTTAATAGGAGGGCTTTTTTTTGGCAACCGGTCGCTTTTCAGGGAGCTGGTAACTCTGCATCATTTAGAACTCTCCCTTACAAAAATGTGACTGAGTAGTGAACTGTGAAAGCTCCATGTGTTACCATGGTTTGGCACCCATGGAGTCTAATGCTGGTTTTAGAACAACAGCAGTATTTTTACAGTGCTATTCACACAGGATGTGTCATGGTGCTTTAAAATGGGAGATAAAGTAATAAAACCAAGAGTCTAAACACACACTCTGCCAAAGACTATCCACCAATATTGGATTTCAGTCTATTCATATCAGCAGGCAGAACCTCAGATTTTTTGATGATAAAAGGCTTTGATTTTGGAAGTGCGGAGGTGCACAATGGGGAAGAAAAATTGCTTTCTCTGAATTTCTTTTAAAAATGAGAAAATGGAAATTCCACAGACTCTGTGCTCTCTGGGGGATAAGAAGGACAATGGAGAATTATGAATTCATGGATACTGAAACAATACAAAGCCCTTACACAATGCAGGGAAAAGATACATAAACTGTAAATACTCCAGGCAACCATTGTGGAAACTAAAGTTCTGGAGCAATATGTAGAAATTTTTCAGTCTTAGTAACAATCTTTCTGATAGCAATTTGTATTCAGGGTAAATAACACATTCATCTTCTTATAAGTCTAGAAAAAGAGAGAGAAAAACAAAACTGCCCAATATCACTGAGCCTTATGTTTTAAACTTGAGAATGGAGAGAAGAGAACAGGAGAGTGCAACAGTGAGGAGGGAAGCCTATTTTTTGAAGGAACTTCAAGGAGGACTTTTGTTCCAGTATTCCTTTGATCCTTTAAAAATGTAGGAAAGATTTCTGCTAGAATCAACTGGGATGAAAGTTAAGGAGAAAATATATATTTACATTGGTTTAAGATTTGTGCCATACTAAAAGAAGAAAAATATAATCCTGCAAACTCATCACAAAATGAATCATCAAAATTGCATAGATAAGACACATAATACATATTTATTGAATAAGTGCATGCATAATTCAATCAAATTGAAAACTTTCAGTGCTGCTGGATTATTAGGACCAGATTTTCTACTGTCATCAGTTATTATAATTTTAGGGAAAACAAGGTGATTTTGCACATCAGCTTAAGTAAGAACCCATTTCTAAGAGCTTTTTTATTTTCTTTAGGATGGCATACATACTCTCCTGTTGTGTGATGTGATCAGGTTGTTTAAAAGCTGGAGATGAGTGAGACTTGTTTGGGTAATTCCCAGCTAGAGTGTGATTCCCTGGGGAATCACAGCCAAGAGTCATAATTTAGAGCAATACCTAAATTGTTCAAATTCATGCAAGTGCTGGAACACTTAGAGTTTTAAATAGCAAAAAATGTAATCAACCTCTTGGTAACACCAAGAACACATACAGAAACATGAACAACATTCTCCAAATTACTTCAGTTTTGTAAAACATAAGCACTAGTACTTTATTTTTCTTCCCAGAAAATAAAGATTAGAACCCTTAGTTTGAATGAAGAGCATTTGACTCATGTATTGTGATGTAGATAACCTTCATTGACCTTGGATCTCTTAAAGGCATGTCTAATAAGTAAACAATTAATTGATTAGTGAGCTGAAATTTAACTAACAAAAACCAAAATCACCTTTTGAAAGATAGCAAAAATAGCATAACATTGTAAGTCAAGACTCCCTTTCTTATTATTATTGAGTCTTCTACAGCGTTCATTGTGTTAAATCATTGCATCAGTTAGAGGGACATCTGCTAGTTCCTAGTGGGTTCAACTCCCAGTGACCTACTCTCATTGTACAATCCCTATTTCTCATTCATTCTGCTGCAATTCTGTCATGCATCATTGTCCTGGTAAAACTCTCAAAAGCTAGGTCAGGAACAGTCTTAAATTATTTTAATTTCTAATGAAGCACAGAATAAACAACACTCTGGGGACCGACCGAGAAACACTCTAACAATAGACTGAGGCCAGTGAGTTCCTAAATTTCTATGGACCTAGACAACAATACGAGGTGGCAGAGCACTTGCATTATACAGACTTGGCCTGTACAAAATTCTTTCCTCTTTCTTTCATAACACATTTCATAAGGGCACTAGTAGCTTTTTGTGGGAAGTGAGTAACATGAGGAGAATGAATTGGTATCCATGAAACAATTTCTAGAGATCACGGATTTATGTGGGTGAACATACTATGTACCTAAATGAAGCACAAAACTGAAATTTCTTTGTGGATTTATATATCTGGAGTACTACACAGAAACACCACCATAGTTCAACCTGTTTTAAAATCTGAGCAACAAAATAAAGGTTAGGCTTTTTTGGGTGATGCTGATTTTTGCTGATTTTTTTTCACTGATGGTGTTTATAGATCATCATCATCATGGCTAAGCTTCACGAATAAAGATTTGAGGTTTATGGATAAGCAGTGATCAAAACTCTAGATTTAAGCCATAAGCTGCCCAGAGCAGTTACATTTTATTTAAGACTTTTTAAAAGCCTTTTGGTTCATTATAACCTTGAATTAGCATCCAGAAAAAGAGTCACACAGTCTTCTCTAAGAGAAATTATTTTAATTTAGTGAGAACAATAAGATACTTCGTCAAAAGTCTTTTCAGGAGTAAAATACAACCAAGAAAAAGCATTTCACTTAAAGACCTAGCACAAAGACCCATTCCACAGGAAACGCACTAAAAACGATCTATATACCAGGTTTAGTAAAACACAGTTAATTGGTTTTAAGTTACTCACAAGAGAAGGAAAAGAGTAAAAGAAGAAAAAAGATTAAAAGGGTAAAGAAAGAGAGAAGGAAAGAGAAGAAAGGAAATGCAGTTACTGACAAAATCTGATGGTTCACATGGTTCAGGTTGCAGGAGACAACAAAAAGAAACTCACATTGATTCTCCTGTATTTATACTGTTTAGTTTTCCCTCCGAGACAGGACATCCAGTCATTGTCTTCCAGGCAAGAGTGAGTTGCGCTGTAGCAGTCACAGGCTGCAGGGTGTGGTGTGGATGGGCTACCAGGCAGCTCTGCCTTGACCGGCAGCCCGACTGCAGGGCCTGCAGCTCTGCCCTGTGCTCTGGCAAGAGCAGGTGGATAAATGCTGAAGGAAGCTTCAGCCTGTGAAAGGTCCATACTGGGGCAGGCTCCAGTTATGAACAGCTGCCCATGAAGTGGAGCCCACGCAAGAGCAGATTTTCTGGCAGGATGTGTGACCCAATGGGGCACTCACCCTAGAGAAGCCCATTCCTGGAAGACTGGACCCTGTAGAAAGGACCCATGCTGGAGCAGTTAATGAAGACAAACATTCCATGGGAGGGATCCACATTGGAAAAGTTTGTGAATGACTTCCTCTTGTGGGAGTAACACCACACAGGACCAAGGGAAGAGTGAAAAGCAGGAGGAGGAAGTAGTATAGGAGACAACACATAGTGAACAGACCACAAGCCTCATTTTCTGTCACCTTGTGCCATTCAGGGGAGATCAGATCTCTACCTCCCCTACTCTATCAGGAAAAGGAGGGGGTAGGGGGAAGGTGTTTTAAGATTTGTTGTTATATTTTTTCATTATTTTACTCTGATTTGAAAGATAATAAATGAGAATAATTTCCCCAAGATGCCTGTTCTGCCAGTGGTGGTAACTAGTAATTTCCTAGTGATTTGCCGTGTCCTTATCTCAACACATGAGGTTTTTGTCTTATTTTTCGCCCATGTTTTCAATGGATAGAGAGAGATAGAGTGGTTTCCAAGAGCACCTGGTGGCCTCCCAAGGTCAAACCGGCACACCCTGACACTGTTCAAGCAATACTCAGCAAGAGCTAAAGCACTAGTCTGTTATCAACACCATCTTAGGAACAATAGTTCAGCAGAACAGCAATTGCTTGCCTTATGAAAATGTTATTGTTTGTAAGGAAAACATATTAATAGTAAAAGAAAATTTTTTATATTTTATATTTTAATTATAAATATTCACATATTTACATATTAAATTAATCAGACTTATTCCCTATCTTCTGCTTTTTCTCTGGCCAAAAGAAGAACATAAATATCAAGTAGTAGTATATGATATTATACATGGGATGAAACAATAGATCAGACCATTTTTTAACTCAGTGGATGATATAATGTTCCCAAAGATACACTGTTTATAAGGCTCCATCAGTGACTCCTGAATTTCTTCACAGTGACATTGTAACCTGTGTGAATGGTTGGCTCTTTTGCTAATGATATAGGAAATGAACAGATGCAGTACTCTGCTGATGAGAGTTGCTACTCTGGATGGTTCCTTTTTTTATGGTTTGATCCAAAATCCATTAGCGTCAGTGGAATTTCTTTCATACTCAAAGGCCAACATGCTTCAAATGGTTTGCAAAAAAGGACTGAATTGCTAAGCCAGATGTACCTTTCAAGTTATTATGAAGAATTTTATGAGTTCCTAGTAAAAAATTCTATTAAGTTCTATTAAAACCCCTTAGCTGACATTGATAACTATTATCTACAAAAACATACCTAAGATTCCTGAATCTCTGCTTCCAGATAATATCAGGGTTTTTTAAAGGATGTTTAGGAAAAAACAATTTTTAAAATTTTTACTTAAACAAAACAATACAGCAATACTTTAAAAATTAATAAAATTGCATTAATGTCCCTGTCAAAAACCCTCATGAGTATTTGCAATGAAGGTGCCAACCAAAACAAACAAAGCATCATGATATATTTCTTTCCTAAACTTTAATTTATCAATTTTACTTGCTTCAATTTCTGCTGTAGGTTTATTCCTATGAAGAATAAAATCAGGGCCAGATAAATGAAAGAAAATAGTTTTGCAAGATTTCTGCCACCACACACACACGTAGCTATTTATCCATGAATTTATTTGTTTGTTTGTTTATTTGAAATTTTGAGGTTCTGAGATCCAAATACTCCAACTAGCCTATAAAAATTGTCATTGGAATGGCAAGGAGAATGTTTAGTATCCGTATTTGTATGACAGCACAGAAATAGAAATACACAGAAGTGTCTAGCTAAATTGTTAATTGTAGTAGCCATTACTGATTTTTTTTTTAATGCCCTTGATTAGCTTTCATTGGACAAACAAATCATGTGTTATATGATTTGATGTTCACTGGCTGACTGCAGCTTTTTATAATTAGGTTTACAGTGTACATAATTTTTTTAATGAACTTGTCACAAACATGCTTAATACTCAGTTAAAAATGAATGTTTCTATGAAAGTTGCCCCTGATAAACTCCTTTGTTAGAACAAGCATTGGAGAAATGGGAATTAGAGGGTCTTAATCAAGAGAATGAAATTTTGGGTTTATGGTTTTCCATTGAATATTCACAATCTGTATTTTTAAGATATTTATCACTACCACAAATTCTTATTTGTTTGAGCTAGACAAGCAAGAGAACAGAGAATGTTAGTGAACATCCATGAAAGAACAGGAAATATACACAATTCATCAGAGTCTGTTTGGTACCAGAAAGCTTCTCAGACCATAATAGCAAAACTTGCTGAAACAATACAGAAATTAATCTGATGCTGGTTTTGGCTTTAAGAGACTAAATGTGCTTGTTTAAGTGGTTTCAGTGTTCAAAAGGAACGCAGTTTAAGAAACACTAAATTGTTTCTTAAAGATCATTTAAGATCTTTTCTTTACGCTTTTGGGCTCAGTAAAAATGGCTGAATACTAAATGTGTTAATGATCTTAAGTTGCTATAAATACATAAATCAAAGTATAAATGTAGTTCTTACTTTATGTTGAAATATTTTTTATCTAAAGCCAATTATATTTGTGGTGGCTTATCACAGCAATTATATGAAGCAGCAGGCCAGTCAGTAATGACTTTTTTGTTAGGGGAGTGCTAAGAACACTTCCAGCAGAGCTCCATTACCTGGATTACAATCACAGTTTTAAATTAGGTACCAATGCAAGTAATTTAGTTTTGTTTTTGTACTTAATTGGTCATTAACTTGCTCACATCAATAATTTTATTTCTATGCCACTCACTCATTAAATACTCCCTGAAACATCTATCCAGAAGCATTCCCTCCTGCAAAAGAAACAGGAATTTTTTTGTAACACATTTCTATGTCTGCATGCCACCTTTATCTCTTTGTGAACAAATTTGAATGATAAAACACTTCTTTTTCCACCATATTATCTGTGAGGTCATTAACATAAGTCAATAGGAGCCTGGTAATTGCTATTCTGGATCGAGCAATATTTGTGTGTAGTCCAGCATCTTGTTGCTGTCAGTGACTAGAACGACATGCTCATAAAGAAACTGAAATGAAAAATTATGCAATAATTTTACTGAGAAATTTCCTCATATTCACGATGACTACCTTTTGTTTTATGTCCTGAAATAAGATAGTTTGTAACTTTTTCTTTCAAGAAATAATTCTAATTCCATGCAAATGTAAATGCTCTCATTATCCGTATAAATGTTTAATCCTTTTTAAAATTCTGCTAATCTTTAAGGCCTCAGTGATATTTTTGGGGCAATGAGCTCTCTAGGTTAATTATGCATGTGCAACAAAGTATATCCTTTTATCAGTTTTAAATTTAAATCCTGCCTATTTACTGCTACACACAGGAACTTTATAAATCTATATTGTGCAATTTTCTGCTCCAGGCATTTTCCTCAAGTGAGCGTATGCATGAATATAATGCCTGGAGGATGCCTTAAAAGAGTTTTCCCATCTCTGACTTCTCTCCTCAGTGTGTTTTTCCACGAAACTAATTTTTGGATCAGTGGATTGGTTTAGAGCTGTGTCTAAAGCAGAAAGTTTAAGGGCAGACTCCTTCAAATATTTTTGACACAGGTCAAAATAAATAGCAAATAGTTTTTTCTGTAGTAAACATTAAACGGATTTTTGAAGCCATACTCAGACTAGCCTGCTTAGATCAGGCAATATTCAAGGATAAATAATAAAGGAAAACATTATATGAATACAGACATAACCCGCAATTAGTATAGTTTTCTTTCCCTTTGTAGTGACTGGACTACAAATCATTTTTTAATCTAATCTAGCCTTTGAGCTAGGAATGCTAGGTCATTTAGTTCAGGCAATAAGTACTCACAGCTTTTACATCCAGAGGTCCAGCTGCTCCTCCCCAAGAGACATCTATCACATTTGTTAAATTTTAAATGCAAGTACAGTTATATTCAGATATGTGCTGTGTCCAAACACCAAGGGGATTTTGCAAACAGGTTTTATATAAGAGACACTGTTTTGAAGAATTATTAAACAACTGATTAAAATTAATGTTGTGAGCTCCTCCTGCTGACTTTTTAACATCAGCCAAATAACATTTAGATGATTAAGTACTTCTTTATTCCTGCAGTATTCTCACTGATTTAAGAGTTTCTTACATAGAGACTTTGTAAGGTTATTTTCACTCACACTAGTTCAAAGGAAAAGACGAGGGAGAAGCAAAAGATGAAGGGAGATTATTAATAAGAATAGAGCATCCAACTCTTGAAATAACAGAAAGTTGAAAATGAGATATTCAGGTATTGGAATATGAGAAACAAGAAGAACGATAACATAACAGGTATCAGGCCTATTCCACTAATGGGTTGTGCAAAAATTGTTAACCCAGTTTCTTGGAATGCAGCTTCAGTGATACAAGCCTGTCTTACCTGGGATCAAGTTCTGAGGAGCAAATGGACCCTTGGGCAACTGTGGTGGGTTGACCTTGGCTGGATGCTAGGTACTCATCGGGCCACTCTATCACCTCCCTCTTCAGTAGCATGTTGGGAAGACAAAATAAGATGGAAAAAGCCTCATGAGTCAAGATAAAGGCAGTTTAATAAAGCAAAAACAAAGGCTGGACATGGAAGCAAAGGAAAACAGAAATTTTATTCTCTGTTTCCAAGCACTTCAGTGCACATTCTGGCTGCTCTGGAAGGGAGTATTAATTTTTTCTCCCTTCCTTCTCCTTCCTCTTAGCTTTTATTGCTAAGCAGACATCACTGGGGTGTGGAATACCCATTTGGTCAGTTTAGGTCATCTGTTCTCATTATGTCCACTCCCAGCATCTTGCCCACTCTGAAAGATGCTGAAAAAGGTTTGGATGATAGAATCACAGAAAAGTAGAGGTTGGAAAGGACCCCTGGACTGTCTTCAGTCTTTATTGATTAGGACAGGATAATGGAGTTTAGCAAATAGGGGAACAGGAGATGAGAAAAACATAAAGGATTAAAAGGATTCAAACTTTCAATTCTGATATTAATACTCATGATGAGAGAAAAATTGTTGCATAAAGAAACAGTAGTTGATAGAGAGTGTCAGTAACAGAAAATTGAAAAGGTGGAAAAGATCCTAAGGGTGTTGGTCAACAGTGTGCCCAGGTGGCCAAGAAGGCTAGTGGAATCATGGCTTGTATCAGAAATAGTGTGACTAGATCAGAGATTTTCCCCCTGCACTTGGCACTGGTGAGGCCACACCTGAAACAACATGTTCAGTTTTGGGCCCCTCATTACAAGAAAGTCATTGAGGTGCTGGAGTCTGTCCAGAGAAGGACAGGAAAGCTGATGAAGTTCCTGGAGCACAAGTTTTATGAGGAACAACTGAGGGGGCTGCAGGAAAGGAGGCTCAGGTATGACCTTATTGCTCTCTACAGCTACTTGAAAGGAGGTTGTAGTCAGGTCCGGGTTGGCCTTTTCTCCCAAGTAACAAGTAAAAGGGCAAGAGGAAATGGCCTCAAGTTATGCCAAGGGAAGATTCAATATAAGGAAAAAATTCTTTGCTGAAAGGGTGATTAGGCATTGGAATGGGCTGCCCAGGGAAGTGGTGGAGACACCATCCCTGGAGGTATTTAAATGACACAGAGATGTGGCACCTGGGGACTTGATTTAGTGGTGAACTTGGCAGTTCTGGGTTAACAGTTGGAACCGATGATCTTAGATGTCTTTTCCAACCTAAACAGTTCTCTGATTCTATGATTTTATAAAACAGTCACTGGGAAGAAAGACAATACCACCATTGCTAAGATCCTCATGAATGACAGACAGAGAAGCTGGTGAACAAAAAATCTTCATCTCTGTGTTAATATAAGCTCAGAAAACTAAAAGGAAGAACTTGCAGTACTAATATGTACTCTATAAAGGGATAGTGGAACGGTTAGTTTCTAGATAGAAATGGATAGTTTCTAGATAGAAACCTAGAAGAACAACAGTGAGGATTGCATGTATGAAATGCATTATCTCATGAGAGACATAAATAAAAGAAAAACAGTGAGAAATATCACCCTATTAATGATATCTTCAAAAAATCATACAAAGAAAGCAAAAATATCAGTAAAACAAAAGGAGTCAAAGATGTTCTCCAACAAAGATGTTGGAGAAATGCCATGAAAATTGTTCTACTGGGAACTGAGGGCAAAAAGTTAGTTGTCTATAAATGATTCTTATGATACTCTTGCGAATAAAGGAAAAAAAAAAAAAAAGGAGAGAGAGAGATAATCCATTAAAAGTCAGTGATAAGACCCAGGCCACAAAACTGTGCATGTTTCAAGAAAAATGTCATTCCAAACTTATCTATATTTTATTTGTAGACAAACTACTAAAGTACTGAAAGAATTAATACTATGTCATATGGGGAAAAGATAGAAAAAATTAAATGGGTTGGACTGTAGATTGATATAGTTAACACAAAAACAAGAATATGTCATTCAGTTATCAGTGACATCATAGAACAGGTAATTATTGTTATTGCTATTTTATTGCTATTATTATGCAAACAAACCACACTGATTCCATTTCTGTTTAAAATTTGGTAGTTTGATTGTATGAGGTGATTTCTTCATAAGAAAGGGTGGAGGATTAATGAGTTAGGAGGTCTTAAGAAGTCTTGTTTCTTCAGAATCCAATTTGGAGAGAAAAGAGAAGTACAAAATGTCCAAGTTGACTGTGAACAAAATCAGGAGCTTAAAAATGTATTTTCAATCATCTGAAATTATATTCAAAGTAATAGAAGAAAGGTCAAGAATAAAGAAGTAACTGTGCTTTTAAGCAGGAAACACGCAACATGGTTTTACAAAGTAATTTAGATGATCATTGTGTGCAGACAATTGACTCCAGTCAATGACTCCATTCCAATTCACCAACTGCACTTGGCTTACTTAATGCCTAGAGGTACTTCAGAGAAGAGTCAATCACAATAAAGGAAAGGAATTGTACAAGTAAGGGGGAAAAAACTGAAAGCTTTTTAAATTATTGATCCAAATATTGCAAGATAGTTCAAAATGTATGTGTTGGAGTGGAGGTGCAAAAAACTCCAGGTATCTGAAGACAAAATGTTCAAGATTCAATTTTATGGGTTTTAATTCTTACTTGAGTTAATGTTTTACTATTTTAAACTTGTGGTGCACAGCATTACTTGAAAAATAATGAATTAAAGGAGAGATACTTCAGTTAGAGATAAAAAAGTAAATAAAAAACTCCCAGAAAACGTTGTTCCTGCCCTTGAGATTACATGGAAATAGGACTTTATATGTGATGGGTCACATATATTGATTTTGCTGAATGGGTGTTGTTTGCTATTCCAAATTAATGGTGGTGCTTTTCTCCTGCCAAACAAGGAGACTAAAACTAAGTAGAGAGCAGATTTTCAACATGTTAGTCAGTTCTCTCAAAGGCGCATTTCTCTCAAAGGCTAGCAGTACTAGCTATTTAGGAGCGAGATCATTGTGCAATAGCTAAACCTTCCCTTGCCCAGCTGCATACAGCATGTGAGGCTACACGGGCAGTAAAAAGAGTGTGTCCACCTTTAGAGTTAAAGTGGGGACATGACAGACAGTGGACATGCTGCATAACATCTCTGAAAGAGAAGGTAGGTAGATAAATATCTTCTTTTCCAGTATTTGCTCGGGAAAGAGAGAGAGAGCATGGAGCAAGAGGGGGCTGAGAAGTTAAACATCAATATGATGAATTATCATTATCTTTCCACTACTATCAAGAGCTGACTGCAGCTCATTAGTCTGCCATTCCATTTTAGGTGTTGGTCCATTTTAGGCAATGCAATGCCCAATGTTTTCCTATCTTAAAATAATTAATTATTATTTTTTAAATTCAAAAAGATCATCAAAAGTGACACAAACATAGCATAATCTACTTGTTGAATGATTTAAATTAAAATTCATTGCTTGCAACAATGACCACCCTTAAATTTGCAGTATTTTTGATTTACCAAGAAAGGGGTGAAGAATAATGCCAAATAACTGATGTCCATGAATTTTATTTTTTAATTTCTAATTGAAAAACTAAATAGTAGGTGTTGTTCTGGCATCCATTTTTCATAACTAACAGCTTATAAGAATAAACATTTTTTTCAAACAACCGCCAGTGCAAAGCTGAATACTGTGGTTATACTTGCATATTTTGGGAAAGATGCAATCCATCCACTTTCCTGATCTTTTTGAACTCCTGTAAATACTAAAGAGTATTAGTGCCTAATAATCAAAGAATAGTGTTTAATTCTGTCAGAGAAAAATGTGAAATGAGTAAATTTAAGGTAAAAGGCTCAATATGACTTCTGGGCTAGAGTTTGATACTGCTTTCTGGAATTTGTCTACTGGCACAGTCAGAGATGTTTCCAGGAGTGTGACAGGACTTAGACATTTAGTGTCTAAGATGTTTATGTGTATTTGAGTTGGCTGGAAGGAGGACAAAATTCTTTACCCCAATCTCCTAATACATTGAACCTGTTTGCACATGTAGAAACCAAGGAAATTGGTTATGTTGTTTGAGTGCCTACTTTTTTTTTTCCTTATTTCATTGTATTTTTTCCCTAAAAAAGATAATCTTGACATGTATGATTTTGCTTTTTTCAGTAGCTAGTACTATATTTGGAATACAGCACTGTAGTTTCAGCTGTTGTGAATCTGCTGAAGACAGTAGAGCTTTTATTATTATTTATCACTGTCAGCACAGAACAGCTGAGGCCATGTAAGACGTAGACTAATTGCCACTTAGGGGTGTGTCAGGAGAGAACTGGGACCATGCAGCCAATCCATCTGTCACAGAGCACTTGAGTAAAGGTTAAGCTCATGGTTCTAAAACCTCTAGCTTGTACTAGCAGGAATGTGTACCAGAATAGATGTTAAGTTATATTTTTATGTGTGTGTAAGCTAATAACACAGAATCAAAGTACGCTTCAGATTGGTTACACTGTTTATGTGTAGGGTCTCAAAAAGAAGCAAGCATCTTCATATGAACAATGAAAATATTTAAATCCGTGAAAAAATCAAAGATTTAGCACTTCAAACTAATCTATACACTGAATAACACTTTGGGGTCACTTTGCCCCACCCTAGTTCAATATAAAGAATATAAAGAAAGATGTGTGTTGTAACATCTAGACTATTAATGAAAACAGTGACTGATTTGCTTGATACCACTGCTTTTCCTTCTTTTTTTCAATTTTCACCACTATATTTTATCCTAACTTACTGTCTTTCTCCCAGCTTTGATCACAACTAGATTAAGTTTCTAGATAAAATATTCCATTCTTTACAGAAGAAAATTGCTTTAGAATATTTACCTTTACGTTTCCTCGCTATGTGTATTATATCTTCCATATGTTCTGTACCCATGATTAGATTTTGAAAAGCCAAGCTTTTTAATAATAAATACAGTATGTCGAGGAAATGACATATGATTCAACTTAAAGATAATGAATAATTATGAATGATACTAATGATCCCTTAATGTTAATGTCATTCTGCTAATTTAATATGGCAATTAATTTTGCACATGAAACACATGCAGGTGCATTGACTAATTTTTTTTAAATCTTAATTTCCTAACTCTCTTGATAGTTTTGCAAATTTGGAATTAATATTGAGTAACTTTCATAGTAATTTTTATTTTAATATATTATCACCATAACAACCCCTTAACACTTGGAGAACAGCTTCACATTAATACCATTTATGATTATATCCATTAATTATATTTAGGATGATTTCTGTGGGTAAACTTCCTCCAATGATGGTCTTAAATTAATGAAATCATAACTCGGCTCATTTCTTACATAAATTATGTGACATGATTTGCTATGTTTGTAAGAATGTTGACTTTGAGGACTTGGCAAACATCTTGAGGACTCATCATCAGTGTTGCTTTCAAATTGAATGGGAACTGACAGATGAACTGCTTTATGTGGGAATGTATCTCATGTTGCAATTTCATGAACAGTGTTATGCTCTTGTTCCAACCAAGGTTAAAAAGGCAATTCTCTGTAGTTCAAATTCACAGATGCTGTTTACAATAGTATCACTCTTTAGACCACCTAAGGAAAAGGAAGTATATAACTCCAACTTTAATTAAGCTTAGAAAAAGTAATTTTTGGATGAACTAGTCAGTAGCATCTTCTGTTCTTTTAATCAAAATTCTCTATGTGCAGTCAAAACTGTCATGTGCTCACATTGGTTATTAAGTGCACAGTGTTTAGCCAAATAAAGTGTGTCTATTGCTACACTACATAAAGGAAGGTTGGTACATACCCACCTGCACATACCCAGTCTTTTGGGGTAATACTATTGTACAAATATTAAAAAGGAACAATACTGTCTTCAGAGATGGGATTCCTTTTCAAGATGACTTGTCAGCTCACTCCTTCTACAGTCTATCTTACCTATACACTATACCCATAAAACATCAAATATTTTATACTAAATAGTTACCTAGATTAAGATAATAAAAAACTTTATCCACTCACAGTGGATATATTACTGTATATCACTGTATATATTCGTAGATGTTCAGTAGTCATCAAGTTGTTCACCTATCTTTATGTGTATTCTTTGCCCAAAATCTGTTATGACATTTAATTTGTGCCAATCTTCTAAATCCTTTCTACATCAAACCAGCAAAACCTTTTAGTATAGTTGAAATGAGGCTAACAAGATCTGTGTAGTGTTATATGAAGGCTCTAAAAATAGAAATGGATTTCTCTTTCCTTTACAAAACACCATTATAAAAAAACCCCTGCATTATAGTGCATCTTGGCTTTCTGTTTAGGGAAGGAAGAAAGAACAAGTTCATTTTGTTTTAATTCACCTAGAAATCATTGAGTTTGGATTGTAAAAGTGTTAGGGCAAATTCTAAAGGAATAAGAAAATAGCTGAAGACTATTTGTTTGCAAAGATTTTAAGAGAAAACACCATTCCAAATAGTGAAAAGGAAGGAAGGAAGGAAGGGAGAGAGGGAGGGAGGAATGGAGAAAGGGAGAGAGGGAGGGAGGAAAGGAGGGAGGGAGGGAGGGAGGGAGGGAGGGAGGGAGGAAGGAAGGAACACTGCTTGCAATGAAAGTAAGCTGTTAAAGGTATAGCCTACTAAATATAAAGAGGGATTTATTTACTATCCAGGGAAGCATAATGACTATTAAAAGACACCTCACTTAGTTAATGAGGCATCTAACTATTGTTAGATTGTTCTGTTGTTTATATATAGCATTTTCTGAGATGTGTTGCTTCTATAATGGCATTGTTAAACAAGGATTTCTTTATATCACAGAAATATTGTTGATTCGTTTTTAAATTCTAAACATCTAAAATTCATGTGAGAACACCCTTTAAAATATTAGATAAGAAAGGGTTTGTAACAATTTTTGATTGAAATGAAATAAAGCAATAGCTTTCAGATAGGTTGGGAAATATCTGCAGAATTTATTTCTTACAGCAATCAGAAGTACTGTTGTGTTTCTTTTGAGGATTTTGTGGTGGTTTGGCTTTTTGGGTAAAGGTGGTTTTTCTATTTGTTTGTTTGTTTATGGGTGGTGGTTTTATTTTGGGGTTTTTATTTGTGCTATTTTCACAGATATTCTGGTCTATCTGATCAAATTACTGTCCTTTCTGTACTAACATTTTCTCCTTGGACATACTTGGGCATGACTACACTGCTCAGTGGAGCACCTGACCTGAGTGCTATTGACCCGAGCAAATACATTCACACAGTGCAGCAACAGTTTAGCTGCAAACAGCAGAACTGATTAGCTTGAAAACAGCACTCAGTACTACTAGGGTACCACAGCCTAGGCAGTCCTGCAGTCAGAATGTGTCAGCTCATCTGTCCAAATTGCAACCATTAAGAACATTACTATAGAGTTTAAATGACCTATCTGGGATTTCTACAGTTAACCATCCAAAATAATATATAGAAAGAAGTGATTTACTGCCCCTTCCCCAATACAGGGGCCTGTAACACATGGCATTTATTTTTCTTTCAAGTACATATCCTGTATCTTCACTGACTGTAGGGGATGTACATGATTCACCTACACTATTTTTGAGTTCTAAAGTTAGATAAGAAAATTTCAATCATGTTATTGATCTTTCTACTATGGGACATCTATCTGAGAATTCATAAGATATTGTCCATGAATATATTTATTGATTTTAATATATTAATGTTATTTATTATAACATTTATTAAATGTCATGGCATTGATTGCAACATTGTACAGTAAAGGATCAGGCTATGTTTTAGAATCTTCAGTAGATAAATTGATCCTAAAAAAGCAGTGATCTTAGTCATCCTTATACCCTGGATATCTTTAAAAAGAGATTTCTTAACTGACAGAAGAAAGTAGAAGAATTGAATTCTCTTTTACCTTATTTATTTAAAATCAAAGGGAGACTTGAATGTGATTTTCATATTTATGTTTGTACTTGACTTTGAATTTTGTTGTAGAAGTCACTGTGAAGCAATAGGGAGTATCACAAGGAAAAGTTAAAGTCACTTTCCTGCCTCTAAAATATTCAAATGACCTAAGGCTATAAACCTTTTTTCTTTTCTTAATGTGAAAGAACAGTTATGCAATACTGTTATAACATAGGCTTTCACAAACATGCATTCAAAATTAAATATCTGAATAGTTCCTCAGGTGTTAAAAACAGCTTAAAATCTTTGTAGGTTTGGAACTATGCTAGGTAATTTCTCTATTTTTTAGATCTCTGGACAGCTTATTGACAAAATTTGTTCTTTGTTGAGCTTGAATTTTCATAGTAATATTTTTATCATAGATGTGGAAAATTTCATACACATGGAGGCATGAAATAATTTGCCACAATATGGATACTATCATTTAAATTAATGAACTTCAGGTAAATGGTTTAAGAAAAAAAAGCCAACAGAGTTGACACAGTTTTGTTTTCAGAGTCAATTGTTGGCCTATGTTTTTTTAAGAACAACATAAATACCAGTTGCAGCTCATGTGCTCATATCACAGTATCTAACATTGAGACATTGTCTGTATTGCTTGTGATTCCACCTTTTTACCTTTGTATTGTATCTATAAAAGCTAAAGGAGAAGAAAAGTGCAAAAAAGAAAGTAATCTCACATCTCTGGACTTAGAGCAGTACTCTGTCATAATGCCATAAACAAGCAATTAAATGTTCAGTGTGACAGATGAACAAAAAGTTGATGGAGGACCTTACCCCAAAAAAGAGTTTACAGCAGAGATCTATGTCTTTAGGTAGGTTTCATTCCAATTAACTCAGATATCTGAAGCTAATGTCTGTATTGTAGTTATCTGCTGGGAGTTGGGTTTGCAGTATGTGAGAAACTGTTGTTTGACAAAATGGCTTTTTGTAGTCTTCTTGCTAAGTCCCTTCTTCTTCCCAGAAACCTCCATGGGCAAGTGTTATCTCTCTGGAATGTCCGAGGAAGATATCCTCAAGCCTTCCTATTGGTTTTTAACCCCTTCTTGTTATTGGTGTTCCTGTAAACTCCTGAACTTCTCATTGGTTACTCTGTGAATTCTCCTGGAGGCTATATAAGCCTTCACCCTAACAATAAAGCCCTCTTTGCCTTCCCCCTACACGTCCCTGCGTGTGAGCTGTTTCTTTGTGACGGTGATGGGACCGCGTGGTAGGGGGGAGGGGGAGCAGCTACCCCCTCCAGATCTCTGGGGCTGAGAGAACCCCTAGGAATGGAGATCCCCCTCCCCAGCCTATCAAACGTCGCAGTTATCCAAACTCCCTGCACATTAATGAAAAGAAGACCCTTTGGAGGTTGTGACAACCCATTTTTAGAGAGACATTTAAGGCAACATGAGTCATCTTCAGATAGTGCCTGTATTGCTAGTTTAACCAGCAGTGAATATTGCAGACCAGACCCTTTGGTTCTCTAGAGTAATTGATGTAAAAACCTATATTAGATCTCTAGCCATCCAAACAAGTGTCCTAGTGTTTGTCTTACTGTTTATCTTGGTATCAATAAGTACTTAATTACTTTTGATGATATGGAACAGATCCAGAGAAATCTGTTCAGAAGAGAAGAGCAATGCAGAACAAAACCTCTTGTTTTGCCTTCTTGCTTGTCTGTTAGAATTCTCCTGTTAGGAAAATCCAATTTTAGGTCTTCTGCAAATGGCATCTATGTGTCATCTTGACACATCTTGAGGAAAAAAACTGAACTTGGACATCTATGTAACATACAAATCTAAGTTTTTAAGTTCCCAGGAGACTTAAATAAGTGATTCTTTTTTGTATCTGCAGGATCTAGAGAAATAAATTATAAAATTCTGTGGACAGAGACTGTGAGACCTTAGTATAGTTGAGTTACATATAAGGGGTGTAAGTACTGCCAGAGAGCAAAGGAATAATTTTAATGCTGCACAACAACTATTTGTTCAGATTTAATTTCTGATTTGAGAGTTAATGGAAAACACATAATGCCACATTCAACACAGAGTTTTAGATGTGGTAAGTGACAGCAGACAGTGCTCTTGTCTGAGTTCAGAACATGTTCTCATACTAATTTTTTGGTAACTGTTCCTGCTGTTGTTTTCCCGTAATTTTAATGGTATAGTTTGGCCAAGAATAATGCAGTACACAATCAGAATAAATTATTCTTTTAAATGTTAATTCTTACAATAATGCAAAATATTGCCTGATATAGAATACTATTGGGCATGCAGGGTGTCTCAGTTTGAGTGAGACACAAGTGTTTTGCTGAGAATAAACCGCGGGTAAGACCCAAAAGCTCCTCCCCCTAAGCAATTACAAATCTGAAATTAATGGACTCCGATCGAGGAGTAGTGTGGGAAAGGAGACCAAAATTATATCCAGGTAGGAATAACAACTCTTTTATTAGGAAAGTTTATAAGTATTGGCAAAAAAAACCAACAAGAGAGCACTAGTAAAACACCCGGATAATAATCCTCCACTTAGAACAAACCCCTGGTAGGACAAAAAAATGAACAAACCCAACAGTGAAAATGAATCAATTCAATCTGTACCCTTTTGGGGCAATTATAACCACAGTCAGCAGGAGGTGATGTTGAGCCGCTGGGAATGT
>JAWWES010000001.1:57574045-57642231 GCA_035583135.1 Lophotriccus pileatus
ACCCCCATTGCCCCAAAGCACCTCCCAGCCCTTTCTCCTGCTTTTCTAAGAGACAAAACCAGGCAATTAACATATCACTATTGTTGGCTGGATCGTTAAGGTGAGCCATTAGAGGCTTGGAAAAACTGGTTTGACCAGCTCCCCTCCTCCAAACATAAGCAGGGGAAAACGAACAAATTTTCGACTTAACTTTAAAAGCACAAAAAAAAAAAAAAAAACAAACCATGACACAGGGTAGTTTTGGCAAAGTAGACAAAACTAATCTTGTAAATAGTAAGCAAGTCACACTAAAATGGAAGGCTGTTATCAGTAGTAAATGACAATTTGCTTAGGTTTTTTTCCCCAGAAAGTAATTCCTGCCTTATGTTTTACTTACATATTTATTTTAAGTTCATAATAGAATAGTAAAAGTGGAAATTTTTAAATCAAAAAATATTAAATATTTAATGACATAATCAAAGCATCAAGTTCTGTAGAAAAATCAAGCCAATGGAACAATCATGGAATTTTTAGTGTGCTTTGAAATTAAAGTTTTACTTAGTAAAACTAAGTTTTACTTACTGTTTACAAATCACCTAATTTTTAGAAAAAAGATTGTTCTTTCATTCAGTTGTTTTCAGTTGAACATGAAATATTTTTCTAACACAAACAGGAGCAAAGGACTTTATTTGGTTATGAAGTTATGTGCCCTGATTTCCCTGTTGTACACTTCCGAGGGACATTATTTGAAGATTTACCTTTGTTCTCCCAACCAGCTTAACTTTTCTCTGCTTAGAAACCCATAAATTGTAAGGTTTAACATGTTTTAATACAAAAATATATTTAGCAGATAATTCGATACTATTTGGCAAGAATTGCCACTCTGAAGCTGAGCTATTAGGACATCAAGGTTTCATTTTGTTTAATCACATCACTGCTACTACAAAGGCCAGAGTAGAGCAAAACATCTCTTCTACTGCTCCACATTCCTGGTACATCAGTCTATTAAAAAGCTGACATGGAGGAGAATGTTGTTTTTCTGTTATGGACCAGACCTGTTAAATTACAGTGACTACTGCAGGTCAAGACACAGGAGTCTCTCCAGAACATCTTGGTGTATGTGGACTGCTTCTCCTTAAATTAATAAAGTAATGAAAGAAATATAGGTCTTAACAAGAGGTAATTTTTTAATGTTTTTTTCAATTTCTTTTTTGTGATATAGGAGTTTTGTGATATGGAGTTTGGATTGTATTTTCAAATGTCATTAAAAATATAAACCCAATTTTCATTGTCTGGTCATATCAAACATTTAATGCATATCTAGCCATCAATAGCTGTTGTGAAAAGCACAATAAAATAAGAAGGATCTACACAATTATAAAAGGCAATGAAAGCTTGAAGAGCTTTTCAATTCAAGAGAATAGTACATGCAGCATTTTAGCACTAATTGCATTTTTCTGTCCACAAGAATGCTTCACATTTTAGAGCTTAAAATTATATCTATGTAGGGACATTAGTTCTGTAAGATATTTGTGACATGTTAGAACCTTGTATGGAATTTCTTTCTTTCCCAACATCTGTCTTAGAATAAGTTAATAAAAATATTACAGAAGATACAGCCCCAGACAATTTACCAAATTACATTCAGAACCAGGTCAAGATGTCCTGGAATACTAAGCCAATCATGTTTCTAAGGTAATAAATATATCCACCTGTTATCTAGCATATATTTTCACATGCCTGAAGACATCCAAAACTTTTGCATGGTGATGGCTGATACAGCATGGTGTAAATTTTTACAGCCTTCTGGAGCCATAGCTGGAGGCTGCTCAAGAGGACCTGCAACATTGGAAATCTATTTTTGCATCCCAATCTCACCTTTTATGCCTCCTCCAGTGTTCTGAGTTGGGTTTTCAGCTGTTGTAGCACCTTTACTTCAGATGCAAAATTTACTGTATTTGAGAAAACTTCTATTTCACCTACTCAGTGATATGTATATCTCTAACCTTTTTCTCAAACCTCAGAGGAAAGAAATAATTTGTATGCACATTCTGGAACTGTAATACAAGGAAGAAACTAGGACTGCTGGTGGGTAAGGACTGCCCTACAAAAAAGAGGCTTCAATTTCAGATGTCTGTTTGCATAAGGAGAAGGCTTGAGTTCTTTTGGAAACCCCTGCCACTTTGGAAAATGTGGCTAAGGATATATGGTTTCAGGTCCTCAGGAATTTATCATGTTCTTCTCTTATTTCGTTTTGGGTGTACATAGAATATGGGTTTGGATGTCTATACCTGGTTTTATTGCATTTTGACTCTGGAGTTTCTGGCTTCTCTATGTATTTTTAACTTAATTTTCTGGTTAGTATAAAAAACATCAGAGAAGACATTTGATTATTTCTTTTCTTTGTTCACTATTTGAGCAGCTAGAATTTACAGATGAATTTAAAGTAGAATTTCAATAAAGAATTTTTATTTCTTTTCCTTTTGCCAGATGGCTGCAGCTGAACAAAATACATGTAGCATATGAAATACACCCCTCAATGATATTAGACTCCAAACTACCTCATGATTTCAAGAACAAATCCCAGCACATAGCTTCTTCATTGAATGAAAATCAGATCTTTCTCTGGATATTTTAGCAATCATATATTGAAAGTATGTGCCTTGCACCTTAGAAATCAATGATTCCAGGGGTTATAGTGAAGATAAAAAGGAAGGAATTTAAACATAGTTAAAGGGTGAGTGTAAAGCACACAACTTGCCTTGCATAAGTGTTTTGGGAGAGAGTACAACTCTGTAATAAGAACACAACTTGAAAAGTGACTTCTAAAATTTTCTAGGTCTTCATTACTTATCATTTCAAGCAGATGCATTTTAAGTTTTACTTTGTTAGACTTGGTACAGAGTTGTTTACATTGGATTAAATGCAGTCTTTTTAGTTAATAATGGCAAGATCCTTCTCTGCACTACTGAAAGAGATGTGCAACTAACCTGGCACTCTGACATATAAATGAGACTAAATGAAGAGACAACAAACTTTGCAATTTCTGTAGGATACATGTGGGTAGAAAGTAGTTACATATGATCATTTGGAAAGGAGATATTAGTAATATGTAGGCATAAACTGAGGTAGCTTTTGTCATTATTTATATCTCTGATGAATACTATAATAAAGAATAAAGAACTCACAATTCCACAGAGCCAAATCCAGGCATGAAGAAGCTGCATCTCCTGTGGCTGTTCTACACCTCAGGCACATCTCAAAAAATGTATAAAGCTAGTTTAAATGGCCCCTTAGGCTCATGACGATTCATTTTCACTAGAGAATCTGGAATTCTTTGATAATCTGGTCCACAAATTCTAGCTGTCATCTTTTACAACATCTCTTCAAATATTATCTCAGCCTTTCCTGTTTTTTTCATGGTCATGTTAGAAATTTATTCTTCTTTCTCTTCTCTACATTTTGTCTTTTGTAACTGAATGTACAGCAAATGTGAAATTGTGCTATGTGAAAACCACCTCCTATAGTTACCACTGTAGACTTTAAAACCTTTGTCTTTTCAGAATTATTTTTATGACCAATATGCATTATATATGTAATGATTTATCAGTATGATATTATATGCTTCTGAACAGGACTTTGAAGAATCTGGATGATAGTATTCCTCTAGAAAAAAAAAAAAAAAAAAAAGAAGAAAAGGTTTTGGTCATTTTGCTCAATAGATTTATTCTTTGATAAAATCAGAGCACTACGCATTTCTTACAGTGTGGTATCACTTTGGTTCTTCATGTATGTAGAATGACTCACCACCATATGACAGCTCTTCTTAGGTTAGGGAATGAACAGAACCTTCTGAGACATTCACACTATCACCAACCCATGGGAAGTCCCACTCCTTCTCCATTTGCCTCTGATTGTCAGTGTCAAATACCATCAATGAACTGGCTAACTCTTAATTCATTTAACATGCCACATGGTGATTGGACCATACTGATCATATATGCTTGGCAATGAGTGAGATTCCTTACAGAATCCAAAATATACGACAATTTATATACCACATCTGAAGTCTTATCAAAGAAAGACAAAAAACCAGTTACCAATACTCAGTAGAATAAATTATATGGCTTTAATTCTTTACTAATTAAATAACATGTAGTATAGTGTATTGTTTTGCAAGGGCTGATATCTTATTTGCCGACACAGGTTATCCTGTTTCTTTTTTAAGTGTTAATGCAGCATTTTGCTAATCCTTCTCATTCTATGATTTTCCCAGTCCTACAAACAGTGACTAAAAAACAATGTTAGTGAGCTGGTGTGCTCCTCAGCCAGCATTTTTGGAATACTTTTAGGTAGGTTACAAAAATTTCTGATTTTGGAAGTAATGTTAGAGATGTTGTCCAAAATGCCTTTCGGTACTATTAGGATATAAATTATTTTATTATTTTCATTGGTATATGCCTATTTTATATCAGTATTTTTCCCATTTATCAGACAGTTTATGAAAAAAATTATATATGTATAAATATTTAACTCTATATCCATTTATACCTATATATATATGTCTGTCTATATACATATATGTTGACATATATGTATATTTATGTATGTATATCTATCAAACATGCATGTAATCTGCATGTATACATGTAAATAAGCTTAAAGTCAATGTATTACTTGCAGATATATAGTTGCTTTCCTACTATCCTTAAATTTTGCATAATGTCTATTTCATATCCTATTGCACTTCAACAAACTTCTGATCTTAATTTTTGTTCACTTTAATTAACCTTTTCTTCATTTATTGAAAATCTTGATATCAAAATCTTCTTTATCAATGACATATAAAGAAAAATTTACAAAATGCTCATTTACAAATGAACATTAGAAATCATAGCAACAGTGATGAAAGTCATCAATTGAATTGTCTTCAACAATTTCTAAATATTTTTTGAAAACTGAACTTTTATTCTTGCTCTTATTTTAACTCAGTTCTTGACTTCATATTGCTATTAAACAAATTCATATCTACTATGATAATATAAATGTTCAAATGTACCAGCCTTTGAGATTAATATAAAGCAACGTAATTTAAAAAATATGTAGTGCAAGGTTTTTAAACCCATCTAGCCATGTGTAGACACAAAACACTTTGTATCTCCAAAACACTGAATTTTCTTAAGCAACCTGTGAGAACTTGGTGAAGTTTTTAAATCTTAGTAGTGTTTTGAGTATAGTCTTGATAGACTCAAACCAGAAGAAGGTTCCTTTTGTGCTTAAAAGAAGAATTTGAGCTAATTCTTATTTAAATAAAAATCCTTCAAGAAGACTTCTGGAATACTCTCTCTTATTTTAAAATATTATTCATTTTTCATCTTTGGAAAATCCCAATTATGTTACTATAATAGGAAAATCCTTCCTTCTTTTGCTGTTAATGTCCTGGTAGGAATTAATATCCTTGCTTTCGAAATGAGAGGTGTGATGTACACTCTGATGTCCTAGACATCTAAAGGAACTTGCCAAAGTTTTTACACTCAAGAAATGATTGAAGAAGCTGTAAGTTATGTCCCCTCCTTCACATTAGGTAAAGATCAATGATGTTGTATAATGCCAGGCAAGAGTTTTCACTGAGTGACAGGTGACAACAGTGGCATTACAAAAATATCTTGGCAAATGCATAGTAATGAAATACGTGGCAAAACTCTAAATTACGACCTTTCTAGGTAATGTAATTAGTTAGGTTCGTATTGTGAATATTTTTCATCAGGATGGTGTGCTTAAGTGATAATTAAAAGATTAAACTGTGGCTCAATTAACTTTTCTGAGTGATAAGCAATTAAACTGGTTATCAATAAATATCTTGACCCTATTTGGCATATGATATGTTATGTAATGTGAATGAGTTTGGTCCAACGTATCACATGTTACAGATTGCACATATGGCATTTGTTTTCTTCTCCACATAAACCCTTTGCTATAATGAAAGTATTTATTCCCAAGGATTATTAATCCTTTCCTTTTCAAATAAAGTAGAAAAAAAAAGAGGGGAGGGAGGAAGAACGAAGGAAAGAAAAAGAAAAATAGTATTTCTGCCTTCCAAACCTGATGCAGTGTGCTTGGTAGCAAAGCTAAGGGTTAAAGATATGGCAAGTAGAATTTGATTTGAAAAATAAGATGATGGCTAATGCGGTGTAAATATAATTCACTGGGAGTGTTAAAGTACCTTAGGATTTCACAAAATAGCACCTAGAGAACTAATACTAAAATGAACTCTGGTGAAGTTATTTTAATTAGGACTGGAAAAGGTAGTTATCTCTCCCTCTATTTTAACACATAATTTGTTTGATGAAAGACTCCCAAATTATAAATCAGTCTAGGTAAAGCTAGATTCCCCGAAAAATCTATTCTGAATTTGAGTAATTAGTTCACCTTAATAAAAAGGAAAAATTCCCACTTTAACTAGTTAGTCAAGTGCTTAAAAATTGGTTTCTAGGAAGTAAGAGACACAGATTCAGGTGTCTGCTCCATTATGGTTCAGAAAATGGATTTGATTTGAGATTCTCCATATCTTAATTGAAGATATTTAGTATTTGTTTTCAAGAACATCCCCACTCTAAAGTAGATTCTATATATTTTTATCCATACTCTGTATTTATTGGATTCTATCTTAGATTAATTATCATTAACTTACAATAGTATGCTGAAACCTACCTGTAGGTATCTACAGATGTATTTAAGCTTTTGCCATTGTCCATGGAGATAATACTCAGTTGGAGTGCTCTCTGAAAGACTACGATGTATACGTTTTTGCCCAGAAGATTTTGTTACGAGTTTTTGTTTGGGAAGGGTTTCTGCCTAAAAGGTAACTCTTTCTCAAAGGCAGTTTCAATGCTTTCTACCCCCATTCCTGCATAGCAAGAGAAGTTCTCAGACTCTCTCTCTGCTACCCTGGAGAGAGAGATAGCCCTAACAGACATACACAGAGGCCTTGGGAAGGTGGGGGAGAAACAGGGAGGATAAAGAGGCCCTGAGAGGGCAGAAACTTGCCTTTTTCTCCCTGGGGCCCAGTGCATAAACTGCACTGTCGGGTATTTTGTAGGTTTCTCGTGTTCTGGCCCTCTAAATAAACTTCTTGAATTCTTTCCACTGCCTTAGCATTTCTGGGAATACCTGAGTATCTTACGTAACGCAAAGACATCTACCTGAGGTTACCAGATAACAACTCAGGCTTTGTGATGACCTATGACTCTTTGCAATGGATCACAGAATCATAGGACAGCTTGGGTTGGAAGGGACCTAGAAGATCATCTAGTTCCAAACTTCCAACCTTTGGCCAGGACACCTTACACTAGACCAGGATGCTCAGAGCTCCATCCAACCTGGCCTTAAACACTTATGGGGATGGGGCATCCACAGCTTTGCTGGGTAACCTGTCCTACTGGATGATGAAGCTGAGGAACTCACTCCATTTCGTGCCTACAATCCTGCAACATGATTTTGTGGGCAATATGTTGTTGCCTGAAGATAGTGTTCCTGCATCACTTGAAATGCTAACCAAGGCCTGCACATATCTACAAAACAAGATATCAGGAACTGTAGAATAAGTGCCCTTCTGGAGGCGTTCAAGAAGCATCTGAATCTGGTGCTGGGTGATGTGGATTAGTGGTTTAGGGGTTACAGTGGTAGTGCTGGGTGGAGAGTTGGGCTGGATGATCTCAAAAGTCTCTTCCAACCTTGACAATTCTATGATCAGTACCTGAAAAGCGATCCAGGAAAAGGGGTAGAAACTAAGGACTGTAGTGTTACAATTTTAATAACATTATTACAAATATTAACCTTTTTCTGCATCTATGTCTTCTTTCTTTCACTGTAACAGTTATTCTTAACTAAAAATAGTTCTTGATCAAGACAAGTTCAGCTGAAGTGGTCCTGGCAAGCTGTAGCTGAAGTGGTCCTGGCAAGCTGTAGCCCTCAGCCCTTTCAAACTCAGTAAAGAACTTATGGAATTACCAGACTGGAAATATGATATTACATGGCTACAGAATTGTACATCAGGATTTTACGCATGACCTGGCTGTTTCAAACTCATTGTGCAGTGATTGAAAGTTGAGCCTAATTCACCAATACTTGCGTACTGCTCTGATAATGCAGAATAACAAAGAACTGATTATTCATCATTCTATGAAAGACCTGTTAATGTATTGCAAGTTGAAGAGGTTGAAGCAAGCAGTTTGATGGTACTTCTGACTTGCATGTACCAAGCACAAAATAAATTGCCCGTATCAAACCTATGAACATTGTCAAATAACCCTAGTACAAACATGTTTCAGGTGCTGACTTGACACCAGATTTATCAATGAAAAGTCAGTCTCCTTCAGGAACAAATATCTAAAAGAACACATTTTATTTCAGTTTGGCAAACCACTGAAGTGAGGGGTTATTTCGTCTCCATTTTCCCAGATATGGCTGTTGAATAGTTTTTGAAATGTTGTTTTTCTTGGTAGTCCCAGCATGCTTTACCGAGGCAGGCAAGCACAACCACGTATTCACAGCTTATGTGACTGCAGGCACCAGATATATTCCAATGACATTCTCATATAAAATACGGGGGTAAATTGCCTTGTGTTCTCTTTATTTGAGTGAAGAAATGAGAACACCTATAAACATCTTGAAATAACAAATTAAGAAAAATAGATTGCTTTATAAAATATTCATGAAGTCCTTTCATGGGAAGACAAGTCAGTTATTTACAGAAATTAAAAGGAATTCATACTTCTGGGAAAAAAAAAAAAAAAAAAAAGATAAACCTACACATTTACTCTATAAACTCATGAATACAGAAAGCTGCATCACTGCCCCTTCAAAAAAAAGTTTGAGAAATACATAAAATAACTATGTGCTATAAGAAATAACCAGATCTAAAAAATACTAATACATTAATCTGAAAATTAAAAAACTGCTAGACATATATATAAGAGAAAGGCAAACTTTTGAAATTAAATTATGTGTAGCTGCTAAAAAAAATTTAACTACTCATAATAAGAATAGCAAAAAACCAAAACAAAACGACAACAACAAAACAAAACCAACCAAACAAACAAACAAAACAAAACAAAACAAACAAAAAACCCCACAAAACAAAACAAAAAAACCAAACCAAACCAAACCAACAAATATGGCTTTGGGAATAACAGTTTCTAGTAAATTTAGTTAGAATAGTTACAAAAAGAAAGACATGCAGATCTTCTAACTCTCTTTTATTATTATTATTATTATATTTTATCAATAAGAAGTGGTCTAGCAAAACTTTATTTTTTACAGAATCAAGATTTCATAGTGTCTTCTAGTATTTCACGCAGAATAGAGTTCAGTGCAAAGAAAGGCACCTAATTTAGTAAAGGACAGGACAGATGGTTCTCTCGCACAATCTCTGAAAATAATCTGTAAAGTCTTTATATTTTAGTTCTGTTTGTCTGAGCATTAAAGAAAATAAGGTCACATTAAAGTCTTTCTAAGTATCACATCCTGAATCAGATGAATAACTTCAATTTTGCCAGTTTTAGGATGAAGGGAGCAGTTACAGCAGTTCTTTGGAGATCCATAAGAGGATGATCTTGGTTAGATGAAAATGTTATTTGTGGCTTTTTTAAAGTATCAAAGCCTCTTAGATTTTCTGTTAGATATTGGTTTGGTCCTTTAGATTGATAGAGGTGAATGGAATGGTTAATGGAAAACCCTAAGGAGTCACTGGTGTCTCTTATAATACGGGCAGCATTATATGCATTTCATAGATGAACGCTTGTGTCCAGGTTTTTATGCCTGTATTTATGCATATCCATAGATTTACTAGTGTTCACAGGTCTGTGAACATTATCCAACTTCTGAATAGCCTTTTTAATGAACAAAAAAACCCCTACGCAATTAATTGCTTAAATACTAGATTTTTTTTGGCTTTAGCAAAGAAGAGGTCACAAGATTAGCTGTACCTCCCCATCATTCAAAATCACTTGATTTATACTTTTAAACATTTATTTATGTCTTGAATGAGTTATAATTGATACCTGAGCATTTTTTTGATGAAAACCCAGTTTTGTTCCTTCATAGTTTCTTTACTTCACAGTACTGTTGCATAAACTTCCCTCCTAATGAAAGGAAAGGAAAAGAAATTTAAATCTAAGAGGGAAGCACAGGAAATATTCTTCTCCAGTCCTCTTAACCAAAACATAGACAAAATAACACTGGTTATCATAACAAACTATAGCTCTCTCATTTTACCTCATGACATGCATTCGGGTAGAACAATGTGTACAGTCTAAAACATGTTTTAAAACCTTTTTTTTTAACATCCTGCTGTTTAAGATAGAATATCCCAGTGCTGCTGTGGATTTCAGAATTTCTTCCTGCCTTAGAATTTCAAAATTTTGCAGAAAAGATCTCAAGTATAACATTACGTCATTTTGTTAATGTTTTTAAAACTGCATTAGATTAGAGAAAAGACCCATCTGGTGCCTGATGCACAGAAACCACTAGTGGAGAATCCCAGAGAATGCACTACACGAACATAATGAAGATTTTCTTAGAGCTTATAGGGATTTATGCTTCAGATATTTCCTGGTCCTGAGGAAGTGTCTTTGGATATATTTCAGCATATTTTTCTTGAATAAATTATTTAGTTAAAACCACTACCTATCTAACCATTTGATAAATACAAGGTGAAAGAAAGTAATGCAGTGTATCTGTATGATGTGGATAGAGTTTTTCTCTCTGTGTATCTACCTGAAATAGATAATTTTTGTGTCTGGGAGAACCACAGAAGAAGAAAAGGATAAAAAATAAACTCAACAGACATATAACCAAGCCATTTTTTCAGCAATAGAATATAATGGACAAGTACCAGTCTTCAGGTTTAGTATCCAGCATATTCACAAAAAAAACCCCCTAAGATTAAATAATAATGTTTCAGGGAAGTGTGTATATATATATAAAGATATTTCTGTAAGCAGTTAGAAGTAAGTCAATAAGGAAAAAAAAAGGAGTAGTTCAAAGTTCTTCTCCATACATCTCAAAGGAACAGTTCCACACAAATAACTTCACAGAAACTGTAGATTCTGTATTCATCTCGTTCTTCAGTCTTAGGCAAACTGTTGAGATGAAAGGCTATTATCTTGTGCAATATGCATGATTTACCTATATGCTAAATTTCTACGGTTTTTATTGGGCTTTTTATTCATTTTTTAAACAATTACTTTAATAGAAATATTTACAATTCAAATTTCTCTTTTCATCATTTTTTAACTTTAGGGTGAATTTTATCAACATGCAAATCAATAATTCAAAACTTGCTAGAGAATGAAATAAGGATTTGATAAACAAGCAAAAATAAGGTAGCTTCTGGATACAGGCAGCTTTTTCTCAGCTTCCAGCTCCCATGAATATCAGAATAACTTGAAATAGCACTTTAAAAGATTCATTACATTTGCTGCTGTTTTTGCAGCTTATGCTTTTTTCTGTGCACCTAAATTATTTTTGAGATTTATATTCTGTTTAGGATGGTGTATTCTTCCTAACTAAGCTGTTGAAAATAGAATCACAGAGCTAATTGCCAAATATTTCAAAGTGAACAGATGATTGCAGAAGAAGATGAATGTGTCATGAACTTTCCAAAAAAGCTTGTCCACTCAGCCACCAATGGAACGGATGGCAGGTACTCAGAAATCAGCCTGTAGCTGGACTAATCACATCGAACTCTAACCTCCTAAAGGGAAGATGTCTGTACTTACTGATGAAACACAAGTTTCTCTCATCAGTGGGACGATTTACTATTTTGAAAGGCTTCTTATTATGAAATGAGTCACTCCAAAATTGTACTGTACTCTTTATTCTCTTTACTCTTGACTCTCTACCCATGGTGCCTTCAGTTGTCTAAACATTAGTGTCACATCAAATCTGCTGGGCTAGATAAACTGTTCATACAGGGACAGAAAGAGAGGAGAGGCACCTTTCTGCAGAAACAGGTGGAAGCCAGCTGAAATATGTTACATGAACTCAAAAGAATCTATGCACTTAAGGTAACAGCATATTCACTTTTACAGAGGGATTCAACTCCAGACTACAGGCAGCTTTGGCTACTATTTCTGAGCTCCTGCTGTAGCCAAATGATCCACAAACAATAAATAAGACTTGATTCAGTTACTTTTACATGGGCATCTATTGTAATTTGAAATGCCTAGTGGTATTCTGACTGTTCTCCAGATGCGCAGATGTGTCATTTGCAAGGTCTTTGGGAATCTTGAATATACTAGCACTGCTGAAGATGCCTTTAAGCATGAACTTAGTCTTAAAAAGTGTATTTAAACACTCCCATACCTTCAATTGTAGCAACTTAGTGCTCCGTATTTATGAAAACTGGAAAAAAAAAACCAGCACAATGATGAGAATAAATTCTGTTAATAATTATTTTAATTGTAGCCACATTTTGTCAGTATATAAAGAGTAGTATTTTAATTTCTTAAGGGCAAATCAGCAAAATTTGTCTTAAATACCTTCATGACTAACCCTTTTCCAAATATTCTGCTAACTATTTCTGAATATTGTCATTTCTTTAGGAAAATGTATGTGTTGTTTTGCAGGCAGATACAGGCTTTCCTTTCTGAGTTTCAAGACAGATTCTAGCCAGTTCCCAGACTGGGTAACTGGAGTTAGTAGGTCTATAGAATAACGTAGAAAGCCATGAGGAGGCTCAAAGTTTACCTGAGAGGTGGCAGAGACCTCAATGATTATGATGGCTTAGTCCATTAATAATGTCTATTTGACACTACTTTTATATTTCAGTCTGACCAAAACTTCTACCCTTGCACGACTACTTGCCTTTCTCTACAAGTACAGTCAAAATTTTTAGGCATCCACTTCCAAGACACAAAAAATGAATGAGATCTTGCTTTACCTTTTTATTTTTGTTCTGTCTGCAAAATAGTTTTTCAACAGGTCACTGCATTGCAGCAATTGGAAGCTATAAATATTTAAAGTTATTTGGAAAAAATCTTTTTGCCCTAATTTATTTGTGCCTTACTAACATTTTAAGAAACCTTATGCACCCTATTATGTTACCATGAAAAATGAAATATTTGAAAAATGGCACAACTGTTTGTCAAAAACTAAAAGCAAAGCAAAACTACATTCACAAGTCCTTTCTCCTGATCACTGATTACACAGAACAACATGGAAAAAAATGCAGACAGATACATATTTCTTTAATATGGCCATGGAATACATTGTGGTAGCAAGAAGTTTTTTTCCATATTAATGTCATGTGACTGAGTGGTAGTTCTCAGGACTTTCCCCTGTGATATTAGCTGAATAGCTGAGAGGAACAAGGTTACTCAAAAAAAAATGTAAGGCTTATCCTTTGTTGTCTCAATCTTTCACAATGTTCTGAATGAAGACAAAGTGTGAAGAACAGAGACAATGATCATCTGAAGGAGGAGCAATACCTAAAGAAAGAATTACAAAGGATTTTGAGTCACATTTCATTTCAATGTAACTTTGTTTTCTCTGCATGCCATCTTTTCATCTGTATCAAAGAACAGAATTCAGCGACTCCAAAGGAAAAACAAAACAAAACAAAACAAAATAAAAACCTTCTCAAAAGCTGTCTGTAAAAATAACTGCTGTAATCCAAACTTCTGGTTAGTGCTCATGTAAGTACATTATGCAGCATATACCAAGCATGCACAGTTCTAGAAAAGACCTTGTCAACTTAAAAGTATCCTTTTATGTCTCACAGATTTTAAGAGAATGCCTATCAAACAGAGTACTTTCCTGGAAGCAGTTGTACCCCTCAATGTTCCCATTTGTTTTTCTTAAAGGAGGTACTCCACTGATTGGAAAGATTGTGCCTGAATTTATTTCACATACTGTGAAAAGAGAAAGTACAAGATCACATTTTTATCCCAATAGACACATATACAAAACAACTGAACAGTAGGGGCGCATATACATTGGAGAACATAACTTCCACCATTGTGAAAATCAAGTTATACTGAAAAACTAAAAAAGCGTAATTCATAAATGCACACTTAGCACCTGTCAAAGGCTAACTTCATTATCATAGAATCCAGATGCCTTAATTATGCATTCTAAATTTTCTGTCCAAACAAATCTTTTTTATGGTGGTGTATATGTATATCAAAGGGTAAATTGAAAGATTTGTTGTTATGAATCAAGTGTTGAAAGTGTAAGACTACTGTTTAATCTAAATATGGGTAAATTTCTTTTTTTTTTTTTTTTTTTTTTTTGCTTTCTTTTAATTCTCATCTACTGTATGGGCTATTTCCCTTACTGTAAAGGGTTAGCACCACTGACATTACAACTGGTCCTAAATTAGACACAGGCAAAATTACAGTTCTGAACTTCTGACATAGACACTAAGTGGATATAAGACATCAAGAATCAGACCAAATATTTGTTAAATGTTCACATTTCTTGTGAAGGATGAAAATCTATAAGGTACCTTCTGAAACTGATGTTTTAATGGATGGGAATAAATTTAGCTTTCAGCTGATGAGCCATAAAGTAGAGAAACCAGTATTAATTCTAATAATATTATGCATAACGGTGGAATTAAAAACTGAACCCTTGATGCACCAAACAGAGCCATTCTTTGTTCCACAGAAGAGTTCACGGACTGAGAAATACCTGGTTTAAAAACACTAGAACTTAAAATGTCTGTAAATTGCAAAGGTCCTGTTCTCAATTTTAGAATTTAGTTTACACTGAAGTATAATTTACTACTCTATTACTTGTGTCAAGAGATGGAGGACATTAATACAGATTTAACAGGGATTTTGGAAAGAGCTAGAGTGTGTCCCAGAGCAATGAAAAGAATTGCTGACATTTGGCTGATGTAATTATTTTACTGTTGTTTGTACTTTATTGTATGCATTTATCATGAATAATACGTTAATGCAGTATAGTAATTCCTAAGTGTCATTTTAGGATTTAAAATGGAAGTAAAACATAAAGTAAAATAATTTATTCTTTTAAATTAGAAGGGCTTTCTTCCCTAAAAGTAATGAATTAACTGAATTTAAAAATGCCATGGAAGATGAAAGCTGGTTAAAGAACTATAGATACAGTCCCTTACTGGAGGAAGTTTTGTTGCTAAGCAGCAAAACCCACAGAGTGTTAGGTTCATAAAGTGCTGATTAATTAATATACTTAGTGAAAAAAGCCATAAATTTCACTTGAAAGGCTATATTAAAGACCCAGATGAAGCATTTCAGGTAGCATCTTCACCTTCACTTAAAATTGGAGCCTATGATCAGACTTCCATTTCTTCCAGTGGGGATCTAAAGCTGGACACTGCTGCAGATTTCAGTCTAAATGTTATCTGTGTTTGCTATCCAAGAGTTCTAGCATAGGAGCCAGCAGTGCTCTCTGACAGAGCTTAAAACTAGCTTGGAATGGATAAGGGACAAAACCAGGCTTGCCAGTGATAAGCAGTGGGATGGTGTGCCAAAACTTGAAAAAAACAGCACTAATGGGATCCCTCGATCTGCTTCAGGAGGTCTTGGCTACAATGTACCACACCTGAATGTTTCTACACCAATGCACTTGGCATTGGTGTAGAAGCATGCCAGAGAAGCTTGAACCTTTGGCCCAGTCCCAGATATTTGACATCACTGGCATAAGTGAAAACTTATGGGATGAGAGTGAAACACTGGATTATTATATTGACTCAGAACAACTCAAGTGCATGTGTGGGGTGGGGATGGGCAGGTTGAATCTCACAGAGGTGAGGTAATGCCTTGTCCCACATGTCAGCCCCTACAAGTGTCCTTGGGCAGTCCTGGAGCAGCTGTCAAAGACAGCCCGGGAGCACACCCACACCATGCCACCTGGAACCCCTTAGCCAGCCTCTGACTGGCTCACACAGTGGGAGCCACTCACCCTGCTCCAGAGACCCAGAGCAGTATGTGAGCCGTGAGTCCTACATGGAAGGGTGGTCACAGGCGGCCAAAGCAATAAAAGCAGCAACATGTACTATCCATCTTTGCTTGAGACCTACTACCTGGCCACATGGAAGCTGGAGTCTCACAGGACTGTGGTGGTAGCTATGATCTTATCTTTTTCTCTCTCTTCCTTTGCTCCTTCTTTTTCTCTTTATCCTCTTTTCTTAATATTTTGGGTAACTTGGTTACCCAAAATAATTGGTTGGATTTTCCTAAATTTATGGGTTAGCACTTGCTAAGTCAATGCTTTGTGGAATGCTTTGTCTTCTAATAATTCAGTGGGTGCATTTTTGGAATTTTTTAAAGTAAAACTCCCTTGGTGCACTCATAGCTTGAGACTTGGGGTGTTACAAATCTATGGGGCCTGATGGGATTCATTCCAGAATCATCAGGAGGATGACTGATGTCATCACAAAACCTCTCACAATGATCAACTAGTTGATCAAGGGAAGCTAGTTGATGTAATCTTTTTGGATTTCAGTAAAGCTTTCAATACTTTCTCTCACAGGATCTTTCCAGACAAAATGTCCAGCACACAGCTGGATAAACACATCATGAGGTGGGTGAGCAACTGGCTCACCGGTTGGGCACAGAGGGTAACAGTGAATGGAGTAAGATCAGAATGGTGACCTGTCACAAGTGGGGTTCCACAGGGCTCCATCTTGGGCCCTGTGCTCTTCAACATTGTCATAAATGAATTGGACACAGGACTGGAAGGCATACTAAGCAAGTTGGCAGATGACACAAAACTGGGAGAAGCCACTGACTCCCTCAAAGACAGAGAGGCCCTGCAGAGAGACCTTGACAAATTAAAGGACTGGGCTATCACCAGCCATATGAAGTTCAACAAAGGTATGTGCCAGACTGGGGAATGAGATGCTGTAGAGCAGTGACACAGAAAGGGACCTGGGAGTCCTGGTGGATGGCAAGTTGAATGTGAGTGAGCAGTGCCCTGGCAGCCAGGAGGGATAACCGTGTCCTGGGGGGCATCAGCAAAGCATCACCAGCCATTCGAGGGAGGGGATTGTCCTGCTCTGCTCTGCACTGGTGTGGCCTCACCTTGAATATTGTGTGCAGTTTTAGGCACCACAGTATAAGAAAGATATTAAGCTGTTAGAGAGTGTCCAAAGGAGGGCAATGAAGATGGTGAAGGGCCTTGAGGGGAAGCCGCGTGAGGAGTGCCTGAGATCACTTGATCTATTCAGCCTGGAGAAGAGGAGGTTGAGGGAAGTTCTCATGGCAGTTACAACTTCCTCGTGAGGGGAAGAGGAGGGGCAGGCACTGATCTGTTCTCTGTGGTCACCAGTGACAGGACCTGAGGAAATGGCCTGAAGTTGTGTCAGGGAAGGTTTAGTTTGGATATTAGAAAAAGGTTCTTCATCCAGAGGGTGGTTGGGCACTGGAACAGGCTCTCCAAAGAAGTGGCTGCAGCATTGAGTCTGACAGAGTTCAAGAAGCATTTGGATGATACTCTCAGATACATGGTGTGTCTCTTGGGGAGGGTCATGTGCAGGGCTAAGAGTTGGACTCAATGTTCCTTGTGAGTCCTTTTGAATTCAGCATATTTTGTGATTCTGTGATATGATGAAGACTTGCTATTTTACTTTGAAAGATAAATCTGGTTGATGTGAGTTGTGAGAAATGAATGATCACAAGAATTGTTAAGAATATAATTAATAATATTATATCTGCTTTCTGATTATAAATCAATTAAGAAAACTGAACAAAGGTTGCATTTTTATAGATCTGCTTTATATTCCAATCCTGAACTAAGCTGAGACTTCTGGAGAATAAGAGATGAAGGTCTTATATTGTAATTTAGTTGACTAATTACTGAAACATCATAGAAGTTTCAACCACTTAAATTGAGGGATCTTGAACAATTAAAAAAAAATTAAATAGATTTTGGAAAAGTTTGGTGATATGATATCAAAAGGCACACAGGATCATGCAAAATTAACCAAGGAAGCCCTTTTAGAAGTTCTGTACAGAAGTGTGATTCTGCTAAAGCTTTGCAATACTGCAAGGTCTATAATGTCAGGAGACAGAAAATGGAAACAAAAGGATAATATACTAATTTTTACTAGTCAAGGTAATTCAAAGAACAAAATGTGAGTAATCCAGAATGTTAGGAATATGGAAATAAACATGAACACCAAGAAACATTTCCTTGATTGAGATGACATCCTCAGGTATCTGTGTCTGGAAAAAAACAAACAAACAAACCAGAAAATCCCACCAAAAAACAAATAACCAACACAAAACTTACAATCCAAACAAACTCTATGCACAAAAAAGTGTTCTTACTGCAGCTAGATAGAATATGAGGTTTTGGAAAGGAGTCAGGCCACCAATATTCGGGAAAAAAAATAATAAAAAAGGTGACTTTCACACAGGCTTTTCCTGTAGAAGACATAAATATCCAGTCTGGATAAGAGATCAGGAAATAGGGAACTAGCTTTTGTGATTGATCACCAAATATGTACAAAATATCCATAGCTCCTCATTAAAAAAATCAATGTAGAAAGAAAAAACATTACCAACTACAGTAGTGGTCTTTGTAGTCTGTACTGTGTAAGTTTAGAGAATACCTCTTGAGGAGTTTCAGAAATGGAACTAAACACCCATTGAGCTAAGTGGATGGAATTTTGACATTTTTGATTAAAGAATTAGACTCTGGATGGTATTAGAGTTATACTCTGATTTGAGCTCAAAGAAGGAGGCATAAAATATGCCTAAAAATTTTCATAGAGTTAGATAATGATAATGATGATGATGATGATAATGATGATAACAATAATTATAGATATATCTTATATATGCCAATATATAATGTATCTTCACAACCTCCACTGCATCTTACCATAAATTTCAGTAGGCATTAACTTCAGTGTTTTTTCTTACGTTATGTTGTTCAAAACAATGCAGAATTAAAATGAGCTTATCAGTGTAAATGTCTATAAGCAAATATTTTTTTATATTTTATGTAATATCGGAATTCTGTGTACTAAACCTTATAGATAAATTACCTTATTTTTCCATTTATATTTTTAATGTAAGTATAAAATCTCTTTTGATGAATGAAAAAAATGGTCAATGTATTTTTAGTATTTGATTTTAGCTAAGCAATCTGAATTTCACAGGAAACTCATGGACTGTATGAAACATGGTTTATATTAATTAGTCACCTAATAAAATGGTGTTTCTATCATTCAATTCTTTTTCTTGACATGAAGGTCTTCTTGAAGTTCCATTTTGGGGAACAATACTGAACAACAGGACAAGGATTTGTGAATCTCTGAGTGTATGAAGCTAGGAGAGTGTCACTCTCTGTGGAGGTGAGTTTGGGATGACAGAGGATGCCATACAGTTCTGCTACGGAAGTACTCTATCTGCACTCAAATACCTTTATTTTCCCATGACCAGAAAAAAAAACAAACAGAACACTCTAACGCTGCTGTGTTGCACCTGATATTTGAGTACAGGTCTGTATCCTGCTGCTTTCTCTCCTTTATCTGATTCTATTACAGATTATGTTTCCTACTTGAGATATTTATTGGAGAAACCATGCTTGGCAATTTTCTGCTTTATATGATGGGCTTTAGCATCCATAGACATTTGTGTCAAATGCATATGAATACATTCTGTTAGGTGATTTGTTATATACTTAATTCTGCTAAACTTTGAAGGAGCTGAAAGACTGAATGACTTAAATCCTTCTGAAAATCAAATGCTATACGTAACTTACTGTGGCAAAGTTATTTTCATTTTTCATAAATTATTTTCACTTGTTGGTCTAATGTAACAATTTTAACAGAGACTGGCTCAACAAAATTATCTTAAGAGAGCAAACCAGGAGTTCTGCAGCCACTTGAAGTTGTACTTTTCCCACTATATAGAAATATCCTGAATAGCATGCATTGGCTTAAAAATGAACCATAACATCAGCTGAATTGGCTGTTTCCAACTTGGTAGAATTCTGTTCTTTTTGTGCTTGAGAGTCTTGGGAACTGAAGAGCAGTGGTAGCAGGTAGGGAGGATAGCTGTGTGTGAAAGGCAAATGTGAGATAAGCAAAGCCTGTGTTTCCTTTCAGTGGAATCTGTGTGCAGTTGCTTTGCCCTTTTAAAATAACCTTACACTGCTCAGTTCTGCAAGCCTTACTCCTGCTGAGAAGCACTTAATAGTGAGAGGAGGCTCCTGGGTATCAATGAAACTACTCAGAAGAACAGTACTACTCAAGCAGAGTAGGGCTGCAGAATAAAACCCACAAGAACAAATGGCAAAAGATGTGCTGTTAAAGCAATTAGAGCTGTAAGCAGGATAGCTCCCCTTCTGGGATTTCAGTGTGAAAACGAAGGTCTAATAACATTTGTTTTCACCATGTTGACTTGCTGGGCCGGTCACACGTAAAGTAGAAAAGACATGATCAAAAAAAAAAAAAAAAAAAAAAAAAAAAGAAAAAGAAAGACTACTGACAAGACTAGGAGAACACAATGACTTATGTTGCCCTGAAACTTCTGGGTGGAAGGGCAATACTGACTGAATCAAGCAGTGTGCTCTCACTACAGGGCTAATAGATAGTACAGCTTTGTGACTGTCATTTATGAGATGAAAAATAAACTGCAGGTAGGGTGATGCTTCCTTTCTGGGATGTATCTCCTTACTGGTTCCATTTTTTTGGTATATTAATAAATATAAAAATTAAGTATTTATTAAATAATTACTTTTTTCTTTTTTTTTTAAACAAAGTTGATGTCTCTCTTTATTAGTAACTTTAGTTTACTATGTTGCATATGTATTAATATTCCATAAATTGAGAAAGTTGAAAGAAACACAAAGTCTGTAGGGATTCACACCATGAATATCACTAGCTCTGACAATGAATGTTACAAGGCATCACCTAACTTTTTATACTGACATTAGTATTTAGATTTGCAGAAATGCCTTCAGAGATTGGTACTTATTGTATTAAGCTGTTTATGTGCTAAAAAGAACCTGTTTCAAAGTTTGGAAGCAGAAGATTTAAAGCTATAATTCTGACATGAAAGCAACAGAAATGGACCACAATATCATGGTACCAGAAAAGCTAGTAATGATTTTGGATTGTACGATACCAATATATCAGTGCTTGCTTCCTTATTATATATGTGAAAATCTATATCCCAGAAGCTTTTTCCTTTTTGGAAATGTAACTTCTTTCAATAAATCAATGAGTGTTTGGTGGAGATTTTGTTATGTGAACCAAGCAGAATCTGAGAAAGGAAGAACAATATGTTAAAAGAAATTTGTTCTCAAAAAAGGAATGCTTTGATACCGGAGACAAGCAGCACAGCAGGAGCTTAAACAAATGAAAACAACCTTGGTGTTTGCTATTCTTCTCTGGTGACAGCTTTGTGGAGGGCATCTAGCTGTTAGAGAGCAATTTAAGAGAAGGATCTGGCAGCATGTAGCATCGTCGTATCACAACAAAGGAAGAAAATGAGATCTTGTTCTTTTTTCCCCCTGAAATTCATACTGATAGTCTCTGTTTTTTATGATGCATTTATTTGGTGCATGTGTGTGGTGGTGTGAGGGGATATTTTTTTGCAGTAGTGTGCATTAAACTTACACTCAAGAGATGTTCTTGTCCTTCTGGAATTCTTTGTATTGGTTTGGTTTTTCCGGAGTCACTCAATAAATGTGGTTGGAAAGATTGAAAACGAGAGATACATTTCCCAGTGAGGGAAAGTAGCGTCAGAGATAGAGACGCTACCTTTTTTTTTACCCTGAGGCAAGAAACAGTGGATGACTCCGGGGAAATTTTGAAAACATGGACATACTTCTTACTGGAACATTAATAACATTTTCCCATTTTGGATCACTCATTTGCTTGATAACAGTTGTTGTTTCTCCTCACGTGTTGCCAATCCTCCCTCTGCACAGGGGGACACAGTGTAATTCCTTGCAAGAAGTAGTTCTGTCTGTGAAATAATAAGAATTAAATATCTTCTCACCTCACAGTTTTTCATATGGTACCTTTCCAAGTTCTTTGCCACCAGGGACCTCTAACATATGCAATGCAGCAATGACTTTCTTCTTCTGTTTCTGTCTCAAATAATATTACAAGTATGCTGCTTTGCTCCCTGAACTTTCACGATTTTATTCTTTTTTTTTTTCTTCCTTGATTGTCTTCCTAGATTGTTAGCAGTTGGGAACACACTACCTAAAGAACCATTAGTTTTGAACGAAAACATTTTTCCTTTAATATAAAAATATCCATGTCCCACATCGATGTTACAGTTAGAAAAACAAATGCCATTTGCAATGAGTGAGATACTACTTTTTTAAAAAAAGAAAAGGAAAATATTTCATATGTTCTAGGTAAGAACCCAAGACATGTAAACAAATATGTTCAGTAATGCTGATACTATCAGTCCCAGTGATGTTGTTGCAAGTTTGAGATAATCCTTGACTTTATTGAAAGTATTGAGTATATAACTCAGTCTCGTAATTTCTTTCCATGTCTATTTTTATCAGGGATACTTATGCATTGCTGTTTCTTCACTTTAATTTTGTTAACCCTGAAAAAAGTGCAATCAGAAAAAATGAGAATAATAATAAAGGCCAACTCCAAAATTAGTGGAAGACATTAAAACTTATTTTCAGTGAGGCTGGGATGACGCTTTTACAGCTATCTATAATAATAATAATAATAATAATTTAAAAAAGAAGGAATCAACAGACACATGCAACATAAAAACTTACAGTTTTCTAAAACTAAAAAAGCTTTTTGTTTTCCATCAGAGTTCAGGGGATGGAAGAAAATGAAGGAGAAAGTAAACAAAGGAGAAAGAAAGAGAAAGAGGGAAAAAAAGAAAGAGATAAAAAGGCAGAAGGAAAGGAGAGGAAGACTTGATGTGTTTTGTTTGTTTCTCAAAGATGGGCAGAAGCACAAATGTGGAGGCAGCATGTTCAAATTTTGTCTTTGGGGAGAAAAGAAGGTAGGTGAAGGTCCTAGTGCAAATTGGGAAGTGACTGTAAATGCCATGTAAAGAAACATTGCATCTTAGGCATTGTCACAGTCTTATTCCCTGGCCTCTAAGCATTGTTACATGAGTGCTTTCAATGGAATTGCTTCTGATCTGCCAAGAACACTGATATCCTTTCTTTTACTACAGAATGCCCTAAAACAAGACATAATATATTTCTGTTTGTATCATGAGTTTTCTCGTATCTCTCTATATCTAATAGAACCAGAAATGAAAATTCTTTTATCATTTTTTAAATCTTCATACAACACTATACATCACACATATTAGCAAACTTTTTTCTATTATTTATATTCTCTTACATAAGTTCTAAAAGTGAGTGTTAGAACTGAGGTACATGTAACTATATTTAGGTGTTTAGATCAAGATCCTACAATCATCAGGCTTAGGTTTAGACACAATATGTAATTTAATTAAATAAAAAGACAGCTAGAAATGTTTAAAGTTAAACATGGTTATTAGATTTTGTGAGTTTACAGATTAGAACTTCAAGTCTTTTTTTTTTTTTTTTATTTCCAAAGGTTATTTTATATAGTTCTATGTAAAAACATAATAGTGATAAATGCACAACTAATGCTTTCATTGCTCTGTAAACTGGTTGTCAGTGTTCTTCTGGAACCTCAGCAAGGAAGAGAAAGCAGAAGGATCAGAGAAGTAAGCATGTCCACCTGCATTTGCTCTTTTTTTGGTCAGATCCAGTGTTTTTATTCAGGGAAACAGGAATAGGATAAAGATGCCCATGGGAAACCATTTGACTGCTGAGAGCAACAAAATAGCCAATTTAAAGATTTCTACCTGTCTCTATTTCTATATTTTAGACTCTGGATGAATCCAAAAAAACATGCCAAGTCTGAAACATAAACCCATAAACCCTTGGTAGTTCATGCCTTGCAAAAGCAATTGTTGTATAACCTTAAATAGCTTTATTTCCTTTTTTTTAAATTGCTATGTTTATTAATATTATCTGATTGAAGAGTAGCAGAAATATTTTTTTATATTTGTTTATGTTTAAGTAATATTTCAACAAAAATAAAATCTTCAGAAATAAAACTCAAGTGGTATGCTGTAAAATGTCATTAGACAGTGAATAACAGGATGCCCTTCTTCGTCTATGGAATAGAGTATGGCTCTCAGAAATCTCTTCTTTTATCTATTTGTCCCCATCCTGCTGCTATTTTTGCTAGTCAGGGAAAGGCTTCCAGCGCATATCGCCTTCCATTTAGAAGCCTTTCTGTTGTAGGTTATAGTCAATGATTTAGCTAGTTTGTTGTAATGCTTGGCAGAGCATCCTCAGGCTTATTTACACAGCTAAGCAAGATTTTGCTAGATGGTTTCTGAATTCTGAGTCTTTTCAGACAACTCAAGAGGGAAAATTGCTGATTATTTGGAAAATGTTGCATTGTATTTATTGAGTTAATAAAGCAATCTTCACTCAGGATGCTGTGGATAATTTACGTAACTCAACACAGCTAAAATTTTTAAAGAAAATTGTACCATGTTTTTTAACCCTTACAATGCAACTTCAAAAGGCTAGAAATAAGTCTCTACCTCCTCTGATATGACATTAGCAATTTTAAGCCAATGTGAATGTTTAAGTATTAACGACTTTTGATGCAGCTTCCAAAGCTCTGACTCCTAACAGATTTGTGAAACAGACAGTCTCCAAGTAATATATTTGATTCCCAGTCACATTTCTTATTAGTTCTGTTTCTGAGAAGGTTCCTGAAATACATTCCTTCTTTAGATAAAGACAATCTTATTTTGTTCTACTTCATGACACAGAAACCACTTTTAAGCTAAATTAAAAACTAGTCTCTGGCAAGTGTAATTCAAAAAAATTATCATGTACTGTGATATCATATATGTGTTCAAATCCTCCTCTTTTTTCAAATTCTCCTCTTAGACTATTTATATATCTTCTGGACAGTAATGAAGAAGAGAATTTTTTTTTTTCAGGTCTAGAAAATCAAACACAGTTTAAATGTAAGATTTTTTGATGACAAGTCATTTGGATTCTTATACCATCTTCACCATTCTTCTTAATGCTGTATTTCACTCCGTATATATTGGTTTAGAAAAGTTCTAAAATTATCCTGTTGTGTAGGAACAGTTACCTGTACTCAAGGCTCCCTCCAGCCCTTTCATTCATTGGGTTTACATAAGGCTGTAAACACATCCTTGTGATTGTTTCTCAGTGTTGCAGATGCATCAGGGCTTTCAAGCATCTCAATGACTGCAGATCTCTTCCCAGTAAAATCCAAGGACCTTTCAGGCTAACTGTTGCAGCAGCCATTAAATGGAAGGTATTAAAATTCTGAAAAAGGCATCTGAAAAAAAAACAAACAGAAAAACTAGATTTCCATGATAACCTGTAGAAAACAGAAAATGTTGAAAAACTGTACATATGCCATTTTTTTGCTACTGTTTACACACCTACTCCTGGACTGTTTGAAATCTTCTCATTCTAGAATATGTTTGCAGTGAGGAATCAATCTAAAAATCTTAGAATGTAGAGTCAGTGCACAGAAATCGACACCAGGTAAGAATAAACCATCTCCTTCAAGACAGTTATATGATTAAAAAAAATTCTATGGACCAAAAAAATTCTATGGACTACATAGTCCTTAATGTCTACTTAAACCATACAGAATTTCCAAATAGACCATAAGTCCTTAGGATATTGTTCTCTAATAAAATAAAATTCAACTGAGTTTATGTTTTTTAAGAGTTTGGGTAGTTTATGAATTCACTAATCTTAAGATGATGGTTGTGAATGTATCCTTTATTAACTGTGAGCTTTCATTTAAGACCGGGTTTTATTAATCTGATTCACTTAGACATTTTTCCTTTTTAGCTACAATGGTCTAAATTCCTCTTCAAGCCTTCAAAGTCAATTATGTCATGTCAGGTCTAATCCATGACTAGTTCCTCAGTTATCTGAGGTATGTGTTTTATTCACAGTCAATGTGTCTAGAGAATGTGACAAAGTCTTTTCAATTCCACTGGTGCTGGCAGAAGAATGAGATCAAGTTTTAGGTCATCACTTAATAGTAATTTTACTCACATTCCTGTTGCTGCTTCTTTTATTGTTTTGCTTTTGTGTTACAGAGAGTGAATGCCTTTAAGGGAATTTAGGAGTTTGTTTCATATAATATTAATCTATCCTGATTAGCATTACAAAGTCAGGGTTAAGCAGCATTGTTGCAAGACTATTACTAAATCTCCTTCCTATATCAGAAATAATTATAAATATCATAATCAATTTCAAGGTGAAAGTAACATTTGTGAAGTTTTATTTGTATGCATATTACAGTTATTTTATATAAAAAACAACTTTGAAATACAGTGTGTCTTGTTCCTCTTTCATTCTTTTGCAGCCTGACTTCCTAAAGCCTCAGAAACTACCTCAAAATACTTAATTCAGAAAATTTATTTTATTATTGTCTGTACTAAACAGACACTTTAATTTTTTTTTGTTCATTTAGTTTTTTTTTTAATTATATGATATTCATTTCATTGCAAAAGGCATATTTTCATGCACTGCCAACTCCATTTAATCAAATTTAATTTTTTAGAGAAAAAAATAAGACTTCAGTGAATACCACCATAAGGAATAGAAAACAGAAAATTATATTGATCTTGCATATTAATATTGTACAAGGGTTAACATCAGATGGCACATATAAATAAAATAAACTGTATCTTACTAAATTATAGGCAGTAATTCTTTTAGGGACTCGCTTCCCATAGATTTAGAATTAAAAAAAAAAAGTTTTCTAAGTGTATTTGTGGCTTTAGACCTCAATTTTTAAATTAGAGTAAATTGTGACATGATTTTATTAGGCAAAGCTGAAAATATCCCTGAATGCATTGTACAACCTATGCAGCCTGCCTTACTTCTGTGATGCAGAAAGCTTCATGTGGTTGGTAAATATTTTAAAAGAAATATTTATTGCTATATTATTTTTTAATGAGTTGCAATATTTTTGTTTTATTCTTAGACTATAAGAGCATGGTGAGATATTTACTACAATTAGATAAATATTTCATTTTTAACATGTGCCTCTTAACTGCTGGTTTAACTATGATGATATATGATTCACTAGTCAGGAAAAGTAAATTGTCACAGATAGTTTATGGAGATACAGAGGAGGTATAATGTTATAAAGCTCATAATTAGGGTAAGAAATAAGATTATAATGATGTACAGTTTAGAGGGGGAAGTCAGAAGACCAGAGAAGCTTTCATAAATATTTAACATTTCAGCACAGTCATTATTTGAAATGAATATTTGAATTCTCTGAGAATTATCCATCTCCTACAAGGATCTGAACTTGGTTTTCTATGAACACTTTCTGCTAAATTTCTGAGGGATTTTTGAATGTCAGACTACTCCAATGTTTTATCAATCATAAAAAGAGTATTTCTGTACTCTACATTGTAGACATTTTCCTAACTAATATAAATTGCAGTTCTTTTTGGCTTAGGGAAAATTGAAGTGCATTTCTTTGTTCTGTGGGTGGAATTGGAGAATTGAGGGTTCATTACACTGTTGCTCTGTTTGGCTCCAGTATCTTGCTCTCTACGGTCTGAAAGTTACATAAAGTTTGCTTGCTATAGGATAGATTTCCTACCTACTGCTTAAAAATGTCAAAGTTTCTTAATGTATAGTTTCTTCAGATTTCACTTCAATTAAGTATATTAATGTCACCATTTTTCAACAAAGACTTAAAGCTTTCTATATTTGAATTGCTTGGGCACCCTAGTGCGGATGACCGCAGCTAATAGTATATGTTAAGTTGTACAAATTTAAGAGATTTAGACTGTTCTTTACACTGGATAACTTTACTTGGTTGACTGAGGTTAAGGGCTGAGTAATGTTATAAAGCCAGTCTTTTTCTTCTTTGTGATCATGGATTTATGAGCAATAAAGACTGTATCACGACTATTAAAAATAGATGAAATGAGATGCCTCAAACAGCAATTGTCAATGGAATTTATCATGTGACTTCTAAGTAATGAATGTGTTTGTGGGTTTATATTCTCTTATAAGTAGAGTAACCCAAATTCCTTAAATTTAGAAGACAATAATTTGGATTTAAAATTCATTTTTTTGAACTATTTATAGCCTCAAAAATGTGATAACTGAATAATAGAAGTTATTCATGCCTGAGTCAAACAAATGCATCACTGACTGCAGTGCAGAAAACATTTAAGAATGTGTACATCAAGGTGCCAGAATTATATCACTGTATCTCATTCTCATCATTCTTCTTAATAACAAAAACAGGATTAGCTCCTCAAATATAATTAACACTCATCTGGAGAGTTATGTCCATAGTAATAGTGAAGATCAAGCTAATGCAACTATGGTAGATTAATAGATAACTTTAGATTAAATAGTCATTTTAGACAGTTTGAGGATTAGGGCTACATGCCAAGAAACAAAGGTAAAATAAGTATGGACATAAATGATACTTCAAGATAACAGCATATCTTTTCAAGATAACAAAATCCAAGCAGGAGTGCACAGGGTGGGGTGAGGGGCCGTGCTGATGCTTGAGGGATCCACAAATGTCCGTGTGCTTGTGAACCTGGGCATTGTGGTGCGTGTGCTGCACTACTGAGCTTCTGCCTCTGCCAGCCTAAGAGGAGGGGACATGTCTGTCTATGACTGTGTCTGGTGTGAGTCCTGAATGTGGAGGCTGCTGGGGGCAGCATCTTGCCTGTGTGATTGTCAGTGCCCATGCTCTCTGTGTGTCTGTGTATCTTTCTGTCTCTCTGGGATATGTGCTCAGCTTTGCTCCTGGTTGAACTTGAAAGTAGCCATTTGAAAGTGGCAGCTGCATCCCTCTGCCTGAGCAGAGACCACAGGGCACTGGGCAGGAGTCCTGAGTTGGACCTGCTGAAGGACGTAGCTGTTCTTAAAATCCCTAACATCCGCATCCAGTTCTCACCATCTGTGTGGTAGGCTGACCTTGGATGTCTGCCAGGCACCCAGAGAGCTGTTCTCTCACTGCCCCTCCTACACAGGATAGGGTGAAAAAATAAGATTAAGGTCTTGTGAACCAAGATAAAGAAGGAGAGATCACTTGCCAGTTATCATAGCAGGCAAAACGGACTTGACTGCAAAAACTTAGTATGACACAGCAATGTGTGTTTACAACCCAGGAAGCCAACCATATTCTGGTCTGCATTCAAAGTTGGTTCGTGTGCAGAGAAAGTGAGAAGTTTCATCTAAGATGACATGAAACTTTAAGCAACAGAGAAAGAACCCTGGGTCACAAATAAATTTAACCTAATTTCGGATACTCACCTGCTCCAGTACTTACCTTGAAGTGAAGAGAGGTCAATATCTGCTGTGAGACTATTACAGATGTCAGAGGGGTTCATTTGAGTCTGTGAGTTTTTTCATCTTATAATTTTCTTTATATTAAAAGTACATTATTGCATTAAAATAGAAAATTAGGCAGCAGAAGGGTGGTCAAATAGAATAGAGAAAGCACAGAGAGATAGGTGAAATCTACTGGGGAAATTCCGTGCAATGCTGGAACATGAGACTGCTAATGTTGCCTGAAAGAGCAAATAATGCTCTAGAACACTCCTGTTTTTGATTCTAGGAAATGAGATTAGCAAAATTAAAAAAACAAATAAAATCCCATTAAAAACCAAACAAACAAACAAAAAACAACCCCCAAAACAAACAAACAAAACCAACCAACCAAACAAGTAAGCTAACAAAGGAAACTTTCCCTGAAAATGTGAAGTAATTCAGTCTAAATGTTTCTATGGTGTTCACCCTCTCCTCTTTGCCATCTATCCAGGATGAAAAAATTGATACAGAGCAACAAATTTCATTCTTCTGCACCAACCTGCTACTAACCAACACAAAGTCATATTGTCGATGAAAGAAATTTATGAAAGACAGTAAAAGCTGATGCACTTTTTGAAATGCAGGCACCTAGTCTCTGTAGGAGAAGACCCAGGATATCAGAAGAATTCGCATAGAGCTATTAGGTATGACATGAGACACTGGCACTACTTTGCCCTTCTCAAGTCACATCAGAAACCACAACACATACTCTAGGGCATACTGGATAGTATGACATATTGATGTGCAGGAAAATGAGTAGCGCTCTGGGTTGAATGAAAGCTGAACAGCTCACAACTCGAGGGCAAAACCACCAAATTTTGCAAGACTGGAGAAAAGTTTGTTTTATAATACTCATTCCCAAGGTCTAGTGTAAGAGTACATCATAGCCTATATTTTCAAGACCAGAAATCAGTATTACACCTGACTTCTTTGTCTTTCCACATTGTATGCAAAAAAAATATTTTTTGACTAATTAAGCATTTTACAGTGCAAGTTTCTGTTTGATCATTTATTTTCTACTCTTTCTATTTTAATGCCTTTTTTCTCCTTCTACATTTCTATCTTATTGTCTTCCAGAACCAGCACAGACCTACTCATTGATCCCTAGTGGAAAAGTTTTAGGGCATCAGACTTTCATCACGAAATAGTATCTTGAAATAGGCAAGGAGTATTGAACTGTTTAAATATGTTTTAAAGAATTAACAGTTATCATTGGAGCTGTCTGGTCTATACTAAAACTAGGAAACTAAACAGAAAATAAGCTTAAAGCCTTTATACTCTGTTTAACACTATTTTCTTTTGCTAATTTCTCTTCTTTTATTTTACAACTGGAATTATTCAACATTTGTCTCCTGTTGCAACTTCCTTGGTGTATATATACTGTGCTTTTAAATTGAATGCTTCACAAAACATTTTGGGTTAGCAATGAATTTTATAGACATCATATGTGAAATACTGATTTTATTGGATAGTCAGCAACATCCTGGGAACATTTATGAATTTTTGCTTTAGTGGTTGGTCTCTATTAATAGTTGGTTTCTGATGATAACAGCCTTCCCCAAAAAAATCTTCAGATATCAAATACTGTAAGAAAATGTTGGCATGCATAAACTGACTAGTGTGCATTTTGAAATTATTCATTTTACCTTCCCATAGAAATCATTTGTAAGAATCACTTCTCACTGTTTTGAAAAAGCGACATTAGTGTGAACTGTGCATCACATCTTATTTCATCTGGAAAATAAATATAATAGGATCAGAGAATTATAGAAGCATAGAATGGATTGGATTGGGAGGAACCTTAAAGATCATCTAGTTCCAACCTCCCTGCTACATGCAGGGACATGTTTCACTAGCCTATCCAACCTGGCCTTGAACACTTCCAGGGATGGGGTATCCACAACTCTAAGCAACTTGTTCCAATGCCTTACAGTAAAGAATTTATTTCTAATATCCTATCTAAAACTACTCACTTTCAGTTTCAGTTAATAATAATATGTCTGAAAATCACTTGTGGAATATATTACAGTTAGGAACCTTCAAAAATTAATTTTACTTATTTTTTCACAACCTGCTAGCATTAAGAGAACAAACATCTAGTAAACATCATATAGGGTGTCAAGACACCTCAAAGGTGGTTGGTATACATTATCCTGAAAAAAAAACCCAGTTAAAACCTCTTGCCTTAGTTTCCCATTTGCAGACTGAAGGAAAATATGCCATCTATTGTTTGGTTTGAAAGCTACTTTTTACTACTCCTGATGCAGGATGCTTTTAAGTCAAGGCTTGAAAACATTTTCGGCATTATTAAAAGGACAACTTTGGGATGAGAGTATCACATAATTTTCACAGGTAAGTAAGAACCCATGAATCAAACATGTCAAAATCGCGGGGGTCACTGGTAGTTAGAGATGTTTCCTCATGTGACTAGATATCCATTTTACTCCTTGCTTTAATTTAATATCTTTGATAATTTGTTTATGAATAAATAACAAGGTAAAATGCAACTACAGTGGTAAGATTCTGCTTAGGGAAAAATCTGCCATCATCGTTAGCTCACTACTTCATGCTTCTTTAATGTTTCATGGTATTATTTAAAAGATCTATTTACAATGAGAATATCATTACAGTTTTGAGATGTCACAGAGAAAATGCTCTCTGTGCAGACATTTGTATCAGAATCGTAAGTTTTGGTCAAGTGAATGAAGGATTGAGGAGGTAGAGATTTGCATGTAAAGAGACTAAAAAAAAATAGAGTTATAAAGAATAATAAGAACTATAGTGGTGAGCTGACCTTCACTGTATGCCAGGTGCCCACTAAAGCCCCTCTATTACCCTCCTTGTTAACCTGATGGGAGGAAAAAAATCCAGGAGGATCCTGGGATAAAAACAAGGAGAGATCACTCACCAGTTACTATCATGGGCAAACCACAATTGACTTGGGGAAATTAGTTTAATTTATTACCAATAAAATCAGAGTAGGATAATGAGAAATAAAACCAAATCTTATAAGAAATAAACCCAAATCTTAAAACACCTTCCCCTCCAACCCTTCCTTCTTCCCAGGCTCAACTTCACTCATGATTCTCTCTACCTCCTCCTTGCACAGTGGTGCAGGCGAATGGGGAATAGGGTCTGTGGTCAGATCATCACACATTGTCTCTGTTGCTCCATCCTCCCACAGGACACTTCTCAATGAACTTTTCCAATGTGAGTCTTTCCCACAGATGCAGTTCCTCAAAAACTGCTATGGTGTGGGTCTCTTCAAAAGCCTGCAGTCCTTCAGAAACAGACTGCTCCAGCATAGAATTAATTAAATAAATAAATTTAAAAACAAAAACAAAGCCCAAACCAAAATCATAAGGGTCTTTAACCTGTCAATTAATTTACTGTATCACCCCTAAAATAATCTTCAGAATATTTAACTGCAAATGGTTTACAGCTGCTCCTGGTTTATAAACTGTACACATATAATGTATATAATTCCATGTCTAATATATGGAATGAACTTCAAGCACTAGAATTTTTATGAGTGAAGTTTTGAAATTATATGGGTTATAGTGCAATAAGAAGTGTAGAAGATGTGAGTCATGAGTCTCATCCTGTTTTTTTAACCCTGTCATTAGGGTTTTTTTATTTTGACCAAAACTCTCTATGACATAAATAATTGAGAAAAAAAGTATGAAGAGTTCTGTGAGACTCCATTTTCATTTGCTCTATAAGATCAACTACCTTCTTAATACTTGATTTTCTGTTTTTCAAATCTGTTATAAACTATACATTTATTATGCAAAGCTGATTTCTTCCTGTTACAGTTCATAGCTTTCTTTCAAATGAAAATACAAAACCATAAAAAAGTCTCTATGTATTATGTTTTATTGTTAAATTAAAATAAAAATTTCCTTCAAAACTAGACTCTGTGATTCTCAGCAATCAATTGGGAGAACAGAAAAATAATAAAAATGAAAAAAAAAACCAGCAAAAGCAAACAGGCAAGTAGATGACATTTTATTTCCCCTTTATACACAAAGCAGACCTATGGAGACAATATGTGACTCAGTAATAAAAAGACAGCCCTGGGATCAAAGATGCCTGGCACTGATGTGTCTTGTTTTTAATAAAAGATCATATTCTGAAGAAATAAAAAGCTTGTCAGACATTTTCTATCTACACCTAGTTAGCAAATTAAAAGATACCCAACAGTGTTCATGAGAGGTACCCATGGGAAAACATCTCCATTTAAATATTGTCTTCCTTGTAAAGTGTGGGAGGACATTAAAAAAAAAAAAAAAGAAAAGAAAAAAAACAACTCTTCCTGTTTTTGAAATGAATGGACCATATTATTGCCTTTGTTTTCCCCTTCAGGAAGACATGAAGACATGAAAGGCTGGAAAGGTGACTACACAACTAAGATAACACATTAAATCACTGGAATACCAAGAATAAACAAACAACTTTGCTCATAGGCACCCTGATCCATTGAATTTCATTTTATTTTTCTGCTGATAAACACTATACCTTGTTTGATATCCATAAATGGCAGCAGATATCCCATCATATCTTCCAATGGCAGGATGTCCAAGTCACAATGTCACTTAAAATTACTGTGAGATAAACTTAGAAGATGCTATTTATGGGAACTGTAGTATCACTTCCTGCAGCACCTGATGTATCCTTGGAGGTCTACTACCTAAGTGCTGACCAGACCCAAACTTGCCTTCCTAATGGAATTTGACAAGGCTACAGATATAAGTGGTGTATTTGCAATAGAGTAGCATTTTGCTCTGTAAAAATTAAATGCACCGAAAACCCATGAAAGGCTGTCAAGTAAACTGTAAGTTTTGGTGTTGTTCTTTCCTATTAAATTTATACTATTGTGTCTATATATTTTGTAAAGAAAAGTTACAGAGAGGCAGGTATGAGATGTTAAAAAAGGTACAATGCTCCTTTGAGTTGTTTCAAAGGCAAAGCTTTTATGCAGCTTACTTTGATTATATGATTGCAGTTTAATTATATTATAATTATGGCTATAATTGCTGTTTTGTATGTTTCATTAAAGCTGCATACATTAATTGCACCTAACTTCTATTGATGAGCTTAACTAATATAAGCAGATGTTTACAGCAGAGGAGCCTGGTTAGCCTTCTATTGCAAGGTGACTATCTCCAGAAAGCAGGCAGCAACTGAGTATAATAGTGACAATTTTTGGTTCCTCATTTATTCTGTTTGTAATCTTGCACTATACACACACACACACACACACATGTATATATATGCAAGAACACACACACATACATATTTATATTTTAAACTTAATTCTCAGTCAGTCATATTACAATAAGGATAAAATTTTGTCAATAATTCACATCTATATTTAAAATGAGGACAACAATTGCAGTACTTTTTGAAGTAGAAAAGGTAAACAAATATTTTTTAATACCAAGTTATCCAATGGCAAAAATTTCAAGGGGGCCTAACTTTGTCTCAGTGCTTACATTTCGAATTAAATAAATTAATAGAAACTGTATTTCCTAGCCCACAGGTAGGAGTAGTAATTCCGCACAATTTTTTGCTAATCAGTTTTGTACTACTTATATTAAACTATAAAAAATTTTGTACATTCTTTTCAAAAGATTACAGTATTCTAAGTCCACCTAGGGAATAGGCACATTTTATTAGATGGGCATTATCAGCAGTAAAAATACCACTATAGCATATTGTCAGGGTCAAACTCTGGAATACATGAAGCAGTTATGTCCTAAAAGAGTTTAATTGAGTGGATTTTTTTTATGAGTGTTAAAAATATGTAAACAATTCTAACCATTAACCTTTATAATCTTGGTTTCTCTAGCTGTTCATGCTTTAATTTTGTGACACATTACATTTTATTGAACATGTACTTCAGAAATTGTTGATGAACTAATCTGATCACAATTCAGAATGTGCAACTTCTACTTATCATGGCATACGTTTGCTTATCGTATTGACTTTGACTAAGGCAATTTAAATAAGCAAAGATGAACATGCTGTCCTTTTTTAATTATAATACTTTAGAGTGACTGTCATGATTTTTTCTGTGTATTGATGCAAATACAAATTGAAGATGTGTCACAGTACTTACTCTGCTCATGAGTTGTCATTCAGGGTGATCACATATACCTGAGTACAGTATGTGCTCAATTCAGAATTTTGTGTCTGACTCACAACTTTTCATTGTAAACAGAGCTTGAAAATTTAATATGACAAATAGAGGCTGCTGGCAATTTTCTGTGAGGGAAACCATATCTTGATGATACTCTTTAGTTTGGGACTACAGACTTCGAGGAAAACTCACAGCCAATATACCAAACCATTTCTCTGGCTCTTCAAAGATGTGAATCAGAGAGTTCATTCCTTTTCTCCTTCTTCTCAGAGGTTTCCATGGCCACCCACTTACCCTTCTCTGTACACCTCTCTATAGACAAAAAGTAGGTTAAGGTGGTACTAAATTAACTCACAAAACTTGGGGTGAATAAAGGACAATTTCTGTGGCAACAGAACCTTGAAAGATCTCAGGCAACTGAAAAATCTGTTAGGTGATTGTATTTCTGTGTGTGTTGGGCAAGTGGGGAGACAAACTATGGGAGAGAAGTTGTTTACATGTATATTAGAGGGAGAAATCATAAGCAATTGAAAGAGAAACTGAAGGAGAGATTTTAAATTTCAGTAGTGCAGGATGATGTTGGTATAATTTTCTGTACTGTGAAAAGATTTAAGGCCATTATATAGAACAGCCTGAACGTAGGAGGAGAAGAGAACTGCCAAATATGCTAACAGGAATTCATTATGCTGAAATCTCCCATGTGTTTGTTTAAATGTGTTTGTACATACAATGTATATTTAAACATATTAAACAAGCAACATTAAATCAACATAGAGATTTTGGAGTTAGTAAAACTGACAGGAAAAAATTCCCAAAACAAACCTGTAAAATTGAAATGCTGCAATAGCAAAATGTGGACTATATGACCTAAAAGGTTATTTTTCATTTTTCATGTTTCATATGATAATCTTGTAGCACATTCAAACAGACATCAGATGGTCCAGACGATTTTATCTCAAATTTAGTATTATGTGCCCTTTCTTAAATAAATAAATAAACAAATATTCATTTTTCAGCTTTAGCAAGGCTAATCCTGAAATCATCTGTTGACTTACAAATATTTCATATTAAGAAAATATTTTCTTTAATGTACTTGTTGCAGAGTCATAGAGTATCCTGAGTAAGAAGGCACCCACAAAGACCATCAAAGTCCAAATGGTAGCCCTGCACAGGACATCCTAAGAATCACACCATATACCTGAGAGCATTGTCTGAACACTTAACTCTGTCAGTCTTGGTGTTGTGACCACTCCTCTTGTTCCAGTGCCCTCCCTCTAGGAGAAGAACCTTTTCTTAATATCTAAACTAAACCCCACCTGACACAACTTCAGTCCATTCCCTTGGATTCTGTCACTGGTCACCACAGAGAAGAGACAAGTGCCTGCCCGTCCTCTTTCTTTCATGAGAAAGTTGTAGACTGCAATGAGGTCTCCACTTAATCTCCTCTTCTCCAGGCTGAGCAGACCAAGCTACCTCAGCCACTCCTCATATGGCTTCCCCTCAAGCCCCATCACCATCTTCACTGCCCTCCTTTGGAGACTCTCTAAGAGCTTAATATCTTTCTTATATTATGGTGCCCCAAACTGCACACAATATTCAAGGTGAGGCCACACAATCCCCTCCCTCGACCAGCTGACAATGTTTTGCCTGATGCCCCCCAGAACACAGTTGGTCCTCCTGGCTGCCAGGCTACTGTGGACATGCCATTGACTGGGGTGCCCAGGTCCCTTTCTCTGTTGCTGCCCTCCAGTCTTGTTCCCCAGTCTGTATGTACACTGGAGGTTGCTTCATTCCAGGTGCAGAGAATGTTTTTATTAAACTTTATACATGTGGTGATTGCCCATCTCTCCCTCTGCCTTTGAAGGAATCAACAGTTCCTCCCATTTTAGTATCATTGGCAAACTTTGTATGGCTTCAAGTTCTTCATCCAAGTCATACATGAAGATATTAAAGAGCACAGGGCTTAGATGTAGCCCTGCAAAACCCCACTAGTGACAGGTGGCCAGTCTGATGTTACCCCATTCACTGCAACCCTTTGTGCCTGACATGTGAGCTGGTGTTTATCAAGCCTTAGCTCCAGAAGGAGATGCCTGCTGGGCCAAACCAGCTTTCTGCCTTGTCTGCTTGACTTCTGATATTTTGAAACTGCCTGCTCCTGTGCCCAAAACACTAACTTGTGTTGAAAATCTGAAAGATGATTTATGCCATGATCTAGCACCCTCCTTTTACTGAATCTCTGGACTGTGGAAAAGCAGTGGATTCATCTTGTATTTTGAGGAGATGATTAGCTTAGAAAAAATGAACAATCAAATTTCCCTAGCATAGTGTAACTTATAAAAAGCATCATGGTGTAGAGATAGTAATTAAAATATTTGGAAAAAATTACTCTATTTCTATTACATTTTAATTGTGTTCTGAGATTTATCCCATTTATCTTTAATTCACCTTAAAAAAATAGAAAAACAATGTATTGATCTAGGCTTATTTAATTGGCAAGAAAGACTAAGAGCTACTTCCATTCTAATAACTCTGTTTGAACATGGATGTCCAAGCCAGATAGGATAAATTGCTTTTTCATTCTTTCTGGGAGTACTCATCTGTCTTTGGTGACTAGTTTTGTCAACAAGCAAGATGGGAAGCTTAAATTGCATGTTTAGCTTTTAAGTGATGTGAAATGACTGCAGAATGTTTAGGTATCAATAACATAAGATTAGTTTTCTATGCCACATAATTTTGTGTCTCAGTTTGTTTTCAGACCCATGCTTCCATTCCATGATGCAGATGGAGTGCCTGGGCTCTCTTTTGTATAAACTCCTCTGACGTGAAAATAAGGTTCAGTTCCAGAAGTTCTAGGACCTGTTCCTTACAGGTGGTATAGAAAGGCTTAAACTCCTTCCACCCTGAGCAGATCTTTCAGTCTCAAACACCCTCACTGTTGTGTAGTTTGCCAGGGCAGCTCTACCTACCATTTTGGTACTATGCTGTAAACAAATCACTTTGATTTCAACAATGATATACTATATGAATTATTTTAGGTTATTTCAACAAATATAATAGTAATTACTATGTATTAGGGTTACAAGGCACAGGGAACACAGAGGGGATTTGGGCTGATTGTTCGGTTTCATTTAGTTGATAGGTTATTTGATTAGGCACATAGCAAAGCTGTTGAGAACATTGGAGTTGCCATAGAGTTATGTGAATGAAGCTGAGCTCTGAGCATAACTTGCTGGAGATGCTGGGGTAACAGTGATTTTAATGTTTGACCTTCCTCGGGAGAAGAGAGATTTAGGAATTAAGTATATCAACACAGAGTCCCCAGACAAAACAAAACACTAGCAACTTCATAATTCAGCTACATCCCAAACCCCAGGAGGCTGGCAGGTGATCTACAAATGGCTGGAAGAAATTTTTGCAAACAACTTAGCTGGTAACATACCTGATGTGCAAATGTGTTGTAAAAAACTGGCTATACCATTCCACAAGCTGGTTTTGGTACAAAGCCTCTGGATTGTATCTCTTGGTATCTTCGGCTATATTTCTACTTCACTGGCTGAATATGTGGTCTTGAGAAGGGTCTCAGAGCTTAAATCTTATTTCAGGCTTTTTTAAAATTTTTTTTAAAATATTTTTATTATTTTTTATAGACAGTTGCAGAAAGTGAATTATGTTTTCCCAATGTAAGCATATATAATAAATCTGATTAACCTAACTGAAAGTGTTTCCACGGACTGGCGATATTCATGGGTGTTTTAGCTGGACATAATTTGTGAGAAGCCTGGTTTTCATCAGATCTTATCTTGCATACAGACAACAGTGCCTTGGACATTAACTGGTGAAAGTCAGAATTTTAACTCCTTTCTGAATGAACCTGCAACATTTTTTAAAGATAAAATCCTCACTAAAGAAGTGAATTTTCATCACACAGTGTACATCAAACTTAAATATAAATTACAATCATCTTCCTGCTCTTTTGTCCATACTTACACATTGCCTGTTACCTATACGCATCTGTCTTATTCTAGAGAGTCTTGGAAAGAAAACTCCAAAGTCTTGAACATGATTGAAATATTTCCACAGTTGGATCTCAAAATTGAGCTGTATATTTTAGACAGGCTTATTTTCCTGAGTCAAAGTATAACATATATATGGTCATAATTTTGTGTGTTATTTATTCTCCTGCTCCACATATCTGTTATTGTGAGAAGCTTACATATTTCAATATTTTTGAGTGTTTTCAGAGCCTAAGTGAAAATGTGGATAAATTTAGTCTTTTGATTTCTGTCCAAAAGCTTGTATAATTTACTCAGCAGACAATGAGGCATATCTTAACATTATCTCCATAATGTGTATTGCAGTCATCCAGTGAAAGTCAGAAAAGAAACTCTCATCTTTTATTTTATTCTTCAAGGTAAAAACCTTGAAGAAGCTGACATTTTAATAAGAAGTCATTTTTGTCAAAAAGCCTGCCTTTCCTTATGATGAATGTTTAAGTATTCCAAGAAATCATACTTAAAAGGCATCACTTAAATACAACTTAGTGTATAAGCATTATTTTCCTATTTTACACCATAAAGTCCTGTGAAAGTTCACCAAAAGAAGGGTGAGAATACAATGGCACAAACCATATCACAGTAGTGTTGACTGCAAACTTATGACTCCCTAATGTCCTCTGTAAGAAAGAACCATATTAAGAAAATAAATTTGCTTGCCTTTATTACCTAGCATGACTAGTATGAATCAGCTTGCTGCACAACAGCTTTAATCAAGCTACTTGTATAGAATATCTATGAAGACACTGAAGCATGAATGCAGCAGGTCAACAGACAGAAAGTATTCCTCTAGTTGCAAATCCATGTTCAAGATCAGGTTATTCTTCAAAAATACTGTTTCATTGCTTCCTGTTCTCACTCACTTAAAGATGGCTCTTTGGATGTGTCCTTGTGCTGCAATGTCAAATTCATTTGTCTGGGTCGATATCCAGTTAAAAATATAAGACAACCATTTAAATGGAAAGCATGATTTTGAGGCCATGAGTATCCCCAGGGTTTTGTGCTTGTAAATATTGTGTTGCCCGCAATAAGAAAGCCAGTTAAAGGATATTTCTCACCCTTCCACGTTGACCCTACCTGCCCTGAAAAAAAAAAAAAAAAACTTAAAAAAAAAAAATAAAGTGGAGATTATAGATTTTCACTGCCTTGTCTGTATTGCTATCTGATAGACCATCCTTATTCTCCAGTAACAGTTGAATCCTTTGACCAATTCCAAAATGTGAACAAGTTTACTGACAATATGCACAGAATAGAGACAGATTAATGCCCATCTTGAAGTTAGGTTACGATCTGAGTTCAACTGTGTAATTAGATGCCTAAGAATCCTACGCGGGAGAGATTTAGGAAATTAATAGGAACAGCAACAAAGCTATGTATTTGTTTTTTCCCACTCATATGTCAAGTAGTTTCACTTGGCTTTAGAGCTACACTTTACATTTGCATTTAATAGTCTTTGAATAGATACTGTATTTGGTTGCTGTTCCTCCACTGGAAAGCTCCTGCACTTTCAAGCTAACTGTTTTGCACTCATCTGCACTGTTTATTTCAAGTTCCATTTCACTGCTCTTACCATAATGTCTATTTAGGATTGTTATTATGATTCATATTACATTATGAGCCTCATATGCGATTAACTCTCTGTGGCAGTATCCCTTATTTACAAATAGATTTGAAATAAGCCATATGGTTATCTGACAATGAATACAATTTCTCCATCAAGTATATGTTGCATTTTTGGTTGAGTATTTCTGAATTGGATAAGACGACCTTCAACTTACTTCATTTTATTGAAATTACAGTTACTTCATTTTATTGAAATTACAGTTCAGATATTTTTTTTTTCTTTCAGTCTCTCTGTCCCAGTCAAGAGATGCAGGATATAAATCCAACTGCAGCAGAAATACAGATATCAGCTACCCATAACTTACATTTTTCACATCATCAGAAAGTTTCCCTTTCCTGAGCTTCTCTTTATTTTCTAGTTATCTTTGGAGAGAGAGGATAAAAGTAACTTAGAAAAGGAACAAATTATGGTTCTCTGGTTTAGAACAATTGGCTAAAAAATTGTGAAAAACTCATTAGATAGTGGTTCTCTGGTTTAGAACAATTGGCTAAAAAATTGTGAAAAACTCATTAGATAGTAGAGCTTTATGTACAAGTATTCAGTACTAAGGTAAAAATTTGAATAGTCATTTTTATAGAGAAGAAAAGGTAGGAACTGCAAATGTTAATTTAATGTTGAAGATATGCCAAGAGTTAATGAAGATCTATTGCCCCAATGCCAACGTCCCTGGAGAATTATGACTAAGTAGGTAAGCTGCTCTAAACATTTACTTCACATATTTCTCCATAACTCCAACATCCAAATTTGTCTTTAGTCCCTTAGGAAAAAATAATAAGGCAAATAACAATGGTAGTAACAAATGTGTCACATCAAGAGAACAGGAGAGATCCATGCTACATCCTTCAATAGGAGGGGATTTGTTATATGAAAATGCCTGGGTGATTGTGGGAAATAGGTCAAAGCCCACAGAACAGGAAAAGCTAAAATCCTTTCAACTGCCTTTATGGATTTCCCTTGGGGAAAACTACTGACTCTCAGACATTAGATTAAATAAACCTTGAACATGCAAATTTATTAGAGTAATAATTAAGAATATTGAAGACTTATATTCTGTGAGAAACAAGTGTAAAGAAGAAATTTGACAACTTAATGAAGAAACTATATTAAAAGCATAATCACAGACTGCAAATACTGGAAGAATAGGAGGTATAGAAAGAAACACAGCTTGAGTAAAGTATTGACTCTTTAGGGATTTTAATTGCCCAAAGGGAGTATATGGAACACAGAAAAAGGGGTCAAATTGTTAAGGACAAACGTTTGGAAAAAAAATTGTAAAAGACCAAGTTGTAAAATAAGACACAACTGGCAAGAGTTATAAAGAGCAACAAGAAGACATTCAGTAAGCATTTTTGTATCAAGATGAAGATAAAGGGAAATGCTGAACAGGGGAAGGAAGGACTGATGATGATACCAAGAATTCTGAGGTGTTTAATGTTCTTTTTAGCTTCAGATATTGCTAAAAAGATTGTCTGAGATCAGGCAGCTGACACATAATCAACAAGAAAGGGGTGAGGATTCAGTCTGGAGAAAGGAAAAGTACATTAAAAACCTCTAATGTAAGTTAGAAGTTTTAGGTTGGATATTCCAATTGAATTTTACTCAGAAAACTTTAAAGAATTGCTGAAACCTTATAGAATTCATGAAAGGTTATAAAGTTTTGGAGAGCTGAATAAAAAAAAAAAATCATAGTTCTCATCTTCAGAAAGGTAAAAAAGTAGGAATTGAGAATTATGTGTGAGTTAGCTTTAGTTCTTTTTGTAAAAAGCTGGAACAAATAATCAAACAATTTATAGGCACCTAGAGATAACATGAGAGTAGAGCAACTGCCATCACAGATTTCTTGGGAACAAAGCTTGTCAGAATAATACAATTTCCTTTTTGTGATAGGATAACGGTCTTACAGATAAAAGAGAAGAAATGTATACGTAAGATATTTTGAATTTACGTAATCTTTTGAAGCTGCTTTATGTGACACTTATAAGGAAAAGATAAGATTAAGAAGATTAGTATTATAGATGTGAAAAATTATCCGATGTGCCCAAAAAGTCATTAACAGTGATTGCCTATCAAATTGGAAGGTAGTATTTAGGCAGGTTCTGCAGAGAGTTTTCACATGTCTTGTACAGTTCTGGCTTTTCATGAATGATTTAAATGTTTAAGTACAGAAGAGGCTTATTTAAATGCATGAAGGCTCAGTTGGGAAAGTGATCAGAAAATAGACAAACTGATAAACTGATAAAACCCACCAAAAAAGTTTTGAAGATCATGACAAGGTGCAATGGGCACAAACTTGAAGTTCCATCTGAATATGAGGGAAAATTTCTTTACTGCTAGGGTGACAAAACACTGAAACAGGCTGTCCCAAAAGACTGTGAGTTCTCCTTCCTTGGAGGTATTCAAAAGCTGCCTGGATGCAATCCTGTGCAACTTGCTGTCAGTGAACCTCGTTTAGCAGGAGGGTTGGACTAGATGATCTCAGGTGGTCCCTTCCAACTCCAACTATTCTGGGATTCTGGGATTCTGTGAAGTTCTGCACTTAGGCAGTAATAATTAATGGACTGTTCAAATACGGTTCAGAGAAAAAAAAAAAAAAGGCAAGAAGATGTTCTGAAGAAAAGTATCTGGTTAGCATACTGGCACCTGAATTGAACTTGAAATGAGTATGTCATGATGGTGTATTATCTTGGATTATAGAAATAAAAGTGCTGTGCAAAAGGTATGTAAATTAATCTTTCTGCAGTGCTTGGCTCTAATAAGGCTGGAGATTGAGTACTGGTCCAATTCTGCACACTGACTGAAGGTAAAGGTAAATCAAATGGACAGAGAGCCTGAAGTCCAGCACAGTGTAGTGAGAATGGGCTTTAAAAATACAAGTAGCTGCTGTGTATTGTTTTGTTCTGTCATACAGAAAGCAAAAAGAGAAAAACAGGTTATGCCTCTTTGAGGAGGCATACTGACAGACCACAACTTTATTTGCTTTTTTTTTGCAGAATCATATTCTCACGACCAGCAAAATAACAGTATACTGGTAGATAATTAAACTACCTTTTCTACACATAAATCTTAGCAATTAAATGGGGGAAAATATTACTTAATTCTTAAAAACTTTGTGTTCACAAATATTATTCCATAAAATTTATTTGGATATCTTTTTCTTCATGGACATTTTGTCAAGAAATCTGACACTTGTCAAGTGGCAGTTTTCATTTCACACAGAGGTCCTGTGAAGGAACAATGAATGAAACAGGGGATATTGTTGGGAAAAATGAACAGAACTCATCTAGAGTTTCCAAATTGATATATATTGGTGTTGTAGATAATGTACCTTTAGATCTAATCCTGACAATACAGCAGAAGCTGAGAACTGTTGGAAATTGGAGTGTCTTTATTGCAAGCTTGTTCGATTTGTGCAAGTCTCTCTTTTCTTGCAGCCTGACACCCTGCCCCCATTGCCATGCAAGCAGGATGTCACCCACATCATGTGAGATGACATGTAGTCCGTGCTAGTGCCATGTAGGGTGTGATTCTCTCAACTCACACTCACATTGCTGGAGCCAAGGAGTGACACAACTCTTACCCATATTCAAAAGTCATTTTCACGATTGACTGGACATAAAGTCCCTGGTAGTCTACCGGAGCCATGGTATTGTTCATGACCCTGTGTTTTTTATCAGTGATCAAGGTGCATCACCATTTGGGAGCATTGCTGCTCATCTTTCTTACTGCCCCAGTAAGGCTTTGTGTATAACCTGTTGTCAGACTCCATTATTGTTCAGACCACAGAGACATGGTTGTTCTCTGAATAATCCTGTGGTTTGCTGCATGTTGATTAGCAGCAGTGCTGTTGAAAAGAGATTAGGGAGCTCAATCGTTAGAAAAAAAAAAAGATACTGATTATTAGTTTTGAATAAGAATACTTATCAAAAATATAAGATTATGTTCATGCATTAATATTCATCTCTGGCATTATAATTAATTCTATTTGCCCTGTAAATTATGGTCTGTCTGTACATCTGAAGAGAACTCGAGCTTAAAGAGAGACCTATCCTTCATCACCAAATAAAAATAATACCTACTAAAGCCTCTGTTTTTAGCAGGAAAATAGGGCAGATAAAGCTTTGTTGAAAAAATACACAATCATGACACTCAGAATCAAGAAACAGTGATGCTGATATGGTTGTGATCTCACTAGTGCCAACATTTTAATGAGTAAAATACTGTTTCTAGTGCCTTATTCCATAAGCATTTCTGAGAACATTGCCATACTAATTGTGATCATTCAACATGCCCTTGGATTAATTTATAAGATGGGAAAATAAATGTATACGTATTTTGAAAAATTACATTTATGCAAATATGAGTAGTATAATAGCCTAGAAATGCCATACACATACTGCAAAACAAGGAAAAAAAATTTCTGTCTGGTGTCATGCAATCCAAATGAGTGGAAGATTTGATAGAATTGTCTTCTGTTTTTGAATAGAAGACAGGTGAAACCAGTTGGAAAAATGTATGTTTAAAGGCAGAGGACTTTTAATCACTTAGGGGTTTTTTTTTGCAGAACTGATGTATCTGGAAAAAAAAAGAAAAGAAAATAATAAGCAAAATGGAGTTTGCTTTTTAATAATCACTAAAGTGAAATTGACCATGCAAAAGAATAAAATCAAAAAGTTAAGCAGGCAAGTTAGGCTGCAGATACTTTTCTATAGCAAAAATTCCTTGTGGAATAAATGAAACATACACAACACCACTGAGATACAAGGTATTAGAGGAGGTGTTGCTCTTCTGCATGTTTTTTTTCCTCATGATGTTATTCTTCAGCATACACTTTAGAAGAGCTTTAGCTGGATCTAACAATGAAGTTCATGTGACTAAGCAAGGAGTTAAAGTTACAAGCATGGTGTTGACATATAGACAAAGCAATATATTTAGTAACTGTGGGGGAAGTAAGCAGGGGTTGGGTGGGGGGGCATGGAACAAACACAGGAAGACTCTGAACTCAGAATGTGAGCAGAATGGGTAAAATGGACATTCATCAGCTCCCCAGTAGGTCCTATCTGAAGACACTCAGTTACATCTGAATCATTTCCTTTGAGTTAAACTCTCTCTTCAGCAAGCAGAGATCTGAGCTTGAAAACTGCCTGTCAGTAGCAGTAACTCTTGTAAAGAGATATATTGGTCTCCCCCATCTCCACATCAGCCCCTTGATCAGCTTTGAAGCCATTCTAGCTCTGGTTACAGAAATTAATTTCACTGTGAACCCCTTGAGGATCAGCTGACAAATGTTCCAGCAGATAAAATGCATGCAAAAATATCTTCAAAATCACCTTTATATGCTCCTTTTGATTTCAAGGATTGTAAATTTATGACATGGGATGCAGTCCAGATCTGGTTTTAAGGGGGTTATGTTCCAGTTGAATTTCCTGGAGGCACAAAGTATGATTTTTAAATGGGTGAATATAAGGATGTGTAAATAACACCCCATAGATTACCTCAAGTTCTTGTTCTGTCTATAAAGAATTATTTGTCATTAAATGCTACAGTGCTTTCTAGACATTTCCTTTTAAAAAAGTGCAGTCAGGTGATCACATAAAAGTTGATGCTTGTCAGATGGTTTTTTCAGAGGTTTCTTTGGGACATTTATGTGAAGAAAGACTACAAAAACATCAGTATTGGGCTTTCAGTGTGATACATTTTTAAGGAAAAGGCCAATGCTTTTCTCATTTTTGTTCATGTAGAAAAATAATTGTCACTTTTACCCTCTGAACTCATTTCTTGCTTGTAGTTCATAACCTTCTCCTGTGGATCTGTCTGAAATGTATTTCATCTAGGAATATAGTCGAGGGGGGGCAAGATCCTTTAGTCTATGCTTCATCTCACTGAGAGTCAGGTGTGAAGTGGAGTCAGAAGCTTTTACTGTGAAGATGATTCTCTTGGGACAGTCTGAGAGAGATTCTCAAACTATCAAGACCAGAGAAAGAAAACTGTGCTAAAACAGAAGGAATAGCTTATCTGACACTGCTAGTTTGAAACCAAATGATAGTCTGAAGTGAGGCAGAATTTAGCTTTAAGTGCAGACAGCTTTTGAGAACTTTTCTACTCCCTGTATCCCAAGATATTTTCCTGCTGTTTGTGCTTGGTTATACTTTGGGATTTATTTCATCAAAAGATGTTAAAATTTATTGTCATATTGAAAGATTTTATGAAAGCATTTCACCATATGACCAGGTGTGCCATTCAAGGGAAATTAATTAATGACTAATATACTCCTACATCTCTTCTTATGGGTTTTGCTAATTACTGTTATTTTCAGCCATTTTCGCCATTTTTCCTACTGTAAAAAATCCAAGAGGATATTCTTTTTCTTCTTCTGTTTGGTTGCTTTTTTATTTTTTTCCCCCAATATCAATCATTTTGCACAGGGGATGTACAAAAGAAGGATAGAAATTAACTCAATCTCTCTGAACTATTTATGTCTTTATATGCCTGTGTATGTCCGTGTGTTTGTGCCTGTTTGTACATGTTTATATTTGTGCTCCAGCTTTGCAAAGATACAGAATTGATCATTCTCCTTCCTATTTTAATAAGAATTATTGTTATAGACCAAGGAATCTGTGACGTTGATGTCACACAGCAGGCATACAATAGTCATGTTCTACATGACCCCAGTGTGATGTCATCTGCAAGAATAAGTTCAGTTCTGAAAACCTCAATATCACACATATATTAACAAATCAGAGGCAGTTCAGGAAAGTGCAACAAAAAAGGATTAAGCATTCAAAAGAAATGACATGTAAAGAAATAATCACAACATGGCCAAGCAGCGGCTAATGTGAAAATGGAGTATGACATGTAAAGAAAATAAATCTCAACAGGAGTTTTCAAAAATGATGTGAGCTAGGGAAGCCAGAAAAAATAACAGGAACTCCTGAAAGGAGAAGTTAAGGTTAAATCAACAAATATGGTATTATAGCTAGTTTTCTTGTAATTTTGTAAATAAAGTAAAGAAAAATTTAATAAAAATGGTTAGGGTAAAAGGGACCTAGGTAGATCATCTACCCAAGCTCCTGATTAAAGCAGGGCTAGCTTTGGACTGTTTTGTTAGACATGTTAGATTTGAGAATATCTAATGGGGATGAATATTTCACAGATTCCAGGGTATCAGTGCTTGACCATCACCACCACGAAGATTTTAAATATATATACATATATATATATTCAGAATTTTATTTGCTGTAGATTTTGTCTATTTGTTGTATAATAATCTTTCACTGAGTATATCTGAGGAGAATCTGAATGTCTTCTCTCCACTCATCATGGGTACTTTGTTGTTTCATGTTCAGTCTTCTGCTCATTGGGACTCCTTCGCACAGCAGATTCCAGCCTGTCCTGTCACATGGGCTGACTCCATTCCAGGAGCAGGACTCTACATTTGTTTTCACTGAGCTTCGCTGGATTTCTCAAGTTTGACAAAATCTCAGTTCTACACTTCCGTACATTCTCCTCAGATTCATGCTATCAGTGCACTTTGTGAGGGTGCAGTCTGTTCATCATCCATATTGTGCATCAGCTCTAGTCCTATTTTCTGCATAATACCACTAATACCTGGACAGCAGTAGGACTTTGAAGTGATGTCTGTTAGTGTTCTCTGGCAGTCTGACAATCTGGATACATTTCTATTCACCTCACAGTCTGCCTATCTAAAACTCTCTGAAATTGCTATGTGGACACTGCGAAATAGTGTGTCAAAACCATTGCTAAAGTCAGGATCAAGGATAACTGCCACCTTCCTCTTATCCACTGAGTCAATCAAATTAGAAGCTAATTGGCATGGTTACACATGAACTGTGCTCACACACAACATATTGACAGTTCCCAATGAATTTTTTTCTCCTTCATGTGTCTGAAAATAACTTCCAGCAGGATTTGTTCTGCCATCTCAGAGGCAAGAATGAGACAGAGAGTTTTCCTCTTTCTTAAAAAATGGCATCACATTTGTGTTTTTCTTGTCATCAGGGATGTCTTCTAGTCTCTGTAACTTTTCAAAGGTGATAAAGGCAGATTAAGAATGGCATCAGACCTTTTAGATGCATCCAGTCTGGTCCCATGGACTTGTACCTGTAAAGTTTGCTCTAGCAATCACTAAGACATCCTCCATCTAATTTGTCTTCTGATGCCTTTGTAACACTCTTTATCCTGTACTCTTCTACTAGGGACAGAGACTTAATCTGAGGTAGAGGAAGTGTTGAGTAGAGAAGGTGCTGAGTACTTCAGGCTTTTCAATATCCTATGTGGACAGATATGACTCATTCAGGAGCAGGCTCACATTTTCCTATATACCCCTACTATTTCCCTACCTACCTGTAAAACGGTTTCTTGTTCCCTTTCACATCTTCTGTCATTTTCAGCGCCAGTTTAGTTCAGCACTGAATTTTGGTTTCATTAATTCTTGCCCTAGAGACCTAGGCACTGTTTCTGTATTACTGCTTAGTGGAGTGTCCCCAGCTTAACTCCATATACTTTCTTTTTGAGTTTGAGCTCATTCAAGATTTCTGCACTGAGACAGTTGGCCTTCTGCCACACATTCTTATTCATATTAGAATTGAACTCCTTGTGTTTAAAAGAGTTTGTGAAGGAAACTGGATCTCATCAGTCCCTTTACTTGTTCATATCAGCTTCCCATGGGATCTTGCCTATCAGTCTCCTCAAAGAAGCTGAATTACTTTCTTATCTTCGTTATTGAAGCTCAAGTTTGCTATTCTGCCACACAAAACTTAAATGGATTAATAGAATTCATGTCATTGAGATTAAAGAGACCAGAGCACATGCATCCTTAGTCCTTGGAACTATTCCACTGGCTCTTTTTTAATAAAAACTTTGTATCTCTCAATTTGAATGGTCCTATCAGGAAGTAAAATTTATAGTTATGAAATAATAATAACAAGTAGTGACCTTGACTCTTTTATTTAAATATTGATTCACAAATTCAGTCTTTGGTAATGATTAGCTCTTTTACTCAGTAATATTCATTCAAATACCAATCATAATTTAAACTACAGGTAAAAAATAATACAACTGTCATTATCAACATTCATTGGATAATATTAACTATTTTATTATTATTATAAAATATTAACTATTACAACATTTTCAATAATGTACTCACATTTAGATGTCTACATAATAGAATCTCAGAAAAACAGGACTAAGAAGGCATTGAGAGGTCATGTAGTCCTTTTCCCTGCCCTAAGGCAGACTTGATTGTCTCCATGATTCTGCATAGACATTTTTCCACTTCTCCTAAAGACTTCTAGGACAGGGATTCCCCCAGCAATCTATGTCTGTAATTTGCTACCTTACCTGTAAATGTTTCCCCAGTGTCCATACTGAATATTCTGTGCTGCTTTTGAAGCTCATTATTTCTTGTCTGATACATAAAGATTACAGAGCACAATTTCACATCCTTCTTTGTGGCTATGAATATCCAATCTGGTTTACCTCCACCCCAGTGTCATTTAACTGCACTTCCCTTATTTTTTTTAAGACAATGTCATGTGCAAGAATAATAAATGTTACAAAAAATGAAACTATATGACAAGAAACTCCCTTTCTATTTGTCACTGTGTAGAAAGATTAGATCATTTGTGCTGGTATGACCCTACTTGTTCTTCATAAAGCTGCATTCTGTGTGTCGTGTACTCTACTCTTGTCTTCAATGTATTTGCAAATATGTTGTTTTAATAATTGCTACTGAACTTTTCAGGAAGTTAGAGTAACTTATATGCTTTTTTTGCTATAGTTGTCTGATTTCCCCCTTGCCTTTGCTTTTTTTTTTTTTTTAAAGTAGACGTTAAACTTCCTATTATCTATAACTCCTGGTTACTGCAAGCAGTTTGCTTATACACAAGTCATACAGTTAGTTTATGATTAGCTCTAAATATACCATCAATTGCGTATTACCCACGCATGTCAAACTGATTATTTACTGATAATATTTTTGGTCGTATTAGTAAATCATACATCAAAACTGAGAGAATCTTTCTGATGATCATTACAGTTACAAATGAGAAATGCAAAAGTGCTACTCTATCAATAAATTATTGTTACCAAAAATTTCTAATTGGGTTTCTATGAGTCATATAGAAAATTAGATGAAGTAGAAAATACCTTCAGCTGTATTAAGCAAAATCAAAACAAGCCTAAATGCAGAAGCAAAAATACAAACAGGCATAATGAAATAGGCTAGCCAATAAAAAAAACATTGTGTAACATCATAATTTTTCACAGCACTATTCAGACTGTACACAGAGAAAAACGGTTCTTTTCCTAGAGAAGTTTTTGATGCAGTTTTCATTATAATAGAAAAAAAACATGGGTAATAATGAACAGCAAACTTTATTTGGAAAACACATTACTTAAAAACATCAAAAGACAACTGGGGTCATCTCTAAAGCAGATTTCTTAGTTGCCAATGAGTATATTGCTTCTTGCAATAAATGGTCTTTAAAAGGTTTTCAATTTCATTTCTTACTTTGGCTAACAACCTGATTCTGCTAATACTGCAGCTATTAAGTTCTATAGAGCATTATTTAGGCCCAGGAAAAATTGCCTGCCAGTGGTATTGAGGTCTAGACTAAGTGATAGTTCTGAAACTGTATAGCAGAACTCTTTTAAACACTTGACTGCTAAAATTTACTCACTTCTGTTTATACTTACCTTGTTTCCTCCATGATATTGAGTATGACTGCCATCTCCTCCGAGTTTGCAAATCATATGCTACAGAAGAGGTACAATATGGGAAAAAAGCCCAAGTCAGGTGGAAAGTGAAGGTCAGTGTGAATGCAATTTGGGTTTATTAAGTACACACCTCTGTCAGTACTGACTAATTTACACATTGTTCAAGCCTAGGAAAAGGTAATTCCCTGTTCTAAGTATTGAAATAGAACATTAACTGAATATATTGGAAACAGCTGATCTCATGGTCCCTAATATATGCAGGCAAACTTCCAGAGATTGTTCAATTTTAGACATAGGCCTAAGTTTCACTTCTCTAAAAACAGACATCAGAAATATAGGAAGTTTAACTCTAGATAAATAGTGTTTTTCTATGTTCTTTTCCTTTGTTAATGAAAACTAGATAAATATATTCATAGAATATTGTGGGTCAATGGTATTGCCAATTCATTGGAAAGTTCTCAGGTTTATGTTTTAAGTTGATACAATGAAAGAGAGGAGGAAGAACTGTTTTCCCTTTAAGCATATGAAAAGTTAAGAATAGTGGTACTCTACTCAGTTTTCATTTGGCTCATACTTGAGTCTTGATACTTCATGTTGTCATGAACAATACATAAAGCAAGGGTCAAACCAAAGTTAGCGGTATCATCATACTGACGAGGGATGTGGTTCATACAGAAAATCTTTTCCAATATTTGTCTACAATGAGATACCATGATAAGACTGATTTTTCTCCTTTTTTCTCTGGGTATTTGGTCAGTGTGGGTGTATAAGAGGAGTAAAGAGCCAAAATGATTATGAATATAAATATGAAACTTTATTTGTTTAGAATGCAAAGGGTATAAAACGTAACTTAGGAAATCTAAAGAAAATGAAAAAGTTCCCTAAAATGGTTTTTTTACTGTTCTGTTTTGTTTTTAAACTTTCTCATTATCTACTACTTGAGAAAACTCTTTAGAATGCTTTAGGTACTCATTATAAATCTGACAGTGTGTCTTTGAAACCATAAGAACTTACACTAAAATTGTATTTTACCTGTAATATTAAAAAATACTTTAAAAAATACTGAAAAGAAAGATTTAAGAACCTTTTTTAATCACAGTCAAATAATAAACAAACATTCAGAAAATACTGCTGATTTAAAAATTTTGCTGTAATATTTGATAGATGAATATTTAACACAGAGTTAGGTTTTGACCCATTGCTATCATTGACCTAATTCACTCAGGAAAAATGATGAAGATTCAATTCTTACTGGCACATAGGAAAGAAATCTATTCCTTTTCATAAAAGTCGAATGAGTTTCTTTATTGACTCTTGATAAAACTGTGTAAGTATTTGGCATTTAAAACATATTTTGTCCTAAATTTCTCTGTTTACTCTCCTTTCTCTGAAGAGTTGACTCAGACATGCCACAAGAAATTTGTAAGGAATAATTTTCTGGATTAAATAGTCTTCAGTTTGGTGTGATAAGTCATCTTATTAGTTACATTGAAGTGAAATGATGAGGTGAAGCAAAATCCTGTCCAAAGTATGAGTATTGTCATCTAACATGATCTAGAAATTGAGATTTGACACCATTTTAAAACTGGTCTAGTTCTTCATCACACAGAGTCTGGACTAACTTGGAGAAGTGTCTCTTTATGATCTTCCTGCTGCCAATTTTCTATCTCTGTTTTTTCAGACAATACTTAAGGTGTGCTTTATTCATAGGAAAAGCCTTACTCTCTATGTATAGCAGTTAATTTTCCCTCACTGAAATGAGAAAAAGCTGAACCAGAACTCTTTGTGCCCAGTCAGTTTCTGAGAGAAAAAAAATAAGTCAAAGACACCTATATAAGCCATCAGAGCGTAGACTTCTAGTAATTTTGTATTGTACCATTCATATAATAAGTATTAAAAAAAAATTAATAGAAAAGTGTATTTGCTATGGCTGAAATTGAGTTAATTTTCCCCATAGCAGTCCTCAGAGCTCTGTGGTTTTTACTGGTACCTGGAAAGCTATTGATAACATTCTAATGCTTTGCCTATTGCTGAGCAGGGCTGGCACAGCATCAGTGCTGTCTCTTCAACATTCCCCCTTCACCAGGAGGCTGGGGTGGGCAAAATCCTGGGAAGATGACAAGGACAGCTGACCCAAGATGACCAAAGGGGTATTCTATATGATGTCTATGCTGCGACTAAAGCTAAGAGAAAGGAGAAGAAGGTGGGGCATTCGTTAATATGGGGTTTGTCTTCCATAACAACCACTACAAACACTGAAACCCTGTCTTCTGGGCTGGAGATTGCCTGCTTTTGTTTTACCTCACTTCCAAATGCAGCCTTTGCTTTAATAAACTGGCTATATCTTGATTCATGAGGATTTTTTTCCATCTTATTTTCTCCCTCCTACCACCTCTGTCCTGCTTATCAGGGGAGTGATAGAGAGGGTTGGTGATCATCAGCATCCAGCCAAGGTCACACTACCACAAAAAAAGCTAAATCATTGTATTTAGATATCAAATTTGAATGTTTTTAGAACAAAGTTACAGATAATATGGCTCATCATACATTAACTGAAAAAAAACCAGAAGCATAAACCCATCAAACACTGCAGAGCTGTTTTGACAGCTAAGGCTTGAGAAAATGCAAAGCATAAACTGTTACATTTGGTTTTTCATTTTCATAGCAGGGCATTTTTCATTGAATTCTTTTTTAAATATTTCAGACAAGCCAGAAGAAAGTATTGATCAGTTTTAACTGATGACATGCCCATACAGTCATCAACAAATATCAGTGTCTAATTCTGAAGTACATGCATATGTCTAAGATAATAGATTATAGTGTAGTGGCAATGATAGAGAAGATATTTTAATAAGTTTATTTAGATGTTAGATGATTTCTGTGAGATCAAGAAAATAATTTCTTCCTATCACATTTTGGTGTAAGTTTAAAACTTTAGACAGCATTAATGAAATATTGTTCTCAACTTTTCTGGGGAACTTATAGGTTCCACAAAGCTTGGTAAATGATTTTTCTTGCAGCTCTGTATGTGGATATCTCATAAACTTCATATACTCCTGCTCCTGGAACTCTGAAATAACCTAATTCTGCACAATTATTCTCCATGTCTGTAAACATAGAAACATTGTAATATTTGATAAAGCAAAAAAAAATCAAAACATCAGCATGTGAAATTCTCCCTCTAAATAGGTTTTTCTCCAAATTTGTGTGCGAATTTTCTTACCTATAACTTCCTCTAAAAATCACATGGCCTCTAATCAAATTTTAAGTCAATTAGAGTGACTTCTTACTCCTGCTGCTTACTGTGATTTTTCAGGAAGGTGAAAGAACAGTCATTACAGGTAAAGGATTATGTGACCAATACGTCTGTCCTGGAACAGGCAGCACTCCCGAGTATTGAGGCCATGCTGCTGAGAGCACAGCTGCGTTGGGCAGGGCACGTCTCCAGGATGAAGGACCACCGACTCCCCAAGATTGTGCTCTATGGTGAGCTTGCCACTGGCTGCTGCTAGAGAGGAGCCCCAAAGAGGAGATACAAGGACTCCCTAAAACAATCCCTCAGCCTTGGCCATATTGATCATCACCACTGGTCTGCTCTGGCCTCCAGTCAGGAGGCCTGGAGACACACGATCTATAACGCTGCTGCTTCTTTTGAGAACACGCACAGGATCACTCTTGAGGAGAAAAGCACAGAAAGAATCGCATCTTGTCAACATCACCTGGGGAGTCTTTCTGCTGTGCCTTTTGTAACCAGACTTGTCTGTCTCGAATTGGCCTTTTTAGCCATCAGCGCACTTGTAGCAAGCATGGATAGAGCCCTTCCCAAATCTTCGTTCGCGAAGCCTAGCCATGAATGAGTGATTTCATGAAGAAACTGCTGTAGGTATGTAGATGTACTACTACATATTGCTTGATGAATATTTGGAGCTGAATCTAATCTGCAGCTCTGTATCACCATTGAAAATATTTACTGTTCATTATCATTTCTACTCTGAGTTTGCGGTTACACGGGTTTCCCGTGCTTTTGATGTATAAGTGTCAAAGCTGGCTCATTTCCTGCTCAACTGTAGAACTGAGAAATGCAGACCCAAAATATGTCTCATTCTGTAGTGGCACCAAGGATCTTGGCCTTGAAAACTCTGTTCTTCACCCTTTCTAAAGAGAATATGCATTTTTCTGTAAAGAACATACAAAGCTTTTCAAAAGTAAGTTGGACCATAGCCCAAATGAACTGTGTTTCTTTTGCTTCAGCATTACAGCCTGATGCCATGAATTTAAATCTCTACTGGACATCCAAGACTACAAAGAATGCAGAGTTTCACACCACATGTCCTTAGTTTTAGTTTCAAGTGAAGCTCAGTATTAACTGAAGATGCTTGTCATGATCCTTCACACAGGAAGAAAAAATATTTTGAGGTAGCTTGATCAGAAGTGGATGGATCAAAACAGTAATAAATATAGAAAATACAGAGCATATAGAAAAAAAATTACTCTGCTGTCTCAATAAGGAAACATACTTGCTTTCTTCTGTGCTTTACTGAGAAAAAAAAAAAGGAAAAAAGAAAGCGTTTTGGCATTCTATTTACAAATATTTTTGTTTGTTGTTTGAGGTCATGGATGATGTACAAGATATACAGAATTTGTGATGTCTAAGACACATGTTCTTCCAAGTATTAATTTCTGGCATTAGAAATGAGTCTCATTACGTACCACTGATGCTGTTGTAAGCAATAAGCAGCAAAGACTGTTGTCCCCAAGTGTATCACAGAATATGTGCCCCTGAGTTTTAAGGACTGATCACTGATTAATAAATTTTTTCATCATGGTATGACAGAGATTTGGGGTAGGTGATTCTGCTTGCTAGATGGACATAGGGAAAACCCAGGAGGCATGGGTCCAAATGTCAGTAGCAAATCAAACAGTAGATATTGAAGCTATATGAATCATCTTTCTTTCCTCAGGTCACTTCTAGATGTCTGAGCTAATCTTCTTGCATGGCTTCTGACTGCTCATTAGGAACATAAATATAAATTCTGGCTACGCAAAATTTTCTCCTTATCTCCCAAAGCAGGATGATTATGAAGATATCAAGCAAACTGGCAATACAGCTACCATTCCTTACCAGTTCTTGGTCTGAGACAAGAGGGAATTTCCAGAACTATAGGAAAAAGACTATGCATCAGATTAGTTATATACATCAGTGGGTCAAGAATTTAAAATAGTTGGGTGACTATCATGAAGCTAATGCTGAGTTCCCTCCATATCTAACAAAGCAAGCAACCACTTGCCACCTGCCACTGATTACAGAAATGAGGAGGGCAACTAAACCACCTCTGTTAGCAGCTTGTAGAGTCTATTTGGATTTAGAATATGTGTAGCTGGATCTGATTTTTGACAGTTCAATGTCATATAGAATTTTTCACACCCTACTACCCATGGATCATACAATTTATATGTCATTGATGGCTTTGTACATCCTATTAGAATGGTTTGACATTTTTAGGGCTATCTACTTATATCAGGGCCTTTCAGAGCATACATATCCCTATAGTGTGCATGGAGATTTGTTGAAATAATACATTATAATAAAAGACTTCCTTTTCTTCAATTCTGAATAACTTGCATACTACCTGGGCCACTTAATGTCCCTCAGCTGTAGCTCACTTAGTCAAATGTATGACTCAAATTTTCTGCAGCACCTCTCTGGATGCAGAAGGGGAAGTACATGCATTTCTAGCTTTTTCCTATGCAGATAAACAGCTTGTTGTTCTTATCAGTATCTGGTGAATTGCTCATTCCTTTAAGGCTTGTGAAGCCAGCTGAGAGAACTTATCCATCAACCGGCTGAACAGCTGCAGTATGGTGACCGAACATGTCAGGACAGAACAGTAGGACTGAGGGGTCCTACTTAGCGACTTCCGTGCCACTTATCAAAATAACACACTTTTTCAAACTTATCATACAGTTCTCGTTAAATAGTGTCTTCAAGAGCCCATGGGTGCTGTGTATGAGTATCAGGAGACAAAAAGGTGATACTAAAGCTGCAAACCTCACTTGGACAGCAAGATCATGAGGGACGTTGTGAAAAGTAAACTTATATCTCAGATGAAGAATTCTCATGTTCTCTATCTGCCTTCTCTCCCTGAACACAAATCAGAGCACATGACCTTCCCAACTCAGTGTTGTACTCCCAAGGAGATTTGTGCTCGCTGAAATCCTAAAGGGACAGAAATGGAGAACAACTTCCAAACTTGGTGCTTTTGAAATCTACACCTTAAGTTCAGCAGCTCCTTTGGATAGTGGTTCATATTTACAGAACTGGTAGAAGAAAAGGACGTATAAAAGACTGGGGTCTTGGATTTTGGCCCAGTGATAATTAGGTTGCTAACAACAACTCTTTACTGAATCTGCTGATTCTGTTGTATAAGATACAACGATAGAGATTAATACAAATGGACAAGAAGCCATGTGGGATATAAATGCTTGAGACCTGGACCAAAGAGGAACATAAACAAGTTAATAGCAAATGGCATCAGGTAATAAAAACAGATCACAATAAAGTAGGAATCAACAGACTTAATATTTGAGAAGTCACAGCACAAGCAAGTAAAAACACAATCACTAAAAACCATCATTTTTTATCTGTTTCCTTCTTACCTTTTAATTTACTCAGACACAGAACATATGGGCAAAACTTTCACATCAGTAAAAACCCAAAAGTCAGGATTTAGAAAACTGAGCTGACCCTCACCTTGATGATGATGTGAAATAGTTACTGACTAGCTTTCATTTGGTGAAAGTAGAGGATACCATTTTGTTCTTCCTGTTTGCTTGTGAAGTAGGAGAGCTGGAAGTCTGTCCATATAGATAATGAGATTGCACTCTTCATCAGCTTACTGCTAGAACAATCATATCTTTCACACATTTGTAAGAATCTTATCTCTTAAACAACCCAGGTTCTGGGTATGGCTACCCACCTTCATTCAACATAGAGATATTTTGAGCTGAAAAAAAGAGCTCCAGTTCAGGTTACAAGAGGATTTACCATGTTCCATCTTCTGATTTATGGGCTGTTCCTAGCTTTGGGATCATGAATGTAGTCACAAAAATGGCTACAAAAATGTCTGATAGACCAATTAGTGACTTGAGAGCTGGGAGCGTTCAAGAACTTCACATTCCTAAGAAAGTCAGTTAGTAGCAGTATCTGTACACAGGGATAGCTGTGGGATAAAGGGAATGGTAACATTCTTCTCTACTTCTGGGTAAAACCCTAACTATTCAGCAGAACAACATACAAGCCTCCTGAGAAAACTGATAAGAGGGAATTTGAAAATTAGGTACAAAGCTAGTAGTGGGGGGAGTAAATCATGTGGTGCAAGTAGACAGAAGCAAATCTATCAGAAACAGTAATCACTCTGATTTTATCTTGCTATTACATTTGGTCAAGGAGCCAAATTTATTGTGGCTGCATGGTCTGTCTCAAAAACCAGTTACAATTTTTGGGAGATTTGATTTGGAAAAAGAGTTGTTCTTCTGAACAAAGTAACAGACTACACTTAAGAACTATTGGTCACATTTTGGAGAAAGAGATGCAATTAAATCTTTTGTTGCTATATATAATGAAAAGGCAGATAAGTAATATTAAGTGGTGGACAGTGTTACGTGAAGAGAACATCAGTGGCTTGGACTGAAGCTAAATGTGACTAATAGAGTAAGTTATGCTTTTAGAGATAATGTCAATCCTCTTATTAGGAGAATTTTATTGCAGTTTTAAATTAAATACCCCAAAACAAAGATTTTTAGAAATTTTTACTTTTTTTTTTTAGTCCCAGGTAGCTGTGCAAATGGAAAAAGAAGCACAAGTAACATAATTTTGCAATTCTCTAATGCTCAAAAGTTAAACTACTGCTTGGACAATTTTTCTGCTCTATCTACTGGCCACATCAGGTCAGAAACTTCAGGTCTTTTTCTGACAAAGTCTTTGCATATACTAGCATTTGCATGTATATTTTGATGTACTCTCATCTATGTGTCCGATCTAAAGATTGTTACAGTTATTAACTCTGGGTAGGAAATTCTAATACAAACAAGTTTGTGTGTGTTATTTTGGACACAGTAGCAAAAATAAACAAAACTGGGTAAATATTTTCTTTCTACATTTGACTGAGAGTGAAGCAGGTGAGTTTTTTCACTTTTGAAGAAAGGTAAGCTTCATGTCAATTGCAGAATATTTTATCTTTGAGTGTTATAAGCACAAATATTGTCTAGATGATTGAGCTAAAAGGATATTGTTAACTAGTGCACATCTACATTTTTAATTACAACTTTCTTTTCCTGCACAGTCTCTAGTTACTCAGTGTGCTGATTTCAGCTGGAATCGAGTTAATTTTCTTCACAGTAACTAGTATGAGGCCATGTTTTGGATTTGTGATGGGAACTGCGTTGATAACACAGAGATGTTTTAGCTGTTGTTGAGCAGTACTTACACGGAGTCCAAGTTTTTCTGCTTCTCACATCACCTCAGCATAGAGTAGACTGGAGAGGCACAAGAGGCTGGGAAGAGGCACAGTTGGAATATCTGACCTCAAATGACCAAAGAAATATTCCATACCATGTGGCATCATGCTCAGTATAAAACACTGAGGGAAGAAGAAGGGGGAGTGATGGCACCTGTCTTTCCAAGTCATTATCACATGTCACTATCACGTCTGTCATGTGTGACAGAGCCCTGCTTTCCTGGGAATTGCTGAACACCTGCCTGCCCATGGGAAGTGGTGAATGGATTCCTTGTTTAGCTTTGTTTGTGTGTATAACTTTTGTTTTACCTATTAAACAGTCTTTATCTCAATCCACAACTTCTCTCACATTTTACTCTTCCAACTCTGTCCCCCATCCCACCAGGGTGAAGTGAGCAAGCGGCTGTGTGGGGCTTGGTTGGCAGCTGGGGTTGAACCATGCCACTCAGGGAAGTTATTCAGACTACAGAAAAGTAGTTGCTTTGTCCCTTCATGTAGAAGTACTAGGGAGGGAGAAGTACTTTGCATCATATAGCTGCCTCACTGCCTAGTGCTTCTTTCATGACTGAAGATGCAGTAAGAATATTATGAGCACCAAATGCGGAATAAAAGGCTTAATCCATCTTCCACTGTCTATTCTGATGAAAATATATAGATACATGTATTCTAGCATGTTGTATTTTTATATTGATTTTGAAATTACTTGTTTTGACTTATGCTATTGTGTTTATTTTCAACTGTTAAAATGGGAGTAAAAACCTTTATGAATCCTCCTACACAATTTTTGGCAAAGACAAACTTATTTTTAACAATCTCTTGAAAATCACTTTTAAAAGCGTTTGGCTTTTGTATTTTAAAATCTTTCATTTTAGTTACTTTTATGATAGCCATTACCTGTGCATCTAGCAAAATATGGGCAATAGAAGCCTTAATATAGACATGTGGCAAAGCAAACAAAATACAACATTTACTCCTGCCTGATAAATGCCAAGATAATATTGCTATTTATTGTCAAAGAAGAAGTTTGCCTCCTGCGTGAGTTTTCTTTTCCAGTTGTGGGCCACTTGTAGGTTTCGTGGACATCCTGCCATTCCGAGAACATTGACAAATACTTTCATCAAGGAAAATGAAATTAAGAACTGTTATTTCTCACATTAAAAAAATTAAATAATCTTTCTAAAGCTATTTTAAAATGTCTTATGAAGGAACTGTTGAAAATATAAATGTATGTTTCATTTGTAGTTTATAACTATACATCATCTCTTGCTGAGCTGAAGGGTAATTAAGCTGGGCTCAAGTAAAACCTCTACCTAAATGTCAGACTATCTGGACTGGCATGCTGGTCAATGGTGTTTGTTTCACAAAATTATGGGGCCAAGTGAGGAAGCATAATGATGAGAAAATATATATCATGCATGTGCCTTTTTACTATGTACACATTAAAAAGGCAATGTTGTTTTCAAAAGGTCATCTGTGTTCCTCTGAAGTATTTGCCTTACTAGATAAAAGCCAATTTAGTATTAAGTTTGCCAAGTCTTAATGTTGGGAGTGTAAGTAACCTATTTGGGTTTTTTGGAATGTATTTTTTCTTCTAAAAATCTCGTTTGATTTCTCCTTTTGTTTCTCTGTAGTAATTCTACTGTTACATACCTAAAGTGTTTGGGCTTAATTATATCTCATACTCCTCAAATGAGCAATGTGTTTTAAATAAAGAGCCTCACACAAGAAGAACGGAATGTTATTCAATTTACCTTTAAAAATATTATTTGTTGTTTCTTCTGGCGTAAATCTCAGGGTAGAACATGGATTATTCAAAGTGCATCTTATCTTGGAGAAAAACCTAAATTTACACCAGGAAAATCAATGAAGACACTAACAGCCAAATACACTATTAATTACCTTTTTATTGTGACAGTTCTCTTCGGGGGGGAAAAAAAACCCCAAACCAAAACAAAACCCTCACATACTTAAGATTCAGGGATTTAAATATTTCGAATTATCTTGCAGATCAAAAACATGACTAGACTCAGCCACTGAAGTCTCATTCGGTGCTGGGTGCTTATGCACTGTGACTGTCTAGACACGGCTCTTGAGAGAAGCTGGGAGCCACTTCCCTGAGCAGAGCACATGTGGGGATGCTGCTGCTGCTCGGAGACCCAGTCTCCCTTCCTTCCTAAATGCTCTGCAGTCTCTCAGCCTAATTGTACTTGAAGCAGTGAAACTGATGTGTTCCATGTGACGTGTGCAGGGAACTAATTGAATTTTTTTGATGAAATTTCTCTAAGTACTGAACAGATATGCAGGGATTTATTTTCTTCCTTTCTTTCTTTTTAACATTTAATAACTTGTAATCATTGTCATTTTTCTTGGCTTTGAGTATCTAATGTTAAAATTCCACTGTGGCTATTTGGCTAACAGCTAAGAAGTCTAAAATTAATGTGTGACCTTGACATTCAGAGACCTACTGCAAATGCAGATGAAAGGCTTGGAAGAATATATCCTCAGCCTTTTTCCTTTTTTCTTTTTTTTTCTTTTTTCAATAATACATAGGAGGTTTCTATTCACTGAGAGTTAGAAAGCGATGACAACTTTCCTTTACAGGTTTTTATCATAACATTAAGTAAAGGCAGCAATTGTAGTAAGTGTAACAGTATTAAGAAGAGGATAAAGGACATGGTTTTTAAAAATTAATTGTTGAAATTGCATTGATTGTTTAAATCGGTCTCTCCATTGCTAGTATTACGTTTTTTGGCAAAGACGGTAACCGCTTGCCAACTGTTTAAACCAAGTCAGAAATACAGCTCAAATAGTATTCAAACTAGTTTGAAAAACTGAAAAGGAATTAGATGTGGGTGTATTTGTTGGGGGCAGGCAGTAGAGAACAACAGACAGAGACTGAGACAGAAAGGATATTTAGGTAGAATTCTCTCAAATTTTCCCAAGCAGGAAGACAAGTTCAGGAGGGAAAGGGTTGAGACAGGACAAGGTGAGCATGGCATGGAAAAGGGCAATCTGGGGCATACCTTTTCAAGGCCAAATGCATGCAAGGAATGAAACGTGTATGTGTGAGAGTGTGTGTGTAATATCTGTCCTTCATGAAAACAAGGGCAATAAATGTCTCTGCCTCTCATGCTGTCTCATGGGTTCTCTATATACTTTCCCAAGGAAACCAGGATCAGAATTTTTGCATACCTTTTCTCTTACTAGAAATAAGATCTGACAGAATCCTTTGCCACTGCAGTTATCTAAAGTTCTCTCCCTTCTTCTTGTTTGACCTGAGAGGGTTTAGGCAGAGAGGCATGTGGAGAAGGAAGGGAGGAGGGAAGGGAGGACTTCACGTTTCCACTGACCCTTGGGTGTTCTCTGGTTGTAGGGTCTGGGGTCTCTGGTACACTAAAATTGCCTGAGTTCTCCTTTCCATAGTAATGATATCAATGACATAAGTTTATGATGTAAACAACCACCAAGCTTCACTGTGGTAGCTACTAACAGCTGACAGGATCATAGATTGTAACACCTGGCCCCAGATGAGGGAGGATGAGGATGCACCAAAATGAATGTAGCCCTTTACACCTCTCAGTTCTGTATTGTCTTCTCGCTGTACTCATCCCCACGAGGTGTTTTCATTAATGAGAATCTCCTGTTGAGAAGATTGGAGTACTTAACACCTACCGAAGAAGTGTTGATTTCTTTCAGACTGACTAGGTGCTCTGCAGTAGTACAAAAGTACTTTGGTTGCCTTAAAATTGGTATGACTCCTCAAGGTGCTGGAGAGAAGAGTGAGTTACTGGAACCTCCTCCCTCTCGTTTTCATTGTTGGAGCCCTGCCTATCTTAACTGTCTGGAAAGGCTCAAGATCCCACGATGTAAATGAAATCTGTGTTAACAAAATCATTTGCCATTGAGCTCTCAGGATAAAGAGATTTTTGACCTTAACAGTTCAAAAGATAGTGAATCCTTTTAAGGAAAATTACAGCTTGTTGCTAATGTTAAGAACCAAGCACTCTATTTCCATGTGTCTTCACACTTGTACCTGAAAGGAGTTCTTCTGAATTAATGACATACTAATGAGCTCTGTTTCATTAGTATCACAAGTAAAAGAAAAAAAAAAATCAAGGGACTTTATCTAATCTCCTTGAAACCTGTCTAATCTAGGACAATCTGTCCTTGGTCTCCAAGTCTAGACAGAACTTTAGATAGTGATATTATGTGCTATTAGTGCTTAAAATCTTTGCAGCACTGATCCCTAAACCCTTGATGAAAGGACTTTTCCAAGACATCATCTTTGTGCATTGTCACCCTGTCAGTGTTCCTCACCCTGTCACTGGCAGTGTGAGATCATGTGATTCTCACTCACCTTATGAGCTTTTCTGCTGATGGTCAGTCTTCCCTTTCTTTGGATATATAATCTTTCTTTTGATATATCACAGGGCAGAAAGGTTCCAGTCAAACTTCAGGTCTCCCCCAGCCCACACAGCTTGGGAAGCCTTTGCTTCTGCATCTCCCCACTTGGTAGTTTTTTAACAGTTCATTACATAGGCCTTTCCAAGTCCTTTGGAGATGGTCCAAAGAAAGTCTGGGAAAGCTCTTACTCCACTGTGCTTGTGCTATATGCAACACATAGTCATTCCTACATTCCCTGAACTTGACTGATTTCAAGCCAAAGTGATGTAACTACTTGCCTCCAGCTAACTGATATTTCTGAAAGTCAAGTTTGCTTTCATTATGTTAGCACTTCCCTTGACGACAACATTAATTTCTAAAGTCAAGATAGGCAAGACCTGAGATCTTTTCTTTATTTCTCTCCATCTTGTCAAGCTAACTGCTGGCAAAGTGAAAACTTGTTGGTAACAGTGAAAATAGCAATGGATAAGGAGTCAGAGGGGGAACCTGACAATGTGGTATGGTTTGATTTTCATTTTAAGAAGGGTAGATATAGGAAAAAACAACACAGAATTCATATGCCTGAGAAATAGCATTTTTTAGGAGACCTTTGAATTAATAATAAACCCTTTGTTCCAACAGGAACATGTACGCTTCATAGGCACCTATGTGGTAAATTAGAGATTTTGCTACATATGAAACTAGTGTACTGATACACTGAACCTAGGAACATTAAGTTAGGAAGTGAAAGATCTCCTCCAGCAGCTCCATTCTGCCAGGGCGGTCTATTACGTAGCTTGAAAGAAAGGCCTACCTTAAACACTTACTTTTATAAATGTTTTATGCCTCAGTGCGTCTTCTTTTTTAGCAGACAAGCTGTGGCTTGTACAGTTTCCTGTTAGAAGTGATATGGTTGCTCTGACTAGATTTTTTTTTTTGCCAGTGAAGAGGAGATGAGATCAGCTACCAACTATGTAGCTGTCAAGAGATAAAAATAGAGTAATGTGTACATGCCTAAAGTAAAAATAAGGTGCCAGTAAAAATAAGGTGAGACAAAGGTGGTTTGGTTCCACTGGCTGCTTTTGCCCAGGTTATCCTATGTTATAAGTTGATGCAGATGGTTATTGAGCAGACTGTGGCCATTCAGCAACACCTAGCAATATCTAGCAACATCTAGCATCTGTTCACCTAGCAATGTCAGAATAAGGGGGCAGTTGCCTCTAAAAGCCACTTACATATTAATCCACTCAACTGTTTTCTGCTTGTACATCTGGGGATGAGGCAGGATCAGACTCTAGCCATGACCTCACATAATCCCCCTTCTGTAGTGACACCCTTGCATAATATAGAAGAATATTTGCAGTGTAAGGGTCATATGTCACAGCAGCACAGGGAGTCACAAGTGGCATGACTGTCAAGGAGTTTTTAAACCAGTGTGACTGGCATCGAGCCTTACACATATCTGTCATATGGCCTTGTAAGAGATTTGGAAAGCCATAAGCGAGGCTGTTCCCAGATGTAAGGTCACCGTCACACAACAATAGTGTCCCTGTGAGGTGCTCCAGAAGACAATCATCACATTTGACCATTAGATTATCAAAGTGGATGTTGTAACAACATAGTGTTGAGTTTGAAAGGAAATTGTTTTCATATCTGAGCCAAGAAAAATTTTTCAGTAACAGCAGGAAGATTCATCTTGGATGCCTACAAAGTATTGCAAGTTAATAATGCTAGGCAGACGGCCAGGGGAAATAGATGGTATTTATTTTCAAAAAAGATATTCATCCTTTTCCCTTTACACTTTTTCTGCTGTTTGTCTTTCTGGACTGCGAGTGCTTCAGAGAGAAGCTGTGTGCCTGAGATCAGTCATATTACTTACTTAATCAATGCCCATTAATGATAAATAGGAATCGTATAAAACATTAATACCTTTTTACTCATGTCTGCATCTGGCTCTCAGTGAGGTACTGTACTTGTTGCTGCTGCATCTGACCATATGTTCTGAGTGTAATCCCTTTAATGTCATCACAGCCACAATACACCTGGGACATGAAAGCTGTTACCAAATCACTGATGTCAGGGCTGGAGGCAAGAGACAGAGAAACCCAGAAAGTCAAGAGATACATGAAACTAAAGGGCTTGTTGTAAAAGTGTTAAAGAATGGTGAAGAAACAAGAAATCCACATAGCCAAAGGTAAAGCCTGGGCCAAGGAACATGCAGAGACAGAGCAGAACTTTTCAAGCTTCATAAAAGTGAGATTCTACAACACGCAGCAAGGAGAAGATATAGTGATGAGATTCCCCTGTTGCCACTTGGTCCAACAAGCCAACTCTTAAACTTGGTTTTGGTCAAATGGCTGTCTGCAGTTGAGTCATCTTGATGGATACAGCAGCATCTATTGCACTCTGGCAGGACCAGGGGCCTATACGACATTCTTCCCAGAAAACAGTAATGAGATATGCACCTCTTACATGTTCCTACATAACGATGATGCAGCAGGACGCTGATATATTTAAGAAGCCATTGGAAACAAGCAGTGTTTTGCAAGTCTTTGCATCTCATGTTTGTAATAATAAACAGTGATCTGTCATTGTCATTTTACTGCATTTTTCCTTCTGAATCTTTAGAGGAATGTTACACCAGAGCATTCAGGTTTCATCAGCTTTGAACAAGTTGCTGTAGCTACTTCCCTAGAAATGGAAAATATATACAAAATCACTTTTTTAAAAAATCGGTATTATCATAAAGATTCAAGCAGGAATGATTGTACAAACTTCTAGTGCCCATATCATTCACAAGACCAGACTACCACAATGCATCTGAAAATCTGTGAAGCAATTTTTATTCTTCCTTATTATTCTTCATTTTCCAGTTTTAAGCCCATTCAATTTCATTAGTATTCCTTCACTGTGCTGTCAGTCTGTATTATGGTGGAAGTTTGGAAGACCTTCAATAAAAAAATACTTGACTGTGCTACAACCCTCACCCTTTGTACCTTTATTCAGTGCCCAGCAGAATGAATTTCTAAATGCCTGCATGTTGCAGGTAACCAGCTTTTAATGTATCTTAGGATACAAGTCTAAACAGATGACAGTACTTTCTGATCTGCTATATAAACAATACGTTTTAATTAAGTATAAGTAACCCGGTATGGGAAAAGGAATAAGTCCAGACCAGCGGGGTCCTTTGTCCTGAGTTGTAGGGTCCACGTGTAAGTCCACAAGAGAGAAACACAGACACCACGTGCAGGTTCAAAGTCAAAGCTGATCTAGTTTATTGTTACAACATGGTGGGTTTATAAGGGACAGCAGAAAGGGACCATGGGAGAAAGGACACTGGG
>JAWWES010000001.1:57642331-57667016 GCA_035583135.1 Lophotriccus pileatus
GCAGAAAGAATCGCGTCTTGTTGACATCACCAGGAGAGTCTTTCTGCTGTGCCTTTTGTAACCGGACTTGTCTGTCTTGCATTGGCCTTTTTAGCCATCAGCACACTTGTAGCAAGCGTGGGTAGAGCCCTTCCCAAATCTTCGTTCGCGAAGCCTTGCCATGATGACGACAGGTAAAGGAAGCTCTGTATTTGTTAGTACTTTATGCTGAAAAAAGCTCAGCCCAACATATTTCCAGCAAAATTTCAGTGGCTCAAAACTCCTTTAAGGGTTATGGAAAATTTATAAGAAGGTACTTTTGAGTATCCTGACAAGTAGACTAGAGGAAAACAAAAGTAGCAAACCCACTATCTTTACCAAGGGCCTCTTTAGGAATACATCATAAAAATAATTTGGTCTGACCGACTTAGCAAGGAATTTACACCAAATTTCCATGCTTGACAACATCAACGATGGTCCCCTTGGACTCATATTCATTCTTCTGGAAGAATATAGTATGTTACATAGGCCGATCACACAGCCACTGCTTCCTGTCCATGTCGGTGATGATCTGACTGACAGTTGGTGACATATTGTGCATCCATGGGGACAGAAAAATGCTCACACAGAAGTTGCTGATAACCTTTCCTATGACTGTCTTTATAAAAAAGAAGTCAATATAGTGGGATTATATTGATTAAACTAATGACATAGCTGATGAGTTGCAATCTCCTTTAAGAGGTTGTTCAGAGGAATAGTCTACTGCTAAGTTAAAATTATTGAGCAATCTAGAATTATCAGGAGCCTTTTCTCTTTGTCTTTCTCCTTTTTTCCTTTTTATTCTTTCTTTTTTTTTTCTTTCATTACAGCATATGCACAACCCTGTGTGATGAAACTGATGACTGATGATGATTATAATAATGATAATGGCTGCCTGATTTTTTTCTTATGCTGCTATTCCCTAGTCCTATGTGTTGAAGGCATACACTATGCACTAAGACTTTACTAGGAATTTCTGAGATGAACAATTTCTTTTTTTCACCTGAAAATAACTTTCATTTTTATTTCTGATCCTGGCTCCATCCTGTAGAAAACTTTAAATAAAATAGGGTGGTGTTATTTTTAAAATAAAACTTTAACATAATTGACATCTGAGAAAGAATAAAACACTCTTCTGTATGTTGTACATCACTCTATTAATCTACATCATTATTGACGAATCAAAAGAATTCTAACAAGAGATTAATTATGTTCCACATATTACATCAGTACCTACAAGACGGTTTTCATAATGGGACAATATAAAATTAAGTAGTCCCCCAGAAAATAAACAAAAAATTACATATTATATATTGCTTTAATTATTGACATGCTGTGCTGCACAACACTGAGTATTTTGAATTCCAGACTCTCAGGGTTAGAATCAAAGACCTAGCTCTTGCTTCTTGTAAGCCCTGTTTATGAAAAAAGGAGGCTGCAGAGATATTGATGTTTAAAACATACATCAGATTGCACAATCTACCACAACTGCTTTATTGGTCACTGGTCATTGTTACACAGATTCTCTACTTACACATACGATAACATGGTATTTATTTCCCATTTCAATGTTTAATTGTAGAAAAAAATTTAGAAAATACAGGAGTGCTGGGTATGTACTGAGTAGTCATAAATCATGATTAGGTTAAAACATATGTTGAGTTGACCTTGAAATGAAGAACAGCAGAGGAGAGATAGAGTCATTCTCTTTTCACACAAAAAAGGGAAATGAACTTCAGGTCATTCCTACTTTCTTAGCCACTAGCTGTTATCCTGGAGGTGTTGTGCTTGAGAGATTTTAGCAACAATATTTTGTGATTATTACTGGGCAATCCAGAGACCCATATTACCATTGGCCTCAGAGGAATTTTTCCACATGTCATCCCAGCTGGAGGCTAAAGAGCTATAAGAGAAGTCATGGAGGAAAGCTAATTGGAAAAGGGAAAGGAGGATGGAATTGCATATAAAAATAATAATAATTAAAAAATCTTTTTTTTCAAAGTTGTAATGGAATATGTCCTTGTGTGTATTTCTAGCTCCTTTCCTCTGACGACGTATGACATTCTCACATTTTGAGTTACATTACATATTAAATCAGACAGCAAGCTTGGAGGAATAATATGCCATCATTTTTTTTTAAAGAATGAAATCCTATAGCATAACTTTTCATGAAGGTCATTACTGTAAGTTAAAAAATTGGAGACATATTATATGCATGTATTAAGGAAGCCCAGGTGTCAGAAAACAAGATTCAAAATATATGTGACTAGAATCTGTCCTGTTTAGATATGGTGGATAGGGTTTTACCTGAAAGTTTGTGCCTTCACGGAAGATCTTTCTCATATATTCTTTCCCTGATAATTAGATTGTGAGGGAAGGGAGGAGAGAAAACATATTGTGTTAGGTTTTTGTTTTGTTTTGTTTTCATTTTGTTTGTGGGGGTTTTGCGTGTTCTTTTTGTTTGGTTTGGTTTTGGTTTTGTTGTTTTGGGGTTTTTTTGGTTGCTGTGGTTGTGGTTTTGGGGGTTTTTTTTGTTTGGGTTTTGTTTCTTGTTTGGTTTTTTTTGTTTGTTTGTTTGGGTTTTTTTGGTTGTTTTTTTATTCAAGGACAAGAAGAGGGGTGTCATTATAGATTTCAGCAGTTTTCAAGTACCTTTTAGTAGATCCTTTTCCACAGAGGTCTAACTAGAAGTGTACAGCCATTTTAACATAGCTCGTGTTTTTCAATACACATACACGGTTTGATTCTCTTGAATGCAATTATCTTAAATATCTGCAGCCCAGGAAACCACAGACGAATTAATCATCCAAGTCTGTCATTATTTAAGGGAAAAAAAATATACTCTTAGGACACAATTAATTTGACTTGTTCTACGTATTTATGTTTAGATGAGGTTATTTTTTCCCCGAGACTGAGTACGTATTTCCATTCGATAGTTAATCTGGGCCAAACTGTTTTGAGCAACTATGAGGAACTGTATTGATGATGTTAGTTCTGAAGATATCTATATTTGATCAAGTGTGCCCAGTTGCTGAAGACTAAATAATTTCAACATACTATTTTTTCAGGATGAAAAGAAGTGAACAGAAAACTACATAAACTTTCCTGTCCTTTTTAGATAGGAAGACCTTTACAAACTCCCATCCTTCACCTTTGCTCATGCTTTTAAAGTATTTTCTTTTGTCTATACACTGCTTAAATTGGAAGTAATTCCTGAAGTTCTGTGTAGTTCAGAACCTATCACTTATAAAAGGTGCTTAGTACAACTGTTAAGACACTGCTGTGATGCACTGAACATTTTCTGTGTGGGCTGAGCAGAATGGTGAATTCCTGTTGTGTTTAGAATTTGGTCCTCTGGTAACTGTTGGAGCTATCACGCTGTTGCCTTTAGTGTGAGACAATTATTTATTTTTTGATTAATACTGTTTCTTGATTAACCAGACTTTGGTCAAATAACTGCTACTGAGTTTTCTAATGATGCGTTTAAATGACTTGTCTTATTTATTCTTGCTAGTAAGAGTGGCATATACAGTTTTTACATTTTTAATTTGTTTGAAAGAAAACTGTTTAGCTGCTGTGGAAATCCATACTATAAAAGTGAATAAAATAATGTTTTCAAATTTTCTAAAATTCTTTTATTCATTTGCTGTCCCCTGTGATAAAACTCAAGGCAGCGGGTGCTTAATAAAATGACTGACAGGCAACATAATACAAGTTGATAATAGCTTCACTAGTTCTGTAGCATACACTTCAGTTCAGCTTAGGCCCCATATCTGTGAAGAATGATAATTAAAGAAGAATAAGTATGAGATATTTGAAAGGCCAGTTCACTGTGATTGAACAGACATACTGCTGTACATTTTCTATTTTCAATTCCCAGAATCCCAGAATCCCAGAATATGCTGAGTTGGAAGGGACCCATAAGGATCATCGAGTCCAACTCCTGGCCCTACACAGGACCATCCCCAAGAGCCACACTATGTGCCTGAGAGAATCATCCAAATGCCTCTTGAACTCTGTCAGGCTTGGTGCTGTGGCCACTTCCCTGGGGAGCCTGTTCCAGTGTCAACCACCCTCTGGGTAAAAAAACATTTTCTAATCTCTGACCTAAACCTCCCCTGACACAACTTCAGGCCATTTCCTCGGGTTCTGTCACTGGTCACCACAGAGAAGAGATCAGTGCCTGCCCCTCCTCTGCTCCTCACAAGGAAGTTGTAACTGCAATGAGGTCTCCCCTCAGTCTCCTCTTCTCCAGGCTGAACAGACTAAGTGATCTCAGGTGCTCCTCATATGGCTTCCTCTCAAGGCCCTTCACCATTGCTCTCCTATGGGCACTCTCTAAGAGCTTAATAGCTTTCTTATAGTGTGTTGCCCAAAACCACACACAATGTTCAAATTGAGGCTGCCCCAGTGTAGAGCAGAGGGGGAAAATCACGTCCCTTGACCGGCTAGCGATGTTTCCCCAAAAGTTCATTTTCAGCTGCACAACATCGATATTTGGTTATCAATAAGTTTGAGTATCTATTGCTAAGATATTATTAATTTCCTAAAAATTAAATTGTGATAATGTTCTCCTCCCTCAGCTGGCTGTTGGGTTGCATTTCAATAAGATATTTGTAATCTATACTTCTAACTTCATAAATAAATCCTTCTGTTGCTGTAACAACATATGAATTTAAAATTTTTAAAAGACAGAAAAGCCTTTCAGAACATGAAAACACCTTTTATGTTTACTGATTTTTTTTTCCCAATTAAAGATAAAATTATAAACTTTTCAGCATAATTCTTTCCTTTCAAACTTAAGTAAAACTCAGAGATTTTGTAAGAGTTATACCAGTGGGCAGGGAAGTGGCATGTTTCTTAAGATAAAATTGCATGTAGGTGTCTCTGTGTGTATAGACACACGTGTCTTTGTATAGAAAGATAATTGGGCAAAAATGCCTTTCCCTAGGTAATGGCAGGTCGCTTGGATATAAACTGATAGGCTCTGAAAAGATATAGGAAAGGAATCTTCTTTTTCTCTTTTCCATCCCTGTTATCATAAAAAAAAAAAAATCTAATAAGGATTGTGAGAACTGGTGACAACCTTCACAGGTTTGTGAAAAGCCCTATTTGAGATTCAAATATTATTTCTTTAAATGAGCCCCAACGACTTTATTCTGGTAGAAGATCTGAACTAAGGGAACTGGTCTCATACGAGTACAAGATGACTCTTTTATCTTAGCTAAAACTGGAAGTGAGAAAGAGATCTTTTGTATTGACAAAGTAGTAGTACCTCAGTGATGAGAAGAGAATAAGTCTAACAATTTCTTATTTTTATTCCCTGCTGGGCCATTGCTCTATTTTCCCAAAGGTGACCTTCCTATGAACTAATCAAGTGAAGTGGAAGAGGGAAAATAGTAGCTTCTTCTATATGCCTTTGACAATTTCCTTCAAACAGTTCACGTTTCCATTCCCCATTCAAAAAAAAAAAAAGGTGCAGCAGGGTAAGTTTTCACTACGTAATCTCATGAAAAGTGTACTGAGATCACACCGGATAGGGGAATTATCAAACTGCATAGTACATTTTGTTGATGGATCTGTATATAATTTTCAACAGAAGACAATTTAATAGCACATCTGTAATCTATATGTGTATATTTAGACAGAGAAAATTGAGTATTATTTTTTCTCTAAAGAAAAAATGTTTCTAAACCTGACTTTTCTAATGATGTGAAATTTTGAAATCTATTAAAAAAGCACTTTATGAAATAAGTCATTTTATTTAGTATCCATAACATTTTTTCAGACTGCCTATGATGAATTTCTCAGTGTGGTAAACACTCAGATGCAATCATAATGCCCAGACTAAGTAGCTCATAGCAATCAAATATTATTTAAAGTATAATAAATCAGAAAAAAATTATATGTCAGGTATTCAAAGGTTATGAGCAATAGAATTGCAGTACAAAGTCATTGATAAAAGGAGAAAATCACTACTGCAATCATGCTGCAATTATCCAGTTCTAGACTTCTTTATATGAAAAGTGGATTGTAACAGTTTAATGAAACAGTGTTAATAACTGTAAGCTAGTATTTTTATCTCCAGATTTGATTTTGTTAGGCTGTTGTTGAGACAGCAAAGAAACAAAATTAAAAAGCCACTAGAAGCCACCTTATGTTACTGTATCAGAAAACATCTGTCATGGTGTCTCTATCCATATAATTTAGTCAGAATAAAATCATCAGTGTGCAAAGTGTATTAAAAATGACTCAATTATTTTCTTTCTTTATGAAATTTTGAGGGTTATTAATAGTGTTTAAACACAAGCAACCGACATGGGAATTTCCAGTCAGAATCAGTAAACTTCTCTGTGGTTCCTGATCTAGATCACCCTCCAGAAGAGTTTCTTCCTTCTCCTAACTCTTCACTTTCTCCCTCTTTTGGTCCTTTCTTGTTTTTTTTTGTCTGTGTCTCTCCCACTCTCTCCCTGGGTAGTTTAAAGCGCCAAGGGGACTTTTAAATTACTCTTACACTAGAATATTGTTACTATTCCCATTTTCATACAAAATTAGAAAATATGTCTAGATTATTAACATTAATTAGAGTAAAATACTGCACAAGGCACAAATGTATTCTTCATACAAATAAAAAGGACAAGTACCTCTGATTACCATGACATAATCAGGGAAAATTTAGGTCTCTTTCCAACAGAAAGTATCTTCTTGATGAATTGTGGCTCTGTTTGGTTATGTGGAGAGTTGAACTAAAACCAAACAAAATGCTGAGTGTTCATTTGTATTCTAAGTCCCTGAAGTTTAAGATACAGCAAAATTCATTACTCTGAGATATTCTAATTTGTACCTTTCTCTCAGGTGTGTATACTAATATCTATGAAGAATAACCTGTAAATTAGTTAATCAGAAGTCTAGAGACCTATTATGTGGGAAATGACAAAATAATTTTTGAAGCATAAAAGCTCTTAAATGTACTGTAAATTTATTGTAAATACTGTCTGGCTGATCTTGCAGTCTTTTGGCAGGTGGAATTCTCCTTGATGTCAATGAGAGTTTTGCCATTATCAGAATTTCAAAGTGGAAATCTTCTACAAACACCCTAGTAGTCTAAAACGTTACATTTTATTATCTCTATGAGAACTATATTCCTTATAAAATTAATAAGTGTATACATTTGTTCTTGACTTGCAGCTCTAAGAAAAACCATGCATATATAAAACTGTGTATGAACCTTACTAAGTTTTATAAGTAAGCAACTAGGTGCAATTTTTGTGCCTTGCTGATTTGCTGTCTGCCACATACCTGCCTAGCTGTCTACCAGTATGTGGATGAATTTGATTCTGGGGGAACAATGGCTCTATACATAATGGACTTAATCCAGTTAATTTGACTTGTTAAAACAGTGACCATTTTTCATTGTATTAGGATAATTCAACTCCTATGAAGTCTCTAGCCAGCCCTGTGTGATTCACAAAAGGCTGTCACAAGGACTTTTCTCTTCTATGAAGGCAGGCTAAGAAATTTGGGCTGTTCAGCCTGGGGAAGAGAGGTTTTGAGGAGACCTTTCAGCAATACCCAAAGGGGGCTACAAGAAGGTCAGAGAGGGACTTTTCACAGAGACATGTAGTCATAGGACAAGGGCCTTAAGTTAAAGAAGGGTAGGTTTAGGTTAGATATAACAAAGAAATGCTTTAATATAGTGGTGGTGAGATACTGGAACAGGTCACCCAGAGAGGCTGTGGACTCCAGGTCCCTGGAGGTGTTCAAGACCAGGCTGGATGGAACTTTGAGTAACCCAGTCTATTGGGAGGTGACCCTGCTTGTGGCAGGGGATTAGACTAGATTATCTTTAAGGTTCCTTTCAACCCAAACCATTCTATGACTTTTGTTTCATCTAAAAACTTGCCAAAAAAACTTGTCCTAAACAGCATCTTCAAACCTATGAGGCACAGGAAGAGAACCATGTTTGCAAATGTATCTTGATGTGTCATTCTCTGCCCCTGCTGCTCAGTAAAAATTATTTGTTTCCATGCTCACTCTGAATTCCTGTGTTTAAAAGGATGTGCCTCCCTTATTTAGCTGTTAACTGCAACTGTATTTGTTGAGTTAAACCAAACAAACAAATAAACAATATTAAAATCTAAATATTTAGGACTAAACAAAAAAAAAACCCAGACATTAAGTATACAAGAAGCTACAGACTCCATGGTCCTAGTTGGAATTTTATTGTTTAGTCAGCCTGGATGTACTAAAAATTATTTTAATATTCAGTGTTAGGATAGATATGTTTGTTAAGTGACATGACATCAAACTGGGTAAAAAGCTTGTCAATGTACTGTGTGATAACAAACATATGAAGTGCTTATGGTAACCAGTCATATTGCACAGCAACCTCTCCTCATTTCCTAATCACTTGAAATGCTATCACACAGAATACTTCTCCACAAAACCTAATTTCCCAGTACCCTGTATATGCTGTGAAATGAGCCACTTAGCCTCAAACGTAACAGCAGAAGGTTGTCAGAAGGCTGTTAGATCACCCACCAATGCTGTACATGCTTTAATAAAGTGTCAGTTGCAACCCAGCCTTTACAGAATGCAGAGGTGTAGCTTTCTGAACTATGTTCTGGTCACTCCTATAACTCACTGAGGATGATTGGAGCAGATCAGTTCTTGTAAAGTAAATTCCAAAAGAAAAACAAGTGTATTAGAAACTATTCTGGTGTCCCAAAAGGTGTTTCTTCCTAGACCAGTTCCAAAGTAAAATTCCATTGTGGTTCTGAGGCAGCAAGTTTTTCCCTTCTGAGTAATACGCAAGAAGAAAAAAAGTCCAAACAGTAAAAGCTGTTGTTACTCATTGTAGAATATTAAGTATATCTATCATAATGCATATCTGCATGTCTAAGCACCCTGGCCAAATGTTATTGTTTGATGATTATATATTATTGATAATATTATAATTATATTATATGGAATCAATTTTTACTTGCATTTACAAACAAAAAATTTGTGCTATTTTTTGCTATATTTTGTGCTGATAATGTCAAAGTCCTGGGTTCAAAGTCCTAATGCCAAAGTTCCCTGTACAAGACACCAAAAATGACTGTAGTGGGTTGACCCTGGCTGGAAGCCAGGTACCCATCAAAGCTGCTCTATCACTTCCCTCTGCAACTGGACAGAGGAGAGTTCATGAGTTGACATAAGGACTGGGAGAGGTCACTTAATTATCATCATCACAGGCAAAGCAAACTTGAAGTGGGGATATTAGTTAAATTTATCAGTTGTCAGAACAGGATAGTGAGAAGTGAAATAAATCTTAAAACTACCTTCAGCCCACACCACCTCCTTCCCAAGTTCTATCTCCTCCCACCCAGTGGCACAGGGAGACAGAGAAAGGGTCAGTTCATCAGAGGTTGTTTCTGCCACTGCTCAGAGATAGGAATCCTCCCTTGCTCCATCATGGGCTCCTTGCTCCATCATGAGCTCCTTGCTCCACAGGTCTGCAGGTTGCTGCCAGGACCTGGCTCCAGCATAGGCCTCCCACAGGGTCACAGTCTCTTTCGGGGCATCCACCTGCTCCAGCATGGCCTCCTTCACAGGCTGCAGCTGCATCTCTGCACCCCGATGGTCCTCCATGGGCTGCAGGGGCACAGCTGCTCCACCATGGTCTGCACCACGGGCTGCAGAGGCCTCAGCTCTGGTGCCTGGAGCACCTCCTGCCCCTCCTCCACTGACCTTGGTGTCTGCACAGTTGTTCATATTCTCACTCTGCTCTTCTGTGGCTGCAATTTTCATCTGCCCAATACATTTTTTTTTTCCTTCTTTTCCTTTCTTCCCTTACCTCTGTTATCACGGAGGCATTACTATCATTCCTGATTGGCTCAGCCTTGGCCCGTGGCAGGTCCCCCCTGGAGCCAACTGGCATTGACCCTGTTGGACATGGGGGAAGCTTTTGGCAACTTCTCACTGAAGCCATCCCTGTAGCCCCCATGCTACAAAAGCCAGGCCACACAAACCCAGGACACCCATTACATCATTGCATCATTTAGAAGTTGATAAATTTTGTCCTGTGTTGCAGATGAAAATGTGTCCATGACATACACATATATTAAATTACAGAATCACAGAATATGCTGAGTTGGAGGGGACCCATTGTTAGACACCAGATCAGTTATTATTGGCTCATACCTGCCTTATGGAGAGAGTGTGTGTGTGTGTGTGTGTGTGTGTGTGTGTGTGTAGGGGGAAGAGATGGGTCAAACCTCACGGAGGTGGGGTGGCATCATATCCCTCATGGCAGGTCCCTGGAGCCCCCATGGGGAAGCCCTGGAGTAACTGTCAGTCATAAACAGCCCGGGAAAACTATAACACACCACAGCTCCTGGAGGCCCTAACTCAGCCTCATATTGGCAGGAACAGTGAGGACACTGCCCATCGCCCTGGCCTAGAATCCCAGAGTGGCTGGTGGGTCAGAGACCCCACCTGGAGTGGTTGGCTATAGAAACAAAGCAGGTAAAGACAGAGGGCATGTGTTTGCCTTGTGTCACAGCCCTACCATCGGACGTGTGAAAGCTGGTTTACTACAAGGCTTCATTGGCAGCTATATAGTCTGTCTCTCCCTCTTTCTTCTTCTCTCTTCTTGCTCCCTCTGCTTCTCTTTCTTTGCTCTTTCCCTGATGCTTAGGGAGGTTTGGAGCTGGAGGGACTGGATCTTGGCTTAGATGTTACGAATTTATTGAATCTTGACTTAAGTGTTGTGGATTAGTTGAATTTTGGCATTAAATATTGTGAAGTAGTAGTATATGCTGAGTCAGTATGGTGATGGAACATTTTCGTCTAGCTTGTGTGGTGTCCTTTTGGATTTTGGCCAAGTTCCTTTATTTGCTCCCCTAAATTAATAAAGAAATCCCTTGGGAACAAGTCTGTGGCTTATTCTCTTGATGCCATCTTGAGATATTAAAGAACACTATATCTATATATTAAAGTAAAACCCCTAGCCAAGTCCATGAGCTGGCAGCTGCCAGAGCTGGCATCTTACACTTATAAGGACCATCAAGTCCAACTCCCAGTCCTGCACAGTATCATCTCCAAGAGTCACACCATGTGCCTGAGAGTATCATCCAAATGCCTCTTGAACTCTGTCGGGCTTGGTGCTGTGGCCACTTCCTTGGTGAGCCTGTTCCAGTGTCCAACCATCCTCTGGGTAAAAAAACATTTTCTAATCTCTGACCTAAACCTTCCCTGACACAACTTCAGGCCACTTCCTCAAGGTCTGTCACTGGTCACCACAGAGAAGAGATCAGTGCCTGCCCCTCCTCCTCCCCTCGTGAGGAAGTTGTAACTGCAATAAGGTGATCCCTCAGTTACCTCTTCTCCAGGCTGAACAGACCAAGTAACCTCAGCTGCTCCTCATATGACTTCCCTTCAAGGCCCTTCACCATCTTTGTTGCCCTCCTTTGGACACTCTCCTATAGCTTAATATCTTTCTTATGTTGTGGTGCCCAAAACTGCACACAATGTTCAAATTGAGGCTGCACCAGTGCAGAGCAGAGTGAGACAATCACCTCACTTGATGTGATGGACTGGAATGTCTGAAACATTGCCAAAATCATAGAAAGACTTTTTGTCAAACTGTAAGGAAGCAACAACCTGTCTGTCGCCACCGAAGCACCCCCTTCCCCCAATGCCTTCCAACTGGAATTTGGACTGTGATCGGGGACCTGAGACAACACTATCGTCTAATCATCTCAAGTCTGAGGAGAAGTAAATGAGGGTAAGAAAGAAGAATGTATCTGTGTTAAGAATTTTTTTCCCTTCTTTTCTTTTCTTCCCTCTGTTATCACAAAGGCATTACTAACCCTATCTGGGCTCAGAGGGTGGTGGGGCAGAAGGGTTCTGGGTGTCATGGTGAAATCTCTCTGCAAACTTGTTTAGTATCATACACAAATTAGTTACGTATTCCAACACTCTCTGTGAAAAAATTACATTGTTATTGTCTGTGATTTCAAATGTGTTTTAAAAGCCAATGAGCAGTGAAAGGGTAACACAAGTTATTTGAATCTCCAAAGGCCTTTTGATTGGTTTCTTCTTTCCTCCAACATCCTTGGTTGTTCAACACATAGGATGCTGAAGCAAAACGTCGACCAGGATTTTTTCACATGGATTTCATAGTGGAACTGAATAGGAGGTTGTCAGTTTCTTGGAATAAATCAATTCTCAAAGATAACTGTTTGCTGTAGAGGAGACAGAAGGCAATCTGACATCAAGGGTAGTGTGGTAGGTTTGTGCACTGTGAGGCGGTGTAAGTGAAGTGCCCTTCAGAACCACCTAAGACCTATTCTGATGCCTGTCCTACTTGGAATTTTTCATTAAAATGAAAAACCTGTAGATTACTGTAGCATAATAAAAACAAGGTATAAAATATATTTTAGGAATTACAGTTTGCATGTCAAGTTCAGGAAAAAGGAGTTTGCTCAGCTCTGTCCAGGAGAACACAGAAGTACTTCCCACTGCTTTCTTACTGTTTCAGAACTACTGTTGCTTCCTGACACCCTATGGAAAAAACCTCATCCATGTGAATATTAAGTTGTGAAGTCCTCAGATTCTCTGACTTATGATAATGCTTTTGGAACTGTTTACCATGAAGTCCTGAGCTCTGATCCCAGAACTCTGCAATGAATTCCATTATTTCTAAGCTATATTTATATATTTATCTCTGTTCTAGCAAACAGTATTTGCTACAGCTTTTGCAAATATTTCCGGAGTTCTAGAAAGAATATCTTTATTGATTTTACTTTCCTTTAATGATTATTCACAAGAAACATAACACTGAAACACAAGGAGCTTAAACTAGCCTACTTCAGCAGAAATTCATTTCCCAGCCGTAGAAAAGATGTTTTATCCATAAACCCCACAAGAGAAAAGATTAAAACTAAAACAGTTGTTTTATTTTTTTATTTGTATTCAGATCCTATTTTTTTAAATTATGTCACTGTAGTGCATGATCTTTCATGAACTATATGTGCAAGTTCTTATCATGACCTTTCAATAAGCCTCTGTATATTCATATGTACTCACAAGCATGTTGCAGGTTGAACTTGGCTCCCAGCCAGGTCCCTGGACTATGGGAAAACCTTCCCCCCTCCCTTTCTCTCACTCCAGACAGACTGACAAAAATCACACAAAAAACCAAAAGAGCCACACTAAATTCCTAAATATATACATATTGATATTATTTACAGAAGAATTATTTACAGAAGACTGCAAAAAGGGAAAAGGGGAGGGAAAGGGAAAGGGAAAAAGGGAAAAAAGTGATAAAAGGGATGAGGGACCCAAAACACACACTCAATCAAACCCTGCAAATTAGCACAGTAAATGGTAAGATAAATCTCACCACATCCCTCAGAGAAAAGCAGGATCACAGGCCAGCAGTCTCCAGACCTCCCGTGGCAGAGCGGCAATCACTGTAGGCCTCAGCCAGATGAGCGAGACCAACGCAGTGACTCCCTGCTCCTGGATCTCACTGGAAGGGAAGAGCATGAGATCTCTAATCTCCAACTTATTTATACCCCGGTTTACGTAAAAATCGTAGGGAATATTGGGTACAATGGTCACTTCCCTGGATACAAGATCGGTCACCAGGAAGGCCTAGACCCAAAACCATCACAAAGCATCTTTCTTTAAAATCTGTCTCTAAATGTATATATATGTATTGAAGTCTGTGTGTAGTTATACATGGTTATACATATTGTTAAATTCATTTATATTTCTATGTTTATACACTCATTTGTACAGAAATATATAAATATTTTTACAGCTTGTTGAAAGTTGGTAACATTCCTTTAGTAAAGGAATGCTTAAGACACCAGTTTTCCTCAGACCTAGTTTCTTGAAACCTACATTCAAAACTAGAAAGCCTGTCAAATCACATTCAAAAATATGCATTTCACCAAATGAAATTTTCTTTGGCTTAAGACAGGACTTAACATTCCCCTGGTTGTACTCCATGAGGATATTCTCAGACCGTTTCTCCAGCCTGTTGAGGTCCATCTGGACGACAGCATGACTCTGGCATATCAACCACTCCTCTGAGTATTGCTTCCTCAGCAAACTTGCTAAGGTGCTTTAAGGCCCCATCATCCATATCATGAATGACGATGTTAAGCAGCATCAGACCCTCTACTGATCCTGGGCAAACCATTAGTCCCTGTTCTCCTGACTAAATTTTGTACCACTGCCCACTGCCTGCTGGATCTAGTCATTCAGTCTGTTTTCAACCTACCTCACTGTCTTCTCATTCAGCCCATATATCAACAGTCTCTCTCTATTAAGAACTTATGTGGGACAGTGTCAAAGATTTTACTAAAGTCAAGGAAGACAATATCAATTTCTTTCCCCTCCTCTACCAAGTCTTAATCAACACGACTCAATCAACAGATTTCGACAGTGCCCACAATCTAGATACTTTGCCATTTTTACTCATTTTTCAAAATAAAAATAGAATTTTTTAATTTAAAAATTATTCTTTCAAAATCCAGTAGATAAGCCTTTATATCTTGTATACTTCCTTGACCCCATGTGAATAAATAGGAAAATGTCAAGAATAATCTCTTTTCCTCTACTTCTCTATCTAGCCTATAGGTTGTTTGTATTGATTTGCTGGGTTTAGTTGTTTTGCTGTTTCTTTGTTTTGTTTTGTTTTGTTTTGTTATATTGTGTTGGGAAAGGAGGCTTGAGGACACTTACCTTTTTGTGGCTATATGAAAGTTATATACATATATACAAAGCTTAAGAAAAGCTAACGAGAAGCAATTACTCTTGCATTACTTATACAAATACATACATGCATGACAGCAACTCTTCTTCACAGTTAGATGTCCAGATACTGTCAGATATTTCACATGATCTTTATTCTATTGGTCAAGAGTTTCAGAGCCTCACTCGAATGTAATGCCTTGGGAGGTCAGGATCATGCAGGGAAAGACAATTTTTCTGCCAGTTAGTGCCAATCCTGTAGAGAGTCTTAATACTAGAGGAGAATCCTTGATTTAGTCTCTGAATTTCATGAGGAGATAATGGACCACTGGGGTGATGTGCTCATCATGACCTCTGCTGCTAAGCAGATGAGCTAACACAGCCTATAATACCTGGAGGTTTTTTAGGTTGCACTGTGCCTGATTCAGGGCAGCAGCTTGAAGCTGGTTTTCCACATCTCAGTGTAAGCATCTTACTGCATTATTTTATTTTTTTTTTAAGGAATCTTTTAAGTTTGTAAGTATTCAAAAGCTTTACATGACAAATGTGAAGTTGAAGGCCTGTATTAAAGCTCCTGGTTTAGATTAGCCAGAAAATCAAAATGAAAATATTTCAGTACATCTGAAATATGTATCTTAATCTTCAAGTTGAAGTGGCAGTCAGTGACTGGAGCCAACAATGATATACGGATCACATTGCCTGCCTTTTTATCATCTGTACAATAAATCACAATCCAACATACTCCTAAAACAGTGAATGAAAAGTCAGGTCGCTGGAGGATGGCAACCCAAATAACCTATTTCCAGAAATCAGCGAAAGCAAACACAAAGCAGAAGGGTGATCATGAATATTTCCCTATGTTTAGCTCTCCAATACATTCTTTCCATCAGGCACCTTCCATTCAGGGTATGAACAGTGGAGAAAAGTTGTTAGCAGTAGAAATAGTATTCACCTAAGCAGATATAACTTAATCCATTAGAATTCTTAATAATCACAGAAAAATAAGGTATTTTAGGGTGCAGTTCACTTCATCCCTAAATAGATTTATAAAACATGGCAAATGAATTGCAGCCCATTACTCTGTGTTGACTACATAGATAGACAGACAACAATGCTTATGTTGAAATAGGGGACAGGATATCCTGGACATATGGGAAATAATATCAAACAGAAATGTATGCCTTGGACCTCAATATGTCTCTAGATATGTTTGCTATTTGAAAAATTGATGCAATCTTTGTCTTTTTCCTCTTGCTCACCAAGCAAAGAAGGGAAACTAAAAGGCCAGAATTGAATAAGGCATTTGGGGATGTAAATTTGATCTTCCTGACTGTCTTAAGAAAAAAAAACCAAACTGATTAGTTTGAAAAGTTTAACCAAAATCAGGAGCAAAATAGTTTTTAATTTTATCAACGTTAGATAATTAATTAGCAACCAGTGAGCTATACTTTTGGGATCAGTATCAGTAATGCAACTGACAAACCACAATTCTAAATGCTTTCAAAATTATAATAAGCATGTACACATTTCTAAATACCCTTTTTTAACCAAAATCCTCTAAAATTTAATCCTCCCCCAGAATTTCCTCTGATCCGAGTATGGAGATCACTAGTACCCCTCTCCGGCAGTGCAGATTCACCACTTACTCACACCCTTTGAAGAATATTAGCCCTCCAGCTCTGTGTGAGAAAACCTCCCACGAGGTCCTTGCACCAAGCAGTGAGGGGGCCTGGGTGCTGCTCTAATGCTGACACCCAAATGCCAGGTGCAAGCTGCTCCTCGTGCCCTGTGGGGTAACTGTGCTGCCTGGTTTGGGCTGAGGCTGAGGTGCTGCAGGGCCATCCAGCAGGCACAAACCCAGTATGACTGTTGCTGCTTCTTCCATGTCTTTCCCATCTGCGATGAATTTTCATGGTGATGGTTTAGTTTGGATTTTTTTAATTTAAAATTTTAACATGACTCTTTTAAAATTTCCTTCTTTGTTTCAGTGTCTGAAAATTCATGGGTGGTGTTTAATTCAGCTGGTCACTGCCTTCCTTCCCAACATTGACAGCTGGGGGCAGTAGTCATCTTCCTCTTTAATGGTAATTTTTTGGACCAATTTTTTGGACCAGTTTTGTCTATTCAATCCACACACATACTGTGTGCACTCATATTCTTAACAGGTGGTGTTATCTAGGCTATTGGCCAACATTGGGTGAGAACCCCCACACTGATTTCATGCACTAATCATCGCAGCCATGTTTTTTACAAGAAAGCCAGCATCTGCTGTATATTTGGAGCTGAATAGATTTTGCCGAAAACTTGGTCCATGAGCACCAGTGTGTCTTTAATGTGGTTATTGGATCAGGCCCAGTAAGAATGAACCTTCAAGTATCATTAATTTCTGTATTTTAGGGAGCTTGTTTGGTATCTGTTCGGTTTCTGGCCACATAGAAATCTCTAAGAAGACTGTTTGCCTCTTGATTTTAGGTATCTCCAGGGTTTGTGACATTTGAGACAGGATTTAATTTTTAATCATAATATTTTAATTACGAAGTTAGACCTAGGCTGAGACATATATTTATGATTCTAATTCCCAATTAAGTCTTCCCTACACACTTTTATTTATTTGGATTTAAAATTAGCAGATACCTACTTACAGTGATGAGGTCTGGCTCTCTTCGTCTAAAGGACAACTTCAATAGGCAGGACAAGACACCTCTGAGTGAGTGTCATTTGGGATGGATACCTTTACCAATAGTATTGCTTTACCCACATAACAATTAACTGTCCCAGTCAGCAGGGATGCTTAGCTCTTACAAATAAACTCTCTCTAACTGCAAATTGAACCTCAACCAATACCACTTGTGGTTACAGTGAGTACATGCATTTTCAATATGAAAATAATAACACATAAAAATGTATAATTATATTATCTGGAAAGTCTTTCTAGAATGATAGAAATATTAAAATCACCTTTTAGAGAGGTGAATAACTCATTTTAATAAGAACTACTGTAATAATTAAAAGTGCTAATAATGTTCTTGATCTTTTTGAGCACATATATTTAAGAAGCCATTCTAGAACAAAGTAGGACACAAATTTAAAGAAGAAGCAGCAGCTGCATCTAGGCTGGGCAAGAAGGTAGGTGGCACAGCATATCTAGGAAACCTGGCCTTTTCATCTTCTAAATTCAGTCACCTACTCAAACACACTGCATTCCCTTCATTGTCAAAAGACTAAATATGCAGGAAAATAGAATACTGGTGTAACCTCAAGCCCTTACTCTAGAATACACCTGTGATGTGGAGAGTACAGGTACTGAAACTGGAGTGCCAGAAATTTTTCCCACAAACATCCATTTAGAAGTGGACCTTCAAAGTGAATTCTGTAGATGAATTACAATTAACTTTCTTTCTGGAGGAAGGAAGACCTTAGGTGACTCCCATGGATGTCTGTGGTCTAAACACTGCAGTACACAAAATTTCTGAATAAGACTAGCAGATGTGACCCAGGATATGTGCAAGACATGGAGCAGTGGCTGGAGGACAAGCCAGATACATTAAGAAATCTCTCCATAAGTGTCTAAATCTACATTATTTTGGGAATGGTTCTTCCAATTCCTCAATAATTATTCCAAAATTCTTAGTAGAAAACCCCTAAACTAAAATTTATATGTGCTCCAATAACTGAAAAATTAACAAAGCATCACTATGATAAAGAGATTTTTTACACAATTGCTGTTCTGTTTCCTCCAGGAGTTATGAAAATAGCTTAGAAATACTATTTGCAAGTTATCTGAAATTCAAGCAGATACTGGCAATTACAAGGAGAACTCATGGGGCTGTACTAGCATTCCTAATTATTGCCATTAGAGCTCCTTTAACTTGATTTCATACCCAACTAATGACCCTCACAGATTCCAAAAGTCCTATTTAAGGATTTCATGTTGTTTAACTTTCTTATGTCTTTTATACAGCATATAAACCACAGTATCTTACCCTATGCCTACCTGAAATTTATATGGCCATTCACAAGTTTGAATAAACTGATCAAAAAAATGTTCTGACTGCAAATCATGTGATATGTTTTTCAGAGAAGACTAGTGCAATGTAGTCTTTTTCTCTTCTCTACTAATCTGAAAAGTAGTTACTTCTTTTTCTATTTCTAATTATAAGACTTTTATTAATAAAAATATGAAATATACCTTCTACTTTGTACTGCTAAATATTTTACAACTATTTCTTAGTGGAAATACTGTGAATTAGCTTTGAATCATCTGCATTGAATATGTGAGTTCCTATATTATAGTACAGTAAATATTTCTGAGAATCTTCTCTGTAACTGAGGGTAAACAGCACTGAACAAACCATATCCATGCTTTTAAAATATAGTACATCCTTCAAAATTGAATTATTGACTACTGTATACAGTTTTACATTAATTTGCAAATTACATTTGGAAACTTTTTGTCAGCATACCAATCAGAGCAAGCCAAGAAGATGAGTAAGATTATTCCTACTCTACAGAAATGTAGAATTACTTTGTGTAAACATATGTGCATACACACATATATATAGTATAAACAGGTCTATATGCAATATTACAGATTTTTTTCAAATCCTGGTGGTGTTCCACAGTTCTCCTTAGGTTGCTGGTGAAGTAATTATATCTCAATCCAGCACGAAGAAGAAGAAATGTTTAAACTTTACATTAAACCTGCTTGAATCTAGTAGTTGTGACAATTTCCTTGTGGCATCATGGTGCTCAAAGAAAGAAAGGAACTACACAGGAAATAGTTTTAACAGGCTCAAATTAAGCCTTTCTGTATCTGTGGCACAGATATTCCACTTAGTGTCTCTCTGTCTCTTATATAAGAGGATATAACACTTTATATCTCCTGTCTCTTAAGATCCTGCTAGAAGTCAGAATGACAACAACTATAACAATAGGAAAAGGGCATGTATCTTTATCTTGTATAGATTTCATATGCTTTTTGATGAGGCTATCATGCAGAATTTCTGCAGTCTTTTCTTCAGATTACACTTCTGGAAGTTATAGAACTTTTTTAGTTATATAATTATTATTTAGAAAAAAAAATTCTTTAAACATTTATATTGGCAAGTAATAACATAATTCTACTCTTTTTTTGACCCTTCATTTAGGAATTAATGCCTAATTGATCTGTTATTACCATCTAGGAACTTCAAATTCTAAACATGTTATTAGGTCTCCTCAGAAAAACTTATATAGATCTCTTTTCTCTTTGAAAACATTTCAAACAGAAATTAAACTGCTTTCCAAAATCGTGTCAAGTTAAGCAACATTTTATTATGGCAGAAAACATATACACATACAAATAGGATATTCCATACTTTTGTAATGACATGTTCTAATCTGTTGCTTTAAAAAGTACTATAAGGCAGAGTTGTCTTCTTTTCCCCAGAAGTGAAAATGGCTTTAACTCTGTAACACTTTCAGTTATTACTAAAAAGCATGTCAAAACAAGGTCCTGGAATGTAGACATAATAATGATTGCTGGTGGAACAGACTGAAATAGAATAAAGAGGCGAAGAGAAGGGAAGGGAAGGTTTGGGAAGGTTTGGAAAGCGAAGGGAACAGAAGGAAAGGGGAGGGAAGGGGAGGGAAGAGTAGGAATTGGAAACTAAATCTACATCTAGTCTACTTTGTCTCTGCATGGCAATTACTGTCATCCAATCTTATTTTCAGTTCAACTTTACATTACTTCTTGCATTGTCAATATCTCTACATAGTCACTTCTTTCCATAGGGATGTTCTTCAATGCTTCATTGCTTGTCTTCTCTTCATTGCATGTTACTGTCAGTAGGAATTTGAAGTTGGACTTCACTGACCATTTGGATGCCTTTTGAACTGCTTTAGAGAATCTAAATTACATGTGAGGTGCTGTTGTTTCTGATATAGGCACTAAAATGAATTTGTGATCTCCTGGGTAGGAATTTTGAAGATATCTGCTAGGTATATGCCATATGACCTAGAACATGGGATATACTACGTCATGGAAAAGAGCATTAGATATTTATATGTGAGTAACTGAATCAAGACTTCAGTCAATACAGTGAAAGAGTCAATGCAGTTTATGCCATAGCAGACATGCACTTTTAAAGAGATGAAATGTGTTTCGACCTGCCCTGACCATAAGGGTTGGAGGTTGATTTGTATTTCATGGGTTCGCCAGGGGGTTCCAGATCATCTCTGGCCTTCATTTTAGAAGGTCCTTTATACATCCTGTGTCATACCTACCTCTATCTAGATATTTTGAGTTAGATGTTTATGTGTCTGAATCAAGTCTTATAAGTCTGAATCAACAGCTCAAGTCATAGACATCTGTTCATTTGAACAGGAGCCTAAACACAAAGCTTAGATTAAACCTATATGGCTGACACACAGAGTAGGAGAGATAAATTTGTGCTGAAACATTAGCATTTTCTTCAAACCTTCTTCATATTTCTTACTATCTTCTGTTGAAGGGCAGATACAATCAGCAGAGAAGCAAAACTCAGGAGAAACTGGGTATTTTAACAAAATAAAAATCTGAACAATAACTGTGCTCAGAACTCAGATTAAAAGTCAAGAAATTAGAAATTATATTGCAATAAAGGATAGGTAGGTTAAAGGCTGAGAAATAATTAAAATTAAAGTTATAAGAAAAAATAAAACTAAAGATGTAAGAAAAGAATCAGAGTTAAGACAAGAAGAAGTTCAGGCAGAACTTCTATTAAGTGACATATTGAATAGCAACATCAGCTGAAGCGGCTGATACATATGAAAAATAGTGCAATTAATCACTGTTCTAGAGGTAAAAAATATGACGGCTTCTTTGTAAATTTGGCCTTGAGGAAAAGGAGGACATATGCAACAGTTTGAAACAAGCAGAAGACAAACAGTGGGAAAAAAGAGATCTATAAAGTGCTTGTACAATTTTGATGATTATGGCAGTCAGGTTTCCTCTTGGTACTTAAATATCTAGGCTTTGAGGTTCTCAGTGCTGAAAGGTTATTATTCAATTTAAACATTAACATTTTCCAATTGCAAAAAGAATAAAAGAAAAACTCATTTCAAAAAAAGTGGTCTAGTACGCAGAGGTATACATTTGAAATCTCAATTGTGTTTGTTAACTTGGTATTAAAACTTGAAAACACTTCTTAAATTACTATTTTTCAATTAATTAATTATTTAATTTAAAAAATAAGATATTTAGTCTGTCCATATTTTCTTGGCAAAGTAGTAGCTTATCATCTTAACAGAACTCTGAAGAATATATATTATGGTTTCATAATTATGTGTGACAGTAACAGTCAACCGATGATCTAGTGAGTAGTTGTTGTAAAACCAAATTTTCACTATGAAATTATAACTATATATTTTTTATTTTTCCTTAGATATAGCATTTAAAAAAGAAATGGACATTGAACTTGTAGCAGATTATTGTCACAAAGAACATCTACCAATCTACAAGAACATCTACAAAGAACATCTACCAATCTCTATGAAGATTCTTCCCCATCTTTAACAAAATGTATGTAGATATTTCCATTTTGCAGAACTAATAAGAAAAAGGATTTTACCATTGTCGCATATTCTTTTTATTATTGATATGGTTATTACCTACTTAGTAATTCACTAATTAATCTCGAGGAGGAACGTGATTAAATAGCATAAAATAGAAAGGTTGTGTCATTCAAGCTGTACAAGCGCTATTTTAGTCCTCTAAACACGATGTGAAGAAGCGACAAACTTGATTGTTGCAATTGTGACGTCTATTGGTCAAAGTGGTGGTCTTGGTTTTGGTTCCTCTGGGATGGGGTTTAGCCCCGGAGACACAAAGTTTGATAATATATGCTTAGGTTTACACAGGAACACACGGGTATCTCCCCTTGGAGGGGAGTTTTATGCTGTCTGATGCCACACTGTGGATCTGTTGCAACACTGTGGATCAAGTGCAGTCCTCTGCTGGAAGGCCCCAGAAATGAGTCTGCTGGCACTTCAGCGGTCTTTGATGGTTTATGACACCTTCTAAGACAGGACAGATACCTCCAACGTCAGTGTAGTTGAACCAATTATGCCCCATCAGAAGGGATATATACCTTCAGGCCTATGTATGAATGTCCCGATACTTCCCCAGAGAGTTTTCACACCTGAGCCAGTTGAGTAAGGGAGGACATTGGTATGATAAAAAGCATTATCCCACCTCACAGAATCTGCTTCATATCAGGCTCTTTCTTTACCAGGCTCAAAACCCAGCCTGTTGCTAAACAAAGGTTGATTTGTCATGGTCACCCTCTCATGCTCACACCTTTTGCGTCTGGTCTGTTACCTTGTATGTAGCCAGCAAAGCACCTGCTGCTTTTGCAAATGGCTGATTATTTGAGTCATTAATCATTAACATTTCAGTCTCTCACAACAACTCAAATTAGTCATGGTTTGAATTATTAGATTGATGCCACACAGGTCAGTGTCTAGGAAGAAGATGGAATCAGATAACTTCACAGGTTGTTACTGGGCTTAATACTTTTGCAACAGGACCAGAATGTTTCTATTCCTTACATTAGGTCTTCCTTCACTACAATCTCTCTCTGAGTCCCAAGAGATAAAAACTCATCTACTTTCTCTAACTAATCAGACTCTATCAATGCAATCAGGCCCCCCTCCCCATAAATAGTATCTTAGAAAGCATTCTTCCAATATAAGTGCTATTTCTGTGATTTGCTATGTACAATCCCATGTACTACTTGTCTTGAGAGTGCTGAAATCAAATAGGTTTATGTATTTTGGTTAATTTTCTAAAATGTAAGGTCAATATCTTACCACAATATATAGGTTTTAATAGAAAATGTACTCCTGGGATGATAAAACCTCAGTCCTCTACAGCTTCTGGAACATGTATTTTTTTTTCTGGTATTTATATGAGTATATGTGAGTTCATGTCAGGCTGTATATAATGCCCAAAATAGATTTTTTTTTCTTCTGAAACACAATTAATACATCTGGATATTACACAAGAGTCAGAAAACCTGAAGGGGGAAGACACTTGTCAAGAAAACAACTTAATTACATATCAAAACTAATTAAGACACACCTTTCAAGATTTTCAGGGTTTTTTATAAGAAATTTGGTGCAATGGACTTATTCCACTGTGGCAACTGTCTGTTATGCTACTGTGTTTCCCAAATGAAAAGTAAGGAACAAGTAGCTTAGGGAGTGATAAAATCATCTTACACAAGAGAGATTACTTTTTGCTGATTATCCTGAAGACTCATTTGCTTATACTCTGGAAATGATCCGCTGAGGGTTTTTTCCCTTTTTTTAATTTTTTTTTTTTTTATTTGCTGTTGCAAATAAGTTTTACATTTGGGGAAAGTTTTACTTGACTCGTTTATTTAAATCGTTCGGGACCATGAATTGAGATTGTTCTTTATAGTTGATTCCTTCAAAGCATTTGTTTCTCACCCCAAAGAATCCTACACAGTGCCGAGGCATAGGTGAGTCTAAATTAATGCCCTTTTTGAACATAGATTCATTTATGCAGGAAAAGACCCTTAAGATCATTGAGTTCAACTATTAACCTAATGCTGCCAAGTCCACCACTAAACCATGTCCCTAAGCAATACATCCTCACGAATTTTTAATATCTCCAGGGATGGTGACTCAAACACTTCCAGAGGCAGCCCTTTCCAGGGCTTGACAACCCTTGCAGGGAAGAAATGGTTCCTAATATGCAATCTAAACTTCCCCTGGCACACCATGAGGCCATTTGCTCTTGTCCTATTGCTTAGGAGAAGAGACAGACCCCCACCTCACCACAGTCTCCTTTCAGGTAGTGCGACGGTTGATGGGAAGGGGAGGGGGATCTCCATACCCAGGGGTTCTCAGCCCCAGGGATATGGAGGGGATA
>JAWWES010000001.1:57677825-57697892 GCA_035583135.1 Lophotriccus pileatus
GCTCCCTGACCGGGAATCGAACCCGCGGTCTCAAGGGTACCAGCCCTGCGTCTTAACCACTAGACCACCGGGGGTTCCCAAATTATTAAAATGAAATACAGACACATTTATTTGCAAAGATGACAAGACCTACTGAATTTAACATTTTCATCCCTGTGGAGTGCAGTAAAAAAGGCAATTATTATTTATCATAATACTGAGGGAGAAATTCACTCCCTGGTAGAGAACACCATGATGAAAACTTACTTCTCCATAAGGTACTCTGTATTCTATTCAGTTACATCTAGGAAAAAACAAGTTTCAGTAAGGAAATGATGAACTAAACATCTTATGTGGAGGAAGGATGAAATTTTGAAGGTTTCACTGTCTTGATACTTATTTTTTCATGCTTGAGCACCCAACAGATTGGAAAATCCCACACTGCATTTTGGACATGCTTATTGATTGTGTTAAGAAATGAAAAAAACCTGGATGGGGGTTCTGGATAGATTCTTTTACTGAGATGGATAGACCTTCACCAAGGTAAGCCAACACACAGGATGAGATTCACCTTAGTTTCCTGACATTCAGGTGATAGGTATTTTTTAAAATAAGCCTTGAAATTTTCCTCTGTAAGAAAGAGAGATGTAGACAACTTCTGGAGAGTAATTCCTGTATCATAAGATAGGTGTCTAAGAGAGGTGAGATATACAGCTCTCTGGCAGTGCTTATCTCACATCAGTGAATATAAAAGGAGCTACACAACCGGTTTGGATTGCATACCTGATTTTAGGACAAATAAATCTTTCTTTTAGATTTTTGTTAGAATTTTCCATATGAAGGATAGCTCATACATATTTTCTGCAAACAAACCCCAGCATTACATTAGTTAAGGCAAATAACTAACCTAAACATTGAGAAATATACAAAATTTCATGTCAGGACACAAATTTTCAAACACTAGAGTGTGACAGAAGTCTTACTTTATACCTGAAGCCACTCAGCAATGTGTGTAAAGGCCTAGAGTTTGTTGTCCTGGTTTTGGCCAAGGACAAGGTTAATTTTTTGCAGTAGCCATGAGGGGCTGGAGCCTGGAGCCATGTGGGCATGGTCAAGACCCTAATGTTATTTGACATAATTGTCAGGGCAGTGGAAAGAACTCTTTCTCTCTGGCTTCTGAGAAGGGTGTTCCTTCCAGGGAGAGAAAGTGTGGGGAAGACATGGTCAGTACTGTTGTGAATTTCCATGTAAATAATTCTTTCTCTTATACCTTTTGTTTTTAATATTGTTGCTGTTGCTATTAATTTTCTTATCTCATTGCAGTTTCCAGTACATTGTTCTTATCTCAACTCATGTTCTTTGTCTTTTGTGCTTTCAATGTGAGGGGGAGGAGAAGCAAGTAGTGGAGTGGTTTTATTGGGAGTACTAAATTGGAGAATACCATTTCTAAAACACAATATTTGTCCATTTTATATTTGCCACATGCTTCTAATCCCACTCATACACCTAAGAAAACATGAGGTTTAAAACAACGGAAGTATTTGAATCAGAAGTTTCTGGTTCAGTTGTTCTTCCATCTTTCCAATTATACCTGTGTTTCTGTAGGGAGTCTGGAGACAGAAAGAGGGCGGTTGTACATACAGACAAATGAGACTGTAGGAAAATAAGGCAACAGTTCAGGAGCATCCTTCATTATCTACTTGTTCAGGCATGTTAGTGGCCATAACATGTCATTTAACACTGTGAGGATCAGTCAGAACCATATTGTTCCCTGTAATACTGAGGGTCAGTGGCAGAGAAGGTGATACAGTTGTGTGTTTATCAGTGATACCACAAGGCAAAGGTCCACAGGAACAGGCTACAAACTTTCATTTGAAAGAGGTTACTAAGGCCATTAACCAGAATTGTGATTTCCAAGCATTGTCTAAAGTTCAGGCATTCTCACATTACCAGATCAAATGCCATGTTGCAGATTTTCCTGTCTTTTTTTCTGAAAGTCAGCAAAGTGTTAACACAATGTGCATGTATGTAGCAAGTCTAAGTTTAGGGTAACTACAGTCTTGAATTTAATCTCTGGAAGTGTGATATAGGGACATACCATGTGTGTTCAGTTTGCCTGGACAGGTTTGGAAAGACTGGCAATCAGGACTGCTAGGTCCTGCAAGATCCTTCACACAATACTTATAGGTATATAAGTACTGTTTCAATGCACATATGCACATATGAACTTATGAAGAAAAGGTGAACTACCCTACCCACTTAGTATTACTTTCTTATCTCCTACTGCCTGAACCTTCCCATCCAAAAAATGTCAGGCTAAAGAGTGGAGAAATGGGAAGATGATAATCATCCTGCCTCTCCTTCTGGCTGGAAGGTATATACCTCTTGAAAACAGCTTTTGAAATTTAAGTCTGCTACATTTCTCTAATTTGCGGGTTTGTGTGGGTGTTGTGTTTTTTTTTCCTTCCCCCGTTCCTCCTTCCCCCATCCTGTTTTCTGTTGTGTTTTCTTATCCCTATTGTTAATGTAGAATGCTGGAATCAGGCTTTCACCTTGTTTAGTTTTTGAGAGTAATATTTCCTCTTGCATTTGCTATAGATGTTAACCCCATTTCTCTTTACAACCCTTCTGGGGCACATATCAGTTTAGTTTTGCTCTCTTAGCCAGCAGATGTTTTATCCTTTCTTTTGCCTTTCGGTAATGTCACTATCACCATCAACTTCTAAATATGTAAGTCCACCAGGGACATAGTTCAGACTGACAGCATCACAAATTAATCCTGGGCCCAATCCTGCTGCTTTTACTCAGCTAAATCCTGATTTCAGGGGCACTACTGCCTGGATTTTCTGAGGCTTTCAGTGGATGAAAGAATCTGCCTATCTAGCTAAATTTGATGCTTGCCCACACAAGTAAGGGAAACAAGAAACTGCATTTTAAAAGCACAACAATTACACATTGTTTGGGTATGTGGATTTGTTTCGTTGGTTTTTTTCTGCAAAAACTCTTTTTGCCCTTATGTGCAGACTGCCAGCATAACATAATTTATTACAGATTGATCTAGACAAGATAAAAATCTTCTGTGATTAAGATGTTGTGGCATCTTGAGCTTCTTTTTATGTTTAAAATGTAAAGTGGAGATAAAGATTTGTGATCAAATTTAAAGTGTTTCTAATAGGGATTAAATTTAGATTCCATTAAGCAATTTTTGTATACATCCTAAGCAGCAAATGTTTGTTGCAAACATATTAATTGAGTTTTAATTATAAGATAGATGTTTACATGATATGACTGCTAAGCTTTCTTGAAACTGTTTCTAGTAATAAACTTACATTCTGAGACATATTAATGAATGTTTTAACTGAGTAACTCAGTTATAAGATGAAGCAAGATGCAATAACAAAAACAACGTAAACCCCATGGTTAGATACAAACTAAGAAGTCAGGCATTTCATACAATCTTTATTGTTATAATTAATTTTTCACTTGAATCCATCTTCTGATATTGTAATCAAATCAACATATATTAACTGCAGCAGCTATAGTGCATACATCATGCTGAGCTGAGTAATTATTGGCATTGGACAGTTAAAGAATACTTACTCATAAAAAGATTTTTAGATTCACCGGCTATATGATAAAACACATATAGTCGTACAGCAAAACACTTCATAATCATTAGCCTTTTGTAGGCAGCTGCTTAACCATGACATTGGATACTCTTTTTATTAAATCTTCTTTTCCCGGTCTTTTTTTGTTTCCTGATCAAACTGTTTTTCATATATAAATGGTCCATGTGGATCTCTAATCTACCTCAAAACTGGAGAAACTGAAGCAAAGATTTTCAAAGATTTGGTTGAATGCAAAGGTGCTATTCTCTGTTTTCCACATGAGGGTAGCAAGATAAAATCCTGGGATCTGGAGTTATGGATGACTTACAAGTATCACAAGAAGATATTAGATTACATCCCAGGAAAGTGCACAGCATGTATGGGTTGGTAGTGATTCCTGGCACAGTATTGACCCAGTGCCTTTCCTGTTCACCACAATATGGGAAGTTTATTGCAAAAATATATACACCAAGTGAGACTGCTTAATTGAATTGCACTCAAATACACTGAAACATTAGCTTGATTTTGTTTTAAAAGGATCTTTTGTTGTTTTTGAATAATAACAGAATAATATCTCACAGCACTGTCATGACATTTGATTAATGTTTGTGAAGTGTTTGGAGACCCTTACTTGAAAGGCACTAAAAACTACAACATATTGTTATTATCTTTTCTCTGAATTCCCCCAAGTTCCAGGTGGCTCATAACATTTTAGGGTAAGGCTGTCAGAGTAACCCCATAGACTCCATTAAAGCAATATATTTCACCTGTTACTGATAATTTCCATTTTATGTTTTCAGATTTTCCTAGTTCCTAGTCTATCCTTCAACTGAGTAATGTATGAGTCAGAATTATATATCTGATATGATGAAAATGGGGTTGTTCCCAAGGCTGGAACTTTTAATCTTGACAACCTGTTGATAAACTGCTTTTACAATAGTGTCTCTAAAATAAATAAAAAAAATAATAAAAAAATAATAATAATTAAAAAAGACAAGTGAAATGTGTAGACTGTGCCAGGTATCTCTCAGAGGTTTAGTATGTGCCAAATTATTATACTGAGAAATTCCCAGCTGTACAAGCAGATCTTAATTTCTTCCAGTTTGTGGGTTTCACTTTTTCTGAAAAAAGAAAGAAAAAAAGAAGCAGCTGTGTTGGTTTTGCATTTCTGAGGCAGAATTTGGATCAGATATTTTGAAGTAAGCCCAAGGCCATACGAAGCAAGGAGTGTGGTAGTACAAAATGACTGTGCTCTGTGTGCATGTGTATCTAGATAAACCATAGTCTGATATGCAATATTTAATGGAATTTGAATGTTACCTTTCTCTGAATATATTGGTTAACTAAATTGCTGCTGGCAATTATTCTTCCAATAGTGTAGAATCTTTGTTATGGGAAAGCTTTCTTATATATTTAGTTGTTTTTCTAGCTTCTCAGTGCTTCAGGATGAAAATAGAGCAGGACTCCGGCAGATATTTTAAAACAGAAACACAAACCAAATTTTTTTGATGTTCCTGTCACAGGGCTGGGTAGGGTACAACAGTAGGAAAGAAACACTCAGAAGCAGTCCTGCCACTGTCTACTGACCTGAATACAAACAAATTAGGAACCACACCAGTATTCCTATTTCTGTGCCCTTCCTTTCCTCCCACAGCCTTCAGGAAAACAAAATATATATAACAAAAAGAAGAAAACCCAGAAAGTTATACAATTACAATGTATTTCCTCCTCCTGTGGTATATTTCTTTGAGCTTTAGACTAGCAGACAGCAATGCAGCAGCAGAGTCTTAGCACACAAAATGTCTCCATTAGTTAAAGCAAACCATATGATACGAGCAACACAGTGTGCCAGAAATCCTTACAGTCAAACAGTAAAAAATATCCAGAGAAAAAAAAACCATAAGCATAAAGTAGTAGGAGCTTCACTATCTTGTTTAGTTTATCAAAGATGGAGGGAGGTAGAAGAAAAATAGGGGAAAAATATGTTTAAGAATCACACTTTAGGTTATTCCAAAACTGAGGCAATTTTCAATTTAATTTTTTTTCTCCTTAAATTTCTCTATCAATTCTATTTCTGTCCATTTAGATAATGGAAATACTAAGCTTTCATTAAAAAAAACGGTACTCCTAGCACAGATGGTAATGACGATAACCATGAAAACATCAACTAAGTATAAACCAGAACAGCAATGACATTCGTATATTGCCAACGGTTTGAAACAGTAACTGAAAAGAAACCCTAGTCCAGTATATGATCCGATCCATTTGTCTCCATACCTGGTTTACTCCTGCTATGTCCAAGCTGTATGACCTAAGGGCACCTCCAAACAAACAGGTCTGGATGGACTGCCTAATACGTTTTCAACCCGTTGCAAGCTGTGCCCAAGCCCCTCCTCTCTTGCCTTCCGCATGCTCTGCTCTCTGCAGTGACCCAGGTGTAAAAGATGAGATCGGTGGTGCACGGCCCAAGAAGGATCATGATTTCGATGATCCCATGACAAGGCTGCAGACAATGCACCCGTAGGACTTCTCAGAGACAGACTCTTAACCCTCAGTCTAATGTCCCTTGTTCTCAAGAGCAAGGGAATTTAAACTTTGAATTTCAGTAAGACAAATTTTCACTGTTAATAACAACTTTTCCCTACATAGGACAATCTTTCTAGTATAATTTAGGTTGTGGTTTTAAATGGACACATCTAGATTACTTGCACAGGGAAAGGGGTTTAGCACTCATTATACAGTAACAGAGACAATTCTATAGGCATAATTATGCTGAAATACACCCCCAAATAGTTGGTTTTGTGTAGAAAAAATATTCTTTTTTGTTGTGTACATTATTTCACTAGCTAAGGAAGCTCCGGGAGCAACCAGGATCTCTGGGGCAGTCCCTCCTTGCCCCTACTTCAGATTTCCTTAAGCTTTGCAATGCTCAAGAAAAGAATTACAGGGATAAGCAAAGAAAACTTAAACTAGGACAGCTGTTACAGAAAGATTTTAAGGAGCAAAGAACAGAGTTCATCTCTCAACAGATCTTTTGGGGGGAGGTTGATCTCAGTTGTATTTTTTTCTTACAGATTATATAGAGAATATCCTGTGCCTGAAGTAACTGGCTGTGTGGTACATTCCCTGCAGCCCAGAGTATTCGGACATGACCCCAAATATCTAACCTCTCAGTCTTTATTATTTTTCATCCCATTATCTTCCTACTAACACAATCCCCACTAAGAAATGGAAAATAGCAAATCAGGAAAGAAAAACACCAGACATAGAACAAAACAAAGTAAAACAAAAAAGCTCCAAACGCTCACAAGAAAACACAGTGGAGTTGATTTTGATGGTTCTGTGCTTTTCTCTGTCCCCTTTTTTTTTCTTTTTTTAGCTGCCTTGTCTGGATTGTAAATGCACCAGACCTTTTATTCTGCTTGCACAGAGCCCAGAATGATGTGTTTTGTTTGATTCCTAAGAACTTTGATAGTTAGGGTGATAAAATAGAAGCATCTAAAACTCCTTCACTGATAATCCTCTGATAAAGAATATTCCTCCGATTTGATAATCCCAACAGTTTAGCCTTTTCCCAATTTATTTTTATGCATAAAAATAAAAGTATTAAAATTCCGGCTCCACTTTTTCAAATACAGCAGCAGAATGCTTGTAACAAAAGGCCAAGCCTTTCCCTCTAAAATCTGGACATAACACAGAAGCCAAAAGTTCTAGCTTCTCCTTAACAGCTTTGCAATACAGGAATGTGCTGTCAGTACCAATATCTAACTTCAGACATTCTAGGAATGGCATAAACTAAGCTTAACTTCACAAAAAGATAAAAGCATATGGAAAGCTGTGTTGATTTTAGTGTTTATGTATCAACTGCCACATATATGTTTACACATACATAAGCATATATGCATACATATATATATATATACACATAGAACAGAAAAGGCACATGTGAGAGAAAGTCCTAAAGTTCAGATATACATACATTTATATAAGCATATGTGTATGTATGCCATACACAAATGCACTGCACTGTTTTAAGTTTGACTTTATAAACTTACTGGTTGAACATGCCATAAAATTGGCCTTTGTTTTGCAAAGGAAGGCACTACCCTTGTTGGAAAGGGTAATTATGTGTTTTGAGGCTCTCATGCTACTGGTAAAATGCAGTCTTTAAGCTGCAGTATCTGAGTTCAGAAAAATAACAACAGCAACACAACATCCTGCAATAAAAGACTATTTTGACCACTAGCTCTTTAGGAATGAATTGTGAACTTGAACTCATCTGCTCAATATTATAACAAAAGAAGAAAATAAATCAGCCCATAAATATGGTAGTGTTTCACAAAGCAAATGAAATCTTAAAAATTATTGGAGTACACTTTTTTTAAATGTTTTTTTCCCTATGGTGACTTGATTCCCTCAACTAGCAGTGACCTCCTTGGTTAGTTACTTGGTATAACTTTGCACAAAAAGAATGTTTGTCCTTAAGAAAGATAATAAAACTCCAATAGCAACTTATTTTTATAAAGCTTACATTATAAGCCAAATATGATCTGACAGTGTCCCTGTAAAGCCTCTTTGAAGTACTGAAATGTAGATTATAGTTAGAATCTGTGGGTGTTTTTTTATGAAGAAGGTATTAGGATTTTCACTTTTCATCTTTGTTTTAGAATCACTCTCTTGACAAAGTCTGTGTGAACTCTCTTCAGATGCTTCAACATATTTGTCAGACCACTGCACAGCAATGCAGAGCATATTAATTCTTGGCACAAGTGTTTTGTCTCCAAGGAACATCAGGGCACCTTCTGTCCTGTAATTAAATTGAACCTGCTCTTGGATCTGTTTATCTGAGCTTGTGCCATCTTCTGACTGACAACCCTGTGGTGATGTATTGGTGCAATGCATCATCTAAGTAGAGGCTGTGATGATGTGTGACCGGTGCAGGTTCAGTTTAATCCTGGCACCAAAGATGGAGCACAGGGCAGTACTGAGCCCACCAGTATTTTAGTGTGACTGTCACCAGGGCATGGAGCAGGGGTGAGCAGGTACATGATATAACTGTTCACAGTATGGAAGTATGCATCTTTTTACATGACAGACTGGGGTTTTATGAGCCACACAAGCAGGCTGAGCAGTTTAAATTTCTCCAGAACACCTTTATTGGTATGAGATTGGGAATAGGTGTTAATGGAGGTAAGAGGAGGGGAACTATAAATCTTTGTCAGAGATTAATCAATTTTGGGAAAGGACAATATCCATCTCCTTAAAAAAAAAAAATCCATATTTTGGAAAATAAAAAAAAAAAAGAAAGCAACAGATTTTCCTCTGATTTGGACATTTTTTACCTCACAGCATCCCTTCTCTCTATTTGAATCCATCAGTGGATCTCAAGGATCCAGGGATTTCTTTTTAATTCAAGAACACATAGTCTTTAACTTTTTTTTTTTGTTTGTTTGATACACAGTGTGATTGTATTAATTGTTGATGATCTATTCAACACAGTATCTCTCAGAATTAAATTCAGCATTCAGGAAATCAGATCTATTTGAGAAGCATCTTTTAAGCACATGATTGTCTTTAGGCCTATGCTTAAGTCAATAAATGAGACAAAGTTTAGTGGCTTTCTTCAATCAGGGCAAAGGTAGTCTGTGTTGACAGCTTACAGCTTTAAGCATAAACACTAACATTATTTTAAGTTTTAAATATCCATTTTAAATGCAGTGGTATTTAAATCAGCTTTCAAAACTAATGCATTCTATAATATGAGAATTTTAAGACTTAAATTATGCAACCAAAAAAAAAATGTTTAAAAATGCTAAAGTAACATTCACCTTAACAGATTATGTCCAGTCTCTAGAATAAAGTTAAACAAAACAAAATGAAACAACAAACCAACCAACCAACCAAGACACAACTCTTCTGTTTTGGTGAACTGAAATTCATGATAACAAATTTGGAACCCATTACATATTTTTCATCTTCTCTGTCATACGCATTAAGTAACCATTTTCTGGAAGCAATTTTAGTTGCTTCAGTACAAGACAACTCGTATGTATACAGAATGGGAAAAAAAATCTTTTTAACTTCTCATAATATATTCAAAGGGAAAATTAAAAAGTTTTCTATTTCATTTTTCTCAGAAAACTGAGTGCATTATTAAGATCTGTGAGAACAAATGAACTTTCCGATACTAGACTGTTTTTAAGGGCTGATTTGAACTTTCTGATACTAAACTGTTTTTAAGGACTGATTTTTTTAAATGTAATTTTTTCTGTACATTTTCATTCACCAGTAAAAGCGTCATATACAAATAGGAAGTGATCTTAATTTGTTTGGGATCTCTGTAATATATGAAAAGATAGAAACCCTTTTTTGATGTAAAACTTAACTTTAGCTATAGCTTTGTGAATATGTGAATCAATAATGAAATTGTGTCTTGTTTGTTAGTACTCATTTTATTTGATTGCATTCCAGCACTTTCACAGATATTTACACAACTTAAACACCCTTTTCTCAAATGTACCTCTTCAAAACGATTTAGTGTGACAGGGCGCTTGACTCCTGTCCCCCTCTACTCAAACACTGTGCTATTTCAGTGCAGCTTGGTACTCATGGAAAGGGTAGCCTTGGTCATCATGTTCAGAGGAACTAGAACCACAGTAATCCCTCTTTCCATTTCTTCTCTCTAATGTCTGGCACAATGTTTTAGGACCATGCAAAACATACAGCCCTGATGCACCAGACCAGCACCTTTCTCCATTTCTTTCTGTTGTTGGACAATACTGAGCATGACTTCTGGGAACGTGGAAAGCTTAGCTGGCTGTATTATCCTGAAAGCACCGAAGACTTTGAAAAAATGGTGCCTTCTTTTGTTTAAAGTTGCAAGACAGACATTATTTTTCTGAAATGTACTGAAATAAAATCTCCAGCTGAGCTGCAATTTTAGTAAGCTATCTGGCCTACTCCTTATATCCCTTATGCAACTAAGCTTAAGCATCTTAATGAACTTTAATGTTAAGTTAAATGCTTAAAGAAAACAATGCAGATGGAAAAGCCAAAACCAGAATAAAATCTTTCCAAATGAAGTACATTTATTTTACTTTTTCCTACAACTGCTCTATATAGCTTACAGGCAAATTACAGGTATATACAGGCTACAAGCAAATAGGACCTTTCAGCATACTATATGTCTACAGAAACAATTGCTTACCCAGGGAAAACTCATTACTGGTAAACAATCCCATTTTAAGATCTCTAAGGAGGTAAACTGTCCAGAAACAACACCTAGGTAATAGCTACCTATTTATCTGCTATACTGGAAACAATCTTGCTTGCTTTTTGGTTTTTTTTTTGTTGTTTTTTTTTCCTCCAACACACTTTCTATCTGAGTTTCATAGTTCAGTTAATTAGGAGTTAGACATGCTGCAAATTAAAGTCTGAAGCAGTTTTGAACTCTCAGATTCCCATGGACCAGGCAAGTTTGCTTATATGTGCTCTGTTTCCACTCCTCAAATGTCCTTTAGAGAAGGTTAAGATTTCCAGTTGACAGGACAGCATGTGTTGGCCAGTTTCAATATTCCATGTTCTGGGATAAAATATTTTGTGAACGAAGAATTCAACAATCTCTTATATTTTAATTTTGATGATTTCTGTTTTCAGTTTGCTAGAATTAGTTTTCTTCTGATCTGTGACCTTTAACATATTTCCTGATTTTACAGTGTAACCAGATGCAAGTGAGGAAAAATACTTGTCAATCTTGTTTTCTTAGGTATTTTCAGAGCTAAAGAAAGCCTATATAGAAGACACATGGAAAATTATTTCTGTTTTAATGCTCTGTTGTTTCAATAATTTAAACAGTATTAATGGTGCATGCCTATGTCTGTAAGGAACTTATTTTCCTTTGAGACTCCTCTGGAAAGCTGTCTATGGCCATGTCTTCTATTATGAAAAATGCAAGATATAGGATTCAAAAGCAGTTTTCATGGGCATGAATCTGTATGTTTACTTAATAATTAGCTAACACTACAAAACAAGTTAAAAAAAGAAAAAAGAGGGAGCATACAATTTAGGATTATTTATTACCATCATATTCGGTGCCATGTATATATATTTATGACAAATGTAAAATTTTTATTCCTATAGATGATAGCTATACTTAACTACCTAAGAAGCAAGCAAAACCAGGAAAAATAGGTACTTACAATACACCATTTCTTCTTTTATTTTTTTGTGAACACTGAAACATTTTGTATTTATAATAGGCTTCATTCCTGAGTTAGAGGTGCTTTATAAGTGCCTAGTCATCATCAGTATTTTATTTAAACCCACTATATATCTACAATTTGAAAAGAACCCTTTTTCCTTAAATGTGTATACATACTTGAAAAAAAAGAGTTGATCCATGTGCTAGAGGCAAGCTTGACATAACTATAAATTGTTACACAGGTAATACCCAGACCTGGAAAAGTGTATTCATCCAGTACAGTATAAATATTACTCCAAATCCAAGGCTTCTCAAAACTATAAATTTACTTATTCCTTCAGCATTCCTTCTCTTTTTCAGGCTCAAGACTTTTCCCTTCTATCTTTAAATGTCTGTGCAAAAAAGAGAAAGATGAGCTTATCAAGCTTATTAAAATCTTCTAAATAAGTTTAAAATAATTAAACAGGTACAAATATTGGCACATACACACAAATAACAGAAATGGAAGCAGAAAAGTATTAGGAGATAAAATGATCCTTTATTTAAAGGATTAAAAGAAAGATATTGAAGTCCTTGCCTTAGGAAGCATGTTTAGTTCAGCACGTCAGTCAACAGAAAATTCATCAAATTTTGCTTTGGTGTTCAAAATTGGCTAAGTGGTTACCAAGAATAAGAGCCTGTTTGATTTCTAAAGTGTATTTTCCAGGTAGCTCAGTAATCAGAATGGAGCAAGCTTCCTTCAGAATTGCACAGACAACAGGAAAGCTTATCACTCTGTCTCCTTCTACATGGGGTGCCTCTTTCAAGTAAGATAAAGCTAATCAAAGCCTCAAGCATTTGTGGCAGGAGAGAGTGAATTAAACATACAGAAAACACTAGGTGGTCTTGTCTTTGTAAGCAGAAATAATTTGATGTGTGCCTTTATATTTTAATTGAAATAAAACTCAGAGATACTGAGTGCAGCAAAGAGAAAAATCATTGTAATGAATGAATCAAATAATGTGTGGTCTTAGATGCCTGTCTAAAATTGATAAATATTATATAAAGGATCTTTCACTTTTGCTTCTCTCTGTCCTTGCTGTTTAAAATGAAGCTGTTGCAGTATCGATAAATAAATGTGTTCCCCAAGGCGGAAGCAATTCTCATTCACCTCCACTACACTGTCCGCTATCACAGTGGATTGGCTGACCATACAATTCTGATTTTGAAATTTGAATTTCAAGAAGTGATATTGAGCTGCTTTGAGTTGTCATAGCAATTGCTTTTTTAAAAGAGATAAGTAGGTTTCAGGTTCCTAAATAGTGCTGCATCAGGAGCATTTTAGAAATGATAATGGAGCTTTAGGACTCAGTATTCAGAATTGTTGTATTGGAATGATCACATAATTTATGAAAACACATGCCTGGATGTCCTTGACTGCTTATGACAGCAGTAATGAGAGCAAACACAGCCAACTTCAATTTAAACATGAATAAATATGAACCTTTCTGACATCAACTGTCCTTCCTTTGACAGTTTCACTATATACTAACTAAAGAAAACATAGCATTATTCCAGACCAGATTTCATTTTAAAAAACAATCTAGCTCTTTATTGTCAGCACAGAGAGCTAAAGATGCTATAAGATAACAAAACACTTTTATTTCTTCCTGCATTTCAGCCATTGGAAATAATGTTGAAGCTGGCTGGTGTGGCAGGGCTTGCAACCACACTGTTCATGAATACTACAAAAATGGCAATTGTGTTGCATATTTACATATAGTAACCATATATTTAATATTGACTAAGATTCGTGCTGGCATGAATAATGTCTGAATTATATGTGCATAATCAATCATATTTATATTGCATATATAGCTATCACAGAGGGAGAAAAGCCACTGGCAGTTCAGCACACGTGGAATCTGGACTATTGTCTGTAAAGGTCTGCCTTTCTCCATTGACTCTAAAAGGGTCAGTTAGGGGACTAGCCTATTTGCACAGGGACCTATAGGTGGATGGTTTGAACTGCTCTTTCACTCACAAGCACAAACTTAAAGAATTAGGTTTATATACCTCTTTTTATCTGTGTTTCATGGGTCATTTGGGGAGCTTGTCTAATTTCACCCGGCATATTTCATTGATATATGTTAATCAGAGGTAAACCCCCAGGTTTCTTTGAATATTCATTGACAAGAAATTTTAGGGAGAGATATACCACTTCAAGTTACCTTTTCCTACTTCTCCATTGAAGCAATGGCTTTGACATTACCTTAAAAGTGTGATATCTGTGACAGCATCAAACACTAAAACTACTGATGAGTAAATGTCTCACTCAAACCCAACTTCCATTTTTTTGGCAGTGTACCCTGAACTTACAGCCTATGCACTCAAGTCCCTAAAATCTTTACAGCCTGACAAAGTTAGGATTTTTTTTTAAAGCACAGCTTTTCCCTTGGAAAGTAACCTCATATTTTCACTTGCTTTCCTCTTTCCTTTTTCCTGACGTGTTTGGCACATGTCCAGTTGGCACAGAGCAAATCTGTTCCTCCACAAGACCCTAATTTGAGGGAGGATGAGTTGTAGCCCCAACTCTGTCTTTCCTCCAGCAGATTTAAGTTCTTCTGAAGCAGTAGACTCAAGTGTCCATTTCCATAAGTCTACTGTTCTTCCCTGTGGCCATGCTTAGGGATATTTTTCATGCCTTCTCATGAGAGAGAGAGAGTCTTTAAATCTTCAGTTTCTTCAAAACATCACTATCCAGTGGAAGTTGCACTGGGTCAAGCTTTGGATATCAGCAACAGCTATTAACTTTCCATCACAATATTCAGCTCTCTTATGAGTAACTTCCACTTCCCATGGGTTCAACCAGCTGCCATTCTTCTCTGCTATGCCCACAAGTTCAAGAAATTCTAAATTATAGTTTTAAATGGAAATACAAATATGTGTGCCTGTGACACGCTTTATTTCTGCTCTGTAATGAGCTCTGTTACTTGGTTAGCACTCTTAGGTGGTTGTGTTCATAACATACACATAGTTCTCTTGTTTACTAATCCCTTTTTTAGTGTCCAATATTGGAAGTTTAGATTTCTGGATGCTGAAGTTAATTTCTGTCTTTTTCCCAAGATGAAACTGAACTAATTACCATATTTTTGAATGGATGTTCTCCCTTGTATGCTCTTAATAATTTCTTAAAGACTTAACCAACTTTAAAGCTGAGGGTTTTTTTCTGTGTTTTGGGGCCTTTTCCTTCTTGTCTTTTTTTTTTTCTTCCAGCGAGGCAAGCAAGACTGGGCAATCAGCTTACCATACAATACATCTACTTCTGAAATAATTGATGTATATCAACTTTATACATAAAACATGACAAAAGCCCGTCAGCTATACTTTGCAGTCAGGAGATTAAAAATAAAAAATATTGTTAAAAAGTTGATTTGCAAAAATGTCCTAGTTATTCAACTAGTTTGCATCAATATCTTTTTAATGACAACCAAGCTCTATAAAAAGTCTTATACTATTTGATAAAAATTCTGGTTTTGAAGACTTTTAAAATATGCTCATTTGAAACATTGCATCTAAGCCAGTAAAGCATAAAAGCTAAGTGAACAACTTAAAAAATCATAGGTGTCCATCAGCAAATCAAAATATCACCTTAACATTGACGTTAAAAAATTAGTTTAACGTTAATGAAATAAAGAATGTAGAATGAGGATGACTATATAAATGCGTATGAGTGTGTATATTTAATCCAACTGTGATTTACAAATGATGAGCAGTACCACACAATTTAACCTATCAGAATTATTTAGCAAAGACATGAAGTAGCATCCTAATCAGCATGAATAGTTACAGAATTAGCATCAATATTGCAACATCTATAGAAATTAAAAACATACTGTTCTACAGACCTGTGCTCACTTGCAGCTAGTTGGTAAATGAGATGCTTTTGCTTGTGGTTGAGCTAATAGCACAAGAAATAATAGACATATTTCAGAAACATATAACCTTTATTATATACAAGTAATATTTAAAACACCTTCTCTAAATCTCAAAGAACTCATTGTTCTTGTGTGCATCTAGAGGTCAATTAAAAGTGAGTATAAAAATTGAATCTTACAAGAGTTCTTAGAAATGTGCACACACTCTAGGAATCATACATTTGAGATGAGATAGCTGAACAAGGAGTAGAACTAGTTGGAATGTAGATGAAATACATTCTTTGCTTAAGAACTGAATTACTAACAGAACTTATTTGTCCCTATGAAACCTAAGTGATGCTTGGCCAGTTTCTGAAGATAATAGAATTATGATAAACCAACAGATTTATTGAACACAAATTTCTATTTATATTCCTGAATAGTCAATAGAATATGTCTAGACTATTAAAAACAATCACAGAATCATAAAATCATAGAATATGTCAAGTTGGAAGGCACAATAGGGATCACTGAGTCTAACTCCCTGCTCCTTGCTGGACTACCGAAAACTAAACCATATGACTAAGAGTGCCATTCAGATGCTCCTTGAACTCTCTCAAGCTTGGAGCCATATCCCTGTTCCAGAGATCACCTGTTCCAGGTGTCTGTTTTAGAGATCACCCATTCCAGGTGCCTGTTCTAGAGATCACCCTCTCAGTGAAAAACCTTTCCTTAATGCCCAACCTGAACATCCCCTGGCACAGCTTTAATCCATTTCCTCTTGTACTATCACTGGTCACCAGAGAGAGAAAAACAGCACCTCCCCCTCTGCTGCTTCCCTTGAGGAAGCTGTTGATTGTGATGAGATCACCCTTCAGCCTTCTCCAAGGTGAACAAACCAAGCAACCTCAGCTGCTCCTCTTGCCCTCAATGCCTTTCACCATCTTGGTCACCCTGCTCTGGACACAATATAATAGTCTGATGTCCTTCTTATATTGAGATGTCCAAAACTCCACAAAATACTGGAAGTGAGGCTGCACCTGGTGCAATGTGGAGTGGGACAGTCCCCTCCCTCTACCAGCTGGCAATACTTTGCCTGATGCTCCCTAGTGCATGGTTGGCCCTTTTGGCTGCCAAGGAACCCTATTAACTCATCTTCAACTTGCTGTCAACCCGAACACCCAGATCTCTTTCCATGGTGCTGTTCTCCAGCCTCTCATTCCCCAGTTTGTATGTGCAACCTGTTCCAGGTGCAGAATCTGGCCCTTGCATTTTTTAAAATAAAAGTTTTTTGACTATCACCTCTAAATAACAATTAGCTCAGAGTAGATGGTGGATTTATCCTGGCTGAGCTTTGAGGCAAGAAATTCCCAAACAAAAGGAAAGTAATCTCAGAAAAAATCTCAGCTCCATACTGAGTAATATATCAATCTCATATACTCAACAGTTTGATGAACTTTTCAAACAGACTAGTAATAAGATTAGTTTGTTATTTTATGATGGACAGTAAAAAGATTTGATTACAGCTGTGACCTGGGCCATGATTTCTCTGTTCACTGTTCACCCTTAGGTTTGTTCACTCTTTTGTTCAAGTATACTTGAATCATGAAGCAATGATAAATACTGTAAGAGTCCAATTCAGCAGACTCATTATAGGCACCTTTAGCACAAACTGAAAGGTACCTTCAGAGTTTCTTAACCAAGCTTCTAAAAAACAGTCTAAACATGCAGTTTAGGTCTTTGTGTTACAGAAGTCTAGAAGTAGTTGTGGTGAAACCTTGTTCTTTAGCTTCTGTTCAAATACCCAGGCAATATCAGAAATTACTTTGTGCCAAATGATAATATAGCCAATTTTGGATGGCAGCAGAAAAAGAAAAAACAGAAATAAAAAGAATATTTTACAATATTGAAAATAAATTTTCATTTTACTAGTACTTACACTATGTTATGCTTTTTAATGAGAATTATCAGAAAATAAGGGGAAATGTTATTATTACAGGATCTGTGATCCTATAGAGTCTCATAGTTTGTAGTCACTACATATTCACTGAAGACATTGTGAGGGACTGAAAAAAAGTAATTAAAGTTATTACTGGCTCAAAACAATTGAGTGTGTGGGACGGGACAGATAGGGTTCTGTAAAAGTGAGATGGTGCTCCTCTTCATACTCCACCTCCTTGAGAGCCACTGGTGCAGCTGTCAGTCACTGGCACACTGGGAGCACTGCTTCATCTCTTCACCCTGTCCCTGGACCTTTTAGCCCTGCCCAGAATGGCTATTAGCCCTTGGTACCCCTGAAATCCCACACCACACTCCCTGGAGTGCCAGAATGGCTTGCAGACTGCAAGCCCCACCCTGGAGAGAGCGGCCACAGGAGTCCAGAGCAATAAAATCAGCGCCATGTGGCCACCAAGTGTTCACAGCCCTGCTGTTCCTGGACTCTTGGTAGCTGGATCTACACTGGATTTAAGGCAGCAGCTGTAATTCTCTCTGTCTGTGTCTCTTCACTTCCTCCCCTTCTCCTAATTTCATTTCTTGATAACTGGATAACTTCAACCTGGACGGGTTGGAATTTGGTAAGTCAATGTTTTGTGAAATTCTTTATGCTGATTGAATGCTTGTTTTAAACTTTTGCCAAATTTGTTTATTTTCAAAAGTTTGCCAGTAAAAGTGTGTTATTTTGACGCCTGGAGAAGTGTCATAGCATTTCTCCAGTACACGGTCTCAAGGTATAAAACAAACTGAAGGCCCTTTCGAAAAATCAGTTGGGTGGATTTTTGGAGCCTTGTGTCCTTTTAACGTAAAACCCCTTCAATGAGCTCGTGAGAAGAGCCTGGGGTGTTACACAAACCAAATCCACTCATTAGGCACAATTCAGGTATATTCTTATTTCTGTTACTCTGTACTTTCTACGATGGTATTATTATTATTATTATTATTGCAACCACTAGGTCATGCAATTCAGTTGTATACAATTTCTGCAGTAAAGTAAAACACAAAGGGAAGAAGGGAGGAAAAGAGAAAATTTTTATTTTCTCCAGTCTTTTTTTTCAGTCTTTTCCTACATTAGCTGGTATTAACTCCTGAGAGAGGCTGTTTAGATCTGTCACTCCAACATGCTGCTAGATAACTAATTAATACTAATGGTGGAGCTGTGAACTCATCAGCCTAAGCTATTAAAATTAAAACATCACGAGCTATCACACCCTAAGAAAGGAATAAAACACATTTATTACTGATAAGAAAGCCAGAGTTGAGCCTCCCTTTCTGATTCCCAAGAAAGAGGGCAGTGTTGGTTTTAATTTACCACAAGGACTAAGACTTGCTCATCTGTACTCTAATCTATGATGGGATCTTCTCTTTCAGCAGCCTAAAGTCCAAAGGAAATGGTAGAAGAATATCCTTTATTAAAATATACTTATTATCACAGTACTAATAATGCTGAGATCTCAAAGCAAACAGAAGAAATTTTTTGCTCTCTATAGAGGCACTGCCACAGGGGCAGCTGAAGCACAAGCTGAAGCATGAGCTGAAGCATGAGCCTAAGCGTGGTGGTGTTTTTAAAGAAGGCATCTGTCATGTAGCAAGAAAAGCAATGAGTTAAGGAGGAACTATTTCTCAAAGTAATCACTTAACTGACGCTTTCCATAGGAAGAATACAGCTAGCTGGATCTCTTAACTAGTCCAAACTAGAGAGTCTGGCAAATGTAGCATGAGTGAAATGTCTCCTGTCCTTTGTCCAGCTTAACTTGAAAATTTAAATCCCATTAAAAAATGTTTGTGGCAGTATTCTTTATTTTGGCCCTTGCATATACAGAGTTATTACTACATTCAAAAGTAGGGCGAGTACATAGTGTGCATATGTTTTGAAAACCCTGAAGCTTTCACAGTGTCAAATAAACATGCAGAGAGAGGGATCTGAGTGGGAACACTAGGGGGCTGGGATGTGCTTATGGCAGGATATTTCTGCCCTATGAATTTTTTCAGGTAATTAATTCAGGTCATGGAGCATGCTGTCACCTGAAAGCTTGGTATATTCACACTACTGTACTCTGAGAATTGCTATTTATTTGATAAATGTCCACAAGGCCCACAGAAGTCAAACGACATTTATAAATCTAAACAGGAGGTGATAAACCCACAAAGTTCAGCTTTTAATAAGTAGGGATTTCCATCTGGTAGTTCTTCTGATGACAGTACAGGTGTAGGTATGTCCTAGTTAGAACAGCTGGGACCAATTCATCACTGGTTGGGTGTAACCTAAACCTGTGTATTCTATAGCCTTCCATGTCATTTCCCAGAAACTCTTATCAATAGAGCATTTACACCCTCTGCCCAGAGCAGCCTGACTCCTCAGGCTATAAAGTAGGTGTGAAGAGGCCTG
>JAWWES010000001.1:57697992-57739997 GCA_035583135.1 Lophotriccus pileatus
TGTATTATTTTAATAAATTGTTATTCTGACTTATAATCTCTCTTTTGAGTTGAGCTCATTTCCCCTGCTGGGTAACTCTTAAACTGGCACAACATAGTTCAGGCATTTATGGATGTACAATTTTACTATCCCCACCATTTCTTCCCAGCTTATATATCTATTGATTCAGAACAAAGCAAACCTACAGAATCTTGCACCAAATAATTTACCAAAAGGGTAACACTTTGACAGCTCTGAAAATGAGTAGCAAAATGAGTGGGAAGAAAAATGCACAGGTAGACCAGGACATTAGACCCTTCAAAAGCAGTAGCTTTGTTCAGTCTGCTGCAAATAGGTTCTTGTATGGTACAGTTTCATTGAAATGTAAACCACATGTTCAAAGTATGTGTCCAGAGGGATCTGTAGAGTGCTCAGGTGCTGATTTATAGAAGTCTCAGCTGCAACTTAAAACAGTAGTCACATTCTGATGTACCAGCAAGCACATCCAAAAATAATGAGTTGTAAGAAAAGAGTACTTACGAGTAAGGTGTTCCTTTCATTGTGTCTTCACAAAAGCCTAAAGGGGCATGGATCAAAATATCTAATGACTAAATATGGAAATATTTTTTAAAAGAAAACTGGAAAACAACCAGTTTCAACCCAGTTTTATTTTGCGGTACAAAAGTTAATTGATTGTGAATTATTTTAGATACATTTCTTGTGTCAAAATAAGAACAAGTCCTAACATGACATTTCAAACCAAATCTGAGGACTATCACAATAGAAATAGAAAACTTTTTCAAATCAGTCTTTTTGAGTCTTTTTTCTCTTCAAAAGTACTACTTTGAATAATAAAAACATACCTTGTGTCATATTGAAGCTATTCACAGAAATAAATAAGAAAAGGAGAAAGCTGAATATTGATATTTTCTACATTTTTATTACAATCTTTCAAACAACAACTGGTAAATTAGATTACTTTTACTTACAGACATCAAAGAACACAGCATCTCAGAAAATCTCTGAAAAATGACATTACAAGCACTAGCTATTCTGCACAGTACCAACAGAAGAGAAGGATACAAAATGATATCTCTGCACTGTGAAAGATCTAAGCAACCATAAAACAGGTTCAGAACATAGTTGCTGAAGTTCTCCATCACAAGTATTTAATTAATTGTCTCCATCAACCCCTGATAAGAGACCTTTCCCATTAGCACACCCTGTCTCTGAGAAAAGAGACAGATTCATTTACAATTTTCACCGGAGCATCTCAAGGCTCTGACCAGAACTAAATTTACTAGACACAAACATTTCAGTGTTTAAGTTAGACTGACAATCCCCTCAAGTTAGTTAGCAAGTAAGTATGTTCCCTACTGTTGGCCAAAAATAGGACATAGCCTGGTTCTAAAAAAGGGTATATGTATAAAAAGATATTTAGTCTATTTAGATGTTCTGAAAACACTGTTAAGAAATTATTACACTTAAAAATGTTACTACATAATTCATTAGCCTAAATAAGTTCCAAGACAACTTTGTGAACATATAGCTATGATACAAATCCAAAGTCTACATTTGCATGTACTGCCATACATATATGCCCTTCAAATGAGCAAGTAAAATATTTATGATATCTTTACACTGCATTTTTTTCCTAAATTATTTAAATTTATAATGTTAGTGAGGAAAAAAAAAAACCCTAATGACCTGATGTAATTAACAATTTAACAAAGTCCATATTTGCCATTCTTGGATAAAGTGCACAGTTTACACATAACAGCGAATTTTATTCAGGATACATGGGAGCTTTCCATCCTAATCTTTGATTAGCCTGACTCTTTGGCCTTAATTCATTAAACATTGGGACAATTTGCAGTTTTTCTCCGGCAGATCCTGTTCAAAATTGTTTGAAGTCAAGGGAATGATGTCAACTGAGTGTAGACTAATCCCTAAGTATGGCTAGTATCTGCATGTGCCCTTTCTTAGGACGCACAGAGAAAGGACACAAGAAAATTACATGGGGTAATTGTAAATGTTACAATTAGTACAATTACTGTAAACATTGCCTACTTTAAGCGTCTGAATTGTTTATTAAACAAACAAAAAGGAAAGTTAATCAGAGCGATGTGTCGGAACTTCAGGCCCACTCTGGAGCTGAGTGATGGCTAACATGCAGCCTGGTGTTCCCAGACTGAACATGAGCCATCCTGTTTGAAGCTGTGTTTTCCTTACATGCGAAGTAAGCAAGATATTTCTGGTTGAAAATCGTTTCCTATAGACTAGATCCAAAAGAGAATTTTGATCTAGTCAATGAGAAGATAAATTCCAGACACCAGGTGGATGATGGCAATTAAGAGTTCATGATGATGGAGAAGAACTGCATTCTCAAGCCAAAAAAGGGGTTTGAAATAAAAGGTGTCTCTTGGGGTTCTGATCACTTTCTTTTGACTCCAAAGAGATTCCAGAGCACTGAGGTGGCTAACTTGGAGGAGATGCATACAGTTCTGATACCAGATTTGCCCAGTAGCAAACTCTCCATCTCCAAGATCTGAAGCACCTCATTTTTTAAAATAAGATTTGTGTACTTGCTGTACATTCACAGTCACACTCTGACTTACCTCTTCCATTACAAGAAGAGGTACAGCTGGACCAGAGCACTGTTTCACTGCAGTTAATGTACCTGAGTCCTTAGTTCAAGGTCCATGGAATGGAGTCCATGGGCTGTCTGTGGGTAATGAATCATGCCTGCAGACCTCATGGCTCAAGTCAACTGTGAGACTCTAAATGCTGCAGATAAGAAAAGGTATAATGATGAAATTTTTTCCCTTGTAATTCTTTACTCAACCATGTTTCCTTACTATATGTCATTTCTAGGCACCTTAAATAGTGACATATAACCCAAAAAAAAAAAAAAGACAAAAATGAAATAAAAAATAGGAATCAGTATGTAAGCAAATATTCAAGGTGTGGAAGCTTTCCTATAGATTTCTTTTTTTTTTTCTTTCCGAGGTTTTGAGGTATTAGAATGCAAAACATGATACTGTCACAGCAACACTCATCTCTAAAAGATAACACATAGAAAAAAAGGAGAAAAAAAAATCAGAAATATTTGTCACACTTGTCTTCCCACTGCAGACACCTGCAGTGCAGATCAGTAAACTTGCATCTTTGTTTAGCTATTAGGAAATGAACAACATACAGAAAGCCTATATTTTACTAATAATGGGAGATTTTTTTCCTTTCCTGGTAGGAAACACACAGCAACCCCATGCAACGCTACAGGTGTGAGGCAGAGTGGTTGGAAAGCTGCCCATCAGAAAAGGACCTAGGAGTGCTGGTCAACAGCCAGCTGAACATGAGCCATCAGGGTGTCCAGCTAAACAGCTTTTAAAAACACAGGAAAATGACCCATTCTGTTCATAACTTACTCTTAGTTTTCACTTCTGTCTCCATTACTCTGGGCAAACAGATCAGTTTGGTCAGCTCACTAAAGTGCTAGGACAAACTTTGCAGATTCTGAATTCTTTTCTCCTATGGCTACCACGTGCAAAAACTTTAACTTGCAATTACCACAATGCATATCTCATTCACCTAGCCAGGTTAGACAAGTAAGAAGACCATCAAGTACTCTTTATTCTGATCAGGTAAGTTCTGGGAAGGCTTTCCGGTAAATCTTTGCTTAACATTTCTTTTAAGATACTGATTGTGTGTATATGTATGTGTGTGTAGCAGCCTGATATTTAAATGGAAAATGTTATGGTATATAAATGAATGATATTTTTGTCTAGGTTTTATTTTTTAATTAAATTATAGTAAAATATCTCAATCTCTGAGTAAGCTCCAAATGGAGCTGTCATGGTCTCTTATGCTCCAAAGTAGCCATTAGGGTCTATTATGTCAATTATCATACACATACATGACATTTCTTTTAAAATTAACATTAAAATAAAACCAAGGAGAGTCTGGATCACCCATGGTATTGAACTGCAGCAGAGAGCCTTTTATTTGGAGGTTACCCACTGAAATCTAACTTAGGACCGAGATAACCGAAATCTGCTGTTCAGTGATGTGCATAAGAGGGGCACAGTGTCTCAAAAAAACAAGTCTGAAGCATGGAATTTAATGTAAATCTCAAAAAATTACTTCAATGGTTACAGAATTAGATCCTTACTTCAGGTTCCAGCACTTCATATTACAGAAAGGACACATACTACCAACGTTGAAACTAATTTGCTGTCTTCACTGGAAAAGTGCAAATATAGTCACAGGTCCCATGGACTTCTCAAGAGCCCTGGTGAAATAGTACAGACTTTATCATATTTCTTTTAGTTGCTACACTACTTTGTATCATGGCTTTCTTATGTTTAGAAAAAGAATGAGAGAAAGAATATAGAAACATGAAAAAGATGACAAGAAGTATGGAACTTCTTCTGTGTGAGAAGGGGTTAAAAATTACTTTTTACTATTTGAAAGCACAATTAAAATGGGTATGGAAGAGCTCTCTAAATCATAAAGTAAATAATAGGGTTCTTTTTCCTGTAATTTGTAGTTTCCACAGTGGAACTCAAAGCAGGTTGAAAGCACAAAGCTTCCAAAAGGACACATACAAATTCAAATTCACTTATCTAGTAATTAGTAATCTAAACACAACTACAGTCTCAGTATATTCAAAACAGCTGAATGCCATAAGTCCAAGTATTATTCTTCAGATCTCTACTACTAGTCTTTTGAAAAATAGGATCATAGAATAGAATAACTTCTGGATTTGTGACTCATATGTTCTTGTAACTGTGTTGGCAAAAATGAGGGCATATTCTCACCTCTAATCTTCTTTTCATACCATTGTTTAGGCTGGCTCACACATCACTATGGAATTACTGAATTAAGGAGCTCTTGGTTATATGAAAAAGCAAGGCAGGGAAATGCAAGGAAAGGAAAAGCAAGACAAAGGAGACATGTCAATCTTCATAGTTGAGATTCCTGTATGTTTTAAAACTGCTTCTAAAAAAAAAAAAAAAAAAGAAAAAGTAAAAAACTCCAATCAATCAAACAAACCAATACAAAACAAACCCAAAATGTACAGGCTATTAATCATCTCATCCAAAACTAAACATCTGAAACTGTTGAAGAATCGTGACCTAAAAGGAAGTACTCTTCTCATTGATTGTATTAGCTTAGATTTAGCTAGCAATGCCAGAAATGATTCAGTTGGGAGCTTTAAGGTGTCCAAGACATTCTCACTGAGGTAAACACATATGATATACATGCAGAATATTCATGACCTTTGGCATGAATGATGGAGGTTTTGTAGAATACAACAGAACACCTCAAATACACTCATGTATAGACAACTGAATTGACCCTAGAACATCCAAATAGATAAGTTAGGAGTGATATTCAGTCACCTAATATAGCTCAGAACATCAAAGTCATATTGGAAATGTCTAAAGTTAGATTAAGTGAATCCAAGCCCTAATGATTAAGGACAGGTGAAATAACCCCATGTTTTGAGTCACTGATCATGCATCTCCTACGTCAATCTCTGGGATCGTACAAAGATAATGCATGTAGCACTCCTGTCTAGTAGGACAAAATCTTTTTGATGAAATCCTATCCCATTAACATCAGCAGCAAACCTCCTTTATATTTTAAAAGGTTGTTCTTTCTCTAGCTGTCAGACCAGGCACAAGAGAACAAGCAGAAAACCCCAAGTATAGCTTTTCCTCTCTACACACCTTGATTTGGGAAAACAGCCTAATATTGTTAGATAAGCAGGCATCCATGTTCACTTTTTGCTTGTACTGCACTAAATTAGCAATAGCAATACTATGAATATTTTGTGATAATTTCATGGAAATTATGCTTTGAGACATTCAGATGATAGGGACATGGCAATTAAAACACCCTATAAAAGGTTACATTTGTCCCACTCATTGTTTTAATAAAATCTTCTTTTTTGACAACCAATCTTGCAGAAGTATGGTGAAATGGCTGTTAAGTCTTATGCAGATGATCACAAAGATTGCAGCTATACTCACTACTTGGCTTAAGAGAAAAGGGTTCTTGTCTTTCCACCTCACATCACTGAGAGTAAAGCATAGTATTGCCTTTTGTACTTCATTTAATGCTGAAAATTTCCTTTCTTCTGCTTGCACGTAGTGTAATGCAACAATTATGTGACACATTAAAAAAAAAAATGACAATGCTTGCACTGTATCCAAATGTGAAGAGATCTGCAGTCATTTCAAATGGGAAACCTGCTATTAGCTCACACAATAGATTCCCCAGCTGAAAAGAAGACATAAATTGGAGTGAATCAAGCATTCACCGCCAGCAGATCTGCTGCTTGTGTTCACTGATGAGATGTAAATGTGCTTAGCAAGAGTAGAGCATCAGAAGAGGACCATGAAATTCTAATATAGTGACTGTAATGAGAATGGGTTAATTTGTAGCATTTCTTATTCTAATTATGGTATTTGACACATGGGAACAAAACCATTTTCAGCCATTTTCTTTTCTTGTTACTATCCCTTATTACAAGAATGAGAAACAAGAGCAATCTGCATGTTTTTCTACTCTGTGAAATACAGTAGCATGCTGCACTGTTTTGACCCTTTCGATATTCTGCATAGGCAGTTTTAGAGAAGACAGTCCAGTTATGGTCTCAGCAAAGAGCATTTAATGAATCCAGGAAAAGTATAATTTGTATGGAAATAGCCTGAATTATTTTTTTAAGTGCACAAGAATGTAAGGGGGGGAAAAACAACAGCAAACCAGCAATAAAACCCAAAAGCTAGAAAACAGAAACATCACAACACTTCTCTATCTCTAGCACAATGATTTTAATGAGAATTAAAATGTGTATGAACTTAGTCTATTCTCAGAGTGATAGGATCCTATTTCATCTTCCAGTGTTTAAATTACCTGTGAAGACATATTCTGTTTGTAAGAGAGATGTCCAGCTGGTGAAAAATATTCTGTTCCACAAAATTGAGATATCAATCCATTATTTTGACTGAAAATAAGTATACAGAGGTTAAGAGACTTGCTACTCAAACTACATGCATGCATTTTCAGGCCTGTAGGTTCTATATTTAACAGTGGGTACAAAATTTTATCCATGAAAAACACAGAAACATGGTATTCATATTTCACTGAACAAACCAAAATTCTGATAGCACAGAAATAGAAAAAACAGCTATTTTGACAAAAGAGTCTGACACATGCTTATAGGAGAGTAATTTACCTGTTTTTGCTTCATAACAGTTATTTGAGGATTATTGTATTTATGTGCAGATATGCACATTTTAGACAAGTGCAAATTAGCTCTGCTTTTGTGGGTTGCTTCTGCTACTAAGACTTGTCTTTAAAATACAGATATAGAACAGATTGTTGTCCTTAAAAATCACAACCCAGAAAGTGTGAGATGGATGATGATAATGGAGGAAAGTACTATCAAATATGAAAGGGAGAGGTGAGGTCAGATTTTTAAAGATTTGTAGGATTTATTAAAATTTCATTTGACCATTCATTTATTAAAACTTCATTTGAGCATTCAAATAATTCAGGCTATTTTTAGGTTCCTATGTGGAATCTAAAACATTGAAACAGTTGAAATGAAGGAGTAAATATATTCAGAAGGCGAAGCAAATGTTGTCAGTAGTGGGGTTCTCAGTGGGGGAAGTACAATTCACATGCTTCCTCAGTCTGTCTTTGAATCACGATGGAGCTTAGATAAAACATCATGCATCTAAGTGACTAGCTAAAGATTGATTTGCAGACATCTGAGCGCCTCTATTTAGGTATATAAGGAACTCTGTGATCCAGAATGTCTGTGTAAATCAATTTTAGGCTTCTCCAGCAATAATCCAGAGCCCAGGGACCAGAAAACTTATCTTTGTCTGAAAGAAGGATTCCAAATTGCCACAAATCTGAACTTGGAATTTAGATATTCTGAATCCCATTTACAAGTGTTCATATCCTATTAATTTTTCCCAAGTAATTATAGAACCCTGAGTTTCTTGGATTAAAATGCTTACATATTTTCCAAATTAAATAAGTTTAGTTTACCTAGTAGAAAATTCATAAACCTAGTAGAAAGAAAGAAGAAAGGTATCATTAAAAGTGTGTGGTTGACCTACCAAACACAAAGAAAAGGACACTGAAATATCTTGACTTCAGGGTATCATAGTAAGTGCATCAGATTGACAGAACAGCTTATACCCATATTGAAAACTCAGAAGTTAATTTCTCTGTGAGTGGTCAGTGAAGGAAGTAGCCCTGAAATAGCTAAGAATGAAGTTTGCAGACTGCTGAGGTAAATCATTATATATTGTACCTGCATATGCACACCATATGCATATGTGCATATGTACACGCACAAGATTATATACATGCCATAATCCATAGATCCATTTCATTTATTTGTCACTGGGTATTTCTTAAATATCAACCTAAAACAAAAATAAGATATTTTGGCCTTACTAAGGTTCCCTAAATATATTCATCTATTTGAGATGCTAGCCTGGCCTCTGTCTGTCACTTGCCAAGGGAATAGGTCTCCTGCAAGTCCTGTGACTTGGTGTTAACCCAGATGTTTTTAGTACATTAAAATACCTCAAATCACAATAGACTCTTGTTTTTTGGCAACCAGCATGCCAGGTTCTGGGATCAGAATTTGCTGAATATCTCTGCAGCTGTAACTACAGTAGTCATTTTGGCAGGCTTCAGGTACCAAAACATAGGACAGACGAGGCATCATGCCCAAACTCTAGCTGCTGATCTCCAAAGGGCTGTATATCTTCCATAAGTTCTGTCTCTAGCCTGCCAACTCCATTTAAGTGTATTGGCATCTGAGGTGGCAGTATATAGCCATGTTTATGTAGCTGAATCCTGCCCTAAGTCTCTGTTAATTATAATAGGAGCACAGACATCTAGTTCACATGTAGATAATGAAGGGAAAGCTTCACTCATTTCCTCTACTACTTCTTTATTAATAGTAATAGTTTGAAGACAGCAAAATGATGATGCCAAGATTATTTTCTTCACATTTCCTTTTTTGTCTTTCTTTCAACCCACCTTTATTTAATTGTATTAAATTAATGTTGAAGTGAACTTAATGCTATTTTTGCTGTCAGTAGGTCAAACCAGGATCTATTTCCATTTATTCCTATTCTTCCCCCATTCCATGCCACCATTTCTTTTTTTGTAACCCTCTTTATTCACAAACTGTAATAAAATAAGTGAGAAGTACAAAGAAATGGAGCATCATTTTCAACTTGTAGAAGTTTGTATAATTACATGTCTCTAATAGTAAGTAGATGTGTCACAATAAATGCAAAATAGCTTATCATCCATCTTTATCAATACTTTTTGAATTCAGAAGGGAGTATAGGTTTTATACAGTATACATAAAATAAAGTAAAAAATAAAACTATTAAAATACTGTTTAAACAGTTTCTAATAACAAAACCTGAAATCAGAATGCCACTAAAATAGAGTTCACCTTTTGCTTTATCATCTTCAGCATAAACCCAAAGTATTTACCTTTAGTGAATTTTCTACCATTAGTGATATCCTGAGACTGCACTAAGGGTATATTTTCTTTTCTCTGTTTCCATGAATACTGAAGGTGAAAATAAAACTAAAAGCATATTTGATCTTCAGACCATCTGGTCAATTCAACTTCCCATTGTGTCCTCTTTATCTCTGATGATTTTACAGTATCTTAGTGTTTAATTTATGTTTCTTTCCTCTGCAGCTTTGCTTTCTATTCTCTCTTTAAGGGTCACATGGATACCCATGTTGTTACTATCTGCACATCCTTACTTTGGTCCTTGGCAAGAAATTCAGTCTTGTATTCTATGTTTGAAACTAAGTTTGAAATTGTTAGTTCATTTTCCTTATAGAACACTTTCCCAAAAAAGAGGAAAAAGAAGACTGAAAGGACTTTCACAATATAAAGCTGATTTTTTATTAGAATATAAATCATAACTATTACCTTTCAAATACAGAAAGACAGCAGAGAAGCAATAAATGTTTATGACACCTTCTCTCTATATCCATGCATTCTTAGGAGATGGTTCCCTGTTTTCACCCTTGATTTCAGGTAACCTTAAGAATACGGGAGTTGCAGCAAGCTCAGTACAAGACTTTCTAGTCTTAGGAAGACTTGCTTTTTCAGTGGAGACCTGTCTATCGGCTTCCAGCCTCTGTCAGTGTTGTCTGAGTCTCACTGCTTTGTTTTAGACTTGTTTTTCATTCTTCCCTCACACAACACTCCTACTGTCACTGAAGCTTTCCCCTGCCAAGCACACTCAGCAGCCTTAAGGGAAGAAGTTTCATTGTTAGAGGCCTCTTGGATATCTGAATGCCAGCAGCTGGTGTGGGACCACAGGTCTTAGGGGCCCATATGTCTAAGTGTTAGCACATGGGGTGCCTGCATATTGTGTGGCTACATGTGTCAGCGTGATTGTTTGCAAATACCATGTCAGAGTTGCCCATGGGGTAGGATAAGAGGCTTGGCAACCAAGTATCAAAGCAGACAGAAGCATGGGCCAGACACTGGAGAGACCAGAAAGTCCAAAAATTGGCAACTGGAGAGACCAGAGGTGTCTGAATCATCTATTAGGGTGACCATAAGGTCTAAGGCTTGACTTAGTGACATGTTTACATGGCTATATTGAAGACAAGAGGATCCTAGGGATCAGCTACTGGGCAGATTGAGTATTCAAGGTCACTTACTAGGGGGATCAACAGTATGTTTGTGCTCGTGAGTGTGTTTGTGTGTGTGTGTACAAAAATGTTTGTGTGTGCAAACAAATGGCTGTGTGAGAGGTTCTGAGCTACAAGGAGCTCAAAGGGTACTGCTGACTTTGGGAGTGCCAGAAGATGGGGAAAAGAGGGTTCTAAGTCCAGTTCCTGCATAAGTCCATGCTACTGGGAAGATCAGCTTCGCATATCTGCATACTATTTCCCACTAACAGACCTTTAGCCTGAAATCGCAGGAAGGGGCACAAAATTAGGCAACTCTTTGTGCTATCTGTGTTTGCATCTTTCTACCTGTACTGTTCCATGTGGCTTGCAGTGTGTATTGCCAATTTCTGTGCCTTTGGGGAATGCATGCTCAGCCTTGCCACTGACTGCACTTGGGAACAGAGAGCTATAGCAGCCTCCCCTCTGTTGTGCTACTAGATTCAGCAAAACTTTAACAGTGTTATCATAGTGTTATCATAGGGTTGTAAAAGACCTTTAAGATCATTGAGTCCAATCATATTCACTATCACTTTCACCCTTTAAAAGTTTGACTTTTGCAAATGCATAATTTTTAAGGCTATTTTTATTTTTATGCATTGTTTGATTTGATATTTTTTATTAATAGAGCATTTCCAGCTCTTATTTTCCTATAGTTCCTAGTTCTTGCATATCAAAAAAAAAGCTACCCACAATTTCAACTGAATGGCAGAGAATCACAAGACAGGAACCACATGGATAATGTGAAAAAGTTCAAAAGCTTTGGTAATTGTCTCACTGTAATTCACAGCTCTGAAGGGAAGTTGCTATATCTCAATTAAAATTTTTATATATGTATATTTATCTATATGTATGTATATTGGGACAGTGATCCCTGAAGTAAAGTAAATATATTTATCATGCACTGGAAGAATTGCATATCTGTGTGTAAAAAGGACCCTTTCAGATGATGGTTACAAAAATGTACTCCTAGAGGATTATTCATCAAGAAGTTATTTTTTATACACTCAGTACATAAAATCTGCAAGCCTTAGATAAAATTGTCAGAATAATTAGGTTCTTTTTACCTCATCAGCAAATAAAATGTGGTGATTCCAAAGTAATATTTCTGGAGAAGGCACCAAAAGGACCGAGGCTGATTCACAGTAGCTAATGACATGGCACACACCCTACCCAAGTAGCAAAAGCTAATCGTAAAAGTAACTTTAAAGGGTAATTTCTGTGCTTCAGAATGCAGTTTCATTGAGATGAATACTAGAAGATGAGAAAAGGAATGTTTTCTGACTTCAGAGAGAATTAAAGTCTTACTTCTGATGGGAGTACTGTCTCTGACTAGTAGGTGAAAAGAAGGATTTAGATTTGATAGACACAATTTATGGAATGCATCTTGAATTCTGCTGCTACATGGGCAAATTTTCTTGTTTACAAAGTGCTTCAGTTGTAAGAGTTTTTAAGTATCAGTTATTCAGGGAATAATTGCAAAAAGAGCCATGGGACCGAAGAGCAATATTTTCATGTCTAACTATCAGCAAGGGAAAAGAGAGAGGCTCATCAGACTGACAAATATGCATCCACTCTGAATCAAATGTTGGAAAAAAGGTTTGGCATAAGCGTTATGTAACCTGTTTGCAAGAGAAACAGACAATGGAATACACCAAAATTAATCTCTTTATGCATATGGACAATCTCACAGATAGAAATGATTCTCCATGCAGAAGCTTCTCTATACATAAACATTACTTCTATGCAGTAATTATAACAAGAGGTAGCAACAGTGTTGTAAATCCCTCTCTTTTAACAGAAGCAGCACGGTAAGGATAAATCCAGCTCTATTGTGTGTAAAATATACCAGCTTTCATATAATCATAGATTCATGTAGGTTGGAAAAGACCTTTAGGATCATCAAGTCCAGCCATTGACCAAGCACTGCCAAGTTCACCACTGAACTATGGCACACAGATGCACATCTACACGTCTTTTAAATAACTTCAGGGATTGTGACTCAACCACTTCCCTGGGCAGCCTGTTCCAGTGCTTGACCACTCTTTTGGTGAAGAAATGTCTCTCAATATTGAATCTAAACCTCCCTTGGCCCAACTTGAGGCCATTTCCTCTCATCCTGTCGCTTGTTACTTGAGAGAAGAGGCCAAGCCCCACCTCTCTATACCTCCTTTCAGGCAGTTGTAGAGAGAGATAAGGTCCACCCTGAACATCCTTTTCTCCAGGCTGAACATTCCCAGCTCTCTCAGCTGCTCCTCATCATAAGACTTTTGCTTTTGACCCTGCATCAGGTTTGTTATTCTTCACTGGACATGCTCCAGAAACTCAATGTCTTTTTTGTAGTGAAACTTCATAGCCTCATCTGAGCCTCATACAGACATCTCATTGCCATATTTATTCAGTTGTACAGTTACAGGGTAGCCAGCTTCTTTGAACTTCAGGCTCAAATCAGGCACCAAAAAACCTATCCAAAGCTGCTTTTGAAAGGTTAATCTATAGCATCATGTGGAGACGAATGGATACCACTCTCACAGCTTTGGGATTGAGAAATGGAAGTTCCTTTCACATGACCCCCTCATGTTCACAGCAGCAATACAGCTGAAAAGTTTTGTTGTGCTATGTTTTGGCTTTTGTGCAACTGCCTGACCTTTTGCTTGGCCAGGCAGTCCTGCTGTGCAGTCAACACATGAAGCCCTTTGCCTGGACCAGGTTGGCAATATTTAATGGATTATATTAACCTCCAATCTGTGTCTTACAGCAATTAGAACAGTTTTGGCTTGAAAACCTCCATTTTAATTTCATTTAAAAAACTCAAGAATCTCAGAGCTGAAAGGAAATAAAAAGATAAACATAGAGAAAATTTTGGATTCTGTTGACTTCGCTGCCTGAAGAAAGCCAAATGCTTCATCCAGCCTTAATAGTGAGGCTTAGACTGGCTCTGATAGCTGTCTTTGTACTACCTATTGCAAAAGCTCCATTTATGTTCTATGTAAAAAGTCCAATGAAGCATAGAAAACATGTAATTTGTGTAGCAAATGAGAGTTATGTAATTTTTGCTGGCATAAACAATGCAATAACTGCTCAGAAATAGCCTTTTGCATTCATGAATGGAGTCCATTATCTGCTCTGTCTCTATTTTTTGCTTACTCTGAGTTGGGGCATAGTAATAAAAGAAAGGCATCCTCTGCCTCGGAGCTTTGGTTTTGAAATAGCAAGTGGATAACATTATATGACAGTTCATTTTTGTCATCTGATTAAGAAGCAGCAATGTTTTACAGACACTTACTGAGTTGCCAGCCAATTAAACATTTCAATACATTTATATGTATTTAGTTGGAGTACCTTTGCAAATAGGTCTTTTCTGGATTTACCGAAAAGCTTAGACAAGGCAGTAGATAAGAATTATTGAACTATTATTATTGTTATTATTTTTACTCTAATCATTAATATTAGTGGGGACAGTAAGGGTAAATGCAGAGTGGAGTGTTTGTAAGGTACCTTTCTGGCAGAGTGTGTGTCCAATTTAATCACTCCTCTATAAATAAAGAGAAAATTAATTGCGTCTTTAATAATTTTTTTCAGGTTTTTTTTTTTTTTTTGCATTTTTGGGGACAAGAATTTATACAAAGGGTACTGACAAGGTTGCTAAGGGCCCAGCAGGTGACATAATATATTTGGATTTTCAGAAAGCATTTTATAACATTCCACATGACAAGTTCCTGCTTAAGCTCCAAGATGATGCAAGGATTCAGGGCAGGACACAGGCAGAGATACAGAACAGGTAGAAAAATAGTAGAGCAGTAACTATAGATAGTTCCTTTGGAAGTAGCTATGTCAAACCAGAGAAAGTGTTATTTCAGGTCTATGGGGCTAGTGCTTTAAAGTCTGCTGTGCATGTTATGTGCTTTGATTTAGAAAGCTCTTCTACAATCACAAAGAACAACTACAGTCTAGTTGCATTTTCTGAGCACAAAAAAATGAAAGACGATGAACGAAGGCCATATAGACAGCTAAACTTAAAAAGGAGTTAGATTTGATTTGTAAATAGGTTGTCACAGAAGGAATTAAGTGTAATATTGACGAATACTAAGTAATAAAATTTTAGTGCTGCAAACCCCACTAAATTCTAATGTAGAACTAATGGATTAAACTCTAAGGTAATTTAAAAAAAGGAAATCAAAGCAACTAACCAAACAAATAAAAACCTCCCCAACACTTTTCTGGCCAGGATAAACAGAAGTATTTCATGTTCCCTCTCTAAGAGCATATATTTAGGTTTTTTTCTGGCAGTAATAACAATAGTAATACTTGGCATATCTAAAAAAATTTCATCAAATAAATTAGCATGCACAAATCCTCCAAGATATTGGTCATTACAGGAATTCAGTCAGCAAAGTGCACAGTGACAGCAGCAGCAGCCATGGTAAGTTCTGGGGCAAAAGATCTGAACGAGATGGACGGGGGTTTCTGGAGTCACTGAACCCCGAGAGAGAGCAGTGAGACCTATCAGGATCTGGCAGCTCTCACAAGCAACCACAAGAGACTTAAATGGCTTCAGGGAGGGCAGTGAACAGGGCAGGCAAACAGGATGTGGCATTGTCAGAAGGACATGGCACGGTTGTTTGTGCGGCACTTTGTGCAGCATTTTGTGTAGGAGAGAACAGCCATACTCCTGGCAGTGATGGTTTCCACACAGTTGAAAGCCATTGCTAGAAGCAGTGTGGTGACCCAGAAAGTGAATGAAGTACTCTATAAGTGAATGGGTGATGTTTCACAAGCACTAGCTTTTGTTCTTGTGGAAGACTTTTACTTGATGGGTGTCTGCTGGAAACTCAACACAACAGAGAAGAGGCAGTCTAGGAGGTTCTTTGAATGTGTGGAAGATAAATTCCTGACACAGCTGGTGAGTGAGCCTTCCAGGAGTGGTGCCTCACTAGACCTGCTGTTTACGGAGAAGGGTTGGTGGGAGATGTGGTGGTCACAGGCCATTGTGGACATAATGACAAAATGATAGAGTTCTTGATTCTTGGTAAGGAAGGAAGTAAACAAAATTTCTAGCTTGGACTTCTGAAGAGCAGATTTTGGCCTGTTGAGGACACTTTCAGAGATTCCCCTGGGAAACAGTCCTTAATAACAAAGGGGGCCTAGAAGGCTAGGCATAAGAAAATCTTTAAGCCACAGGAGCAGGCCATCCCCATGAGCCAAAAGATGAGCCAGCAGGGAAGAAGTCTGGCCTGGATGAACAGGGAACTTTCTCTTGAACTCAGGATAAAAAAGAGTTTATGCCCTTCGGAAGAAGGAGAAGGTAATTCAGGAAGGGTACAAAGATGTTGTTAGGTCACATCGAGAGAAAACTGGAAAGATGAAAGCTTAGATAAGACTAATTCTGGCTATTGCTGTGAAAGAGAATAAAAAGTGCTTTTATAAACATGTTAACAACAAAAGAAGAGCCAAGGAAAATCTCCATCCTTCATTGGATGAAGAGGGAAACATTGTCACCAAAGATGAGGAAAAGACTGATGTAATAAATACATTCTTTGCCTCAGTCTTTAACAATAAAGACCAGTTTTCCTCAGGGCAATCAGCCGCTTGAGCTGGTAGACAGGGACAGGGAGCACAATAGATTCCCTTGAATCCAGGAGTAAGTAGTTAGTGAGACTACTAAGACATTTAGACACTCATGGGGCTGGACAGGTTCCACCCAAGAGTACTGAGGGAGCTGGCAGAAGGGCTTGCCAAGCCACTCCATCATTTATCATCATTCCTGGTTAACCAGGGAGGTCCCAGACAACTGGAGGTTGGCCAGTGTCACAACCATCCACAAGAAGGCTTGTAAGGATGATCTGGGAAAGTACAGGCTTATCAGCCTGACCTCAGAGCTGGGGACAGTTATGGTACAGATTATCTTGAGTAGAGCATACATAGGACAATCAGGGGATCAGATCGAGCCAGCATGTGTTTAGGAAAGGCAGGTTCTGCTTGACTACACTGTTCCCCTTTTATGACCAGATGATCTGCCTAATGGATGAGGGAAGAGCTGTGGGTATATTTTACCTGTACTTCAGTAAAGCCTTTAGCACTGTCGCCCAAAGCATTCACCTGGAGAAGCTGGCAGCCTGGGGCTTGGACAGGTGCACTCTTCACTGGATTAAGAACTGGTTGGATGATCAGGCACAGAGAGTGGTGGTTAATGGTGGCCAGTCACTAGTAGTGTCCCCCGGGGCTCAACGTTGGTCCCAGTCCTGTTTAATATCTTCACTGATGAGCTAGATGAAGGTATCCGTGCACCCTCAGTAAGTTCACCGATGGCACTAAGTTGAGTGGGAATGTTGATATGCTGGAGGGTAGGAAGGCTCTGCAGATGGATTTGGACAGGCTGGATTGATGGGCTGAGAACAACAGTATGAGGTTCAATAAGGCCAGGTGCTGGATCCTGCACTTCGGCCACAGTAAACTCGTGTGTTGCTACAGACTGGGGGAAGAGTGGCTGATAAGCAGCCCAGCAGAAAAGGACCTGGGGGTGCTGTTTGACAGCCAGCTGAACATGAACCAAGAGTATAACCAGGTGGCCAAGAAGGCCAGTGGCATCCTGGCCAGTATCAGAAACACTGTGGCCAGCAGGACAAGGGAAGCGATTGTCTCTCCATTCTCAGCACTGGTGAGGTCGCACCTCAAATCTGGGCCTCTCACAAGACACATTCAGGTGACAGAGTTTGTCCAAAGAAGGGCCTAGAGAGTAAGTCCTATCTTACTCTCTAAAGGAGCTGCTGAGGGAGCTGGGGTTATTTAGCCTGGAGAAAAAAAGACTCTGGGGAGACCTTCTCACTCTCTATAATTACCTGAAAGAAGGTTGTAGCCAGGTAGGTGTCGGCCTCTTCTCCCAGGCAACAAATAACAGGACAAGAGGAAATGGCCTCAAGTTGCACTAGGGGAGGTTCAGTTTGGACATGAGGAAGAATTCTTTCACTGAAAGGGTGGTTGAGCATCATAATGAGCTGCTCAAGGAGGTGGTGGAGTTCCCATCCCTGGAATTGTTCAAAAACCAACTGGATGTGGCACTTAGTGCTATGGTCTAGTTGACATAATGGTGTTTGGTCAAAGGTTAGACTCACTGACCTTGGAGGTCTTTTCCAACTTTATTGATTCTATATCATACTTCAGATGGTCATTTAATTCTTGAAAGAAAGGAGTGAGAAGATCTTACGGAGAAGAACATTTTCCGTGGAGGTCATTATTTTGGCATTTCATGGATAATTTCATATCACCTTTGTAACAGTTCTTCCTTTCTTCATTTCTGTTTGACAATCACATTTGGGGTAAACCACCTCTTCATTGACAGGATCAATAATAGGCAATTTTATTGTAATCCTTCCTTTTTTCTCTTCCTCATTAAACAGTATCTTTTCATTTAAAGGAGGAAAACCTGAGCAAAGTATGACAGCAATTTTCTAAAGAAGACCTGGCTGTTAACAATGCCATGTGACATTAAAAAACTCCTCATGACATCACATGGCATAATTTTGCTCCTTTGGAAACAAAAAAAAATTTCAGAAATTTATTTTCAAATAATTGATATTGACAAAGGAGACAGGAAGTATTCACAATGACTAAAATTAAGCCTCTCAATTCAGTTTCTAAACTCTTATTTAGTCAACAGAGTAGACTCTTTTTAGGTGGTGTGAATTGCACTGTGAAAGAACACGCAGTCCTCATTCAGGGATAGATGTTCCAAGTTAAACACTGTAAATGCACAGCACAGGGCATCTGACAGCTGAAATTTCAATATTTTTATCTGATTTGTCTTTTCTACAGGATTTCTAATGATTGCCAAGTACTACAGCCTTCCTGGGGATTCAAGAACAAAAATCACAACCATACCCACAATATTGTTTGTATAAATTCTGAGCTTTATAAAAATTTTTACTACCAGAAGAAAACAGATTTGCTGACTTAGGAAGCCTGACAGCAAAATATGTCAGAAACAGGAATATACAGGCATACTCTCCTAGTCTGGATTTGAGTCACATATGCACTTTAAGATTCTGCTAGATGCTGCAGTAAGATGGATATTAAGTAGTAGCCATGAGTTCATGCTGTTTAATTTTTATAATATGCTTCCATCATACTTAAATTTTGAGTAAAGTGTTTTGCAATGGCTGGCTGCTCCCTGAAAAACTGTTGTCTGTAGAGCCACAGAGACCAACCTAAACTCAGGAATGTAAAGGAAATTACAGTAAACCTAGCAACTATATTCTTGAAAGGACTATAGACTAAAACACTATTTTCAAAAAAAAGTAACGCTGTGACCTATACTCTCCCAAAAGGAAATATGAGGAGGTGTGGAACCTAAATATGGTGGTGCTGAGGAATTCAAAAAAATTGTTATTAGCTTGTGATCTGTGATAATGTAATTGTCATTAGCAAGGGAGAGAAGCGGCCCACAGCTAGAGTGATAATGGCAAGCTTGGCCCTAGGCCTTTTAACCTTTGAACTATCTCTCCCATCTAACATAACATGAGACAAAAACATCCACAACAACTCAGAAATAGAAAAATGTGAAGGATTTTATGAACTACACTGTGGCAGTTAGATAGAAAACTATTGTTTAAACATGTTTACAAGATGGCTTTATAACTCTTTTTGCTAACTCACCTTCTTCTTCCCAGAACCCCCGCTGCAAGTGTTATCTTCTCTGGAATGTCCTGGGAAGATAACCTCAAGTCTTTCTATTGGTTTTTAACCCTTTCTTGCTATTGGTGTTCCTGTAACCCCTGAACTTCTCATTGGTTACTCTGTGAATCCTCCTGGAGGCTATTTAAGCCTTTACCCCAATAATAAATGCTCTCTTGCCTTCTCCTCACACATCCTGTGTGTGCTGTCCCTGAGGCGGCCATGGGACCACGTGGAAGGACGAAGGGGGAGCGCCTCTCCCCTCCAGAGCCCCGGGGCTGAGAGCCCCTGGGAATGGAGTTCCCCCTTCCCCATCCAATTCCACCGCCGTACTACACCTTTCTTTTTTTTTTTTTTTTTTTTTCCTAATGTACACACCCCTCCAGGAAGATTTAGGAAATAGGAAAAGCAGAAACCTCTGAAGTTTGAGGCTGGCTTTTCAGAACTGTCTTGGTATTTTACTTTTCATTCTAACCACAGAGAAATGCATCTATCCGAAAATGACACAGGGAGAAACAGAAGGAATACAGTCCACGATTTCTATGGTTACATCTACATCAGCAATTATTTTGGCTCAAATGAAGTCTTCTGTACAGGGGAAGCATTTGTTGTCAAGCTCCCAGGATCCATACTGTATTTGTTTCTGGAGATTTTCTTCAGAATGGCTCTAGTTTAATCCCATGAACTGAAAAGTTGGGTATATCTCCTGGTTTAATTTTATCGCTCATGTTCTGTAATATTGCTCAAATATGAGATTCAAAATTCATTCTGAACACATCAGTACTTCACTTCAGCAATTGATCTGTAAATCAAATGAAAATTTTGATGTAAATCTATACGTCTTAAAGAATATTTCTCATTTCAGGACTTAGGAGCAGAGAAAAATTATATTTCTCTTTAGGTTCAAAGTTTTCCCATTTCATTATCACCTTCAAAAGTATAATTGCTTTTATGTTGTTTTTTTTTGTTTGTTTGTTTGTTTTGTTGTTATTTTTCTCATAGAAGATATAAAAGAGAAAACCCCTCAAAACCAGAATGTTTCAAGAATATTTCAGTAAACAGGAAAAAAACCACATGTAACTTAACTGCCAGTATGAATGCTGTTCATTAATTAACAAAAGAAAAAAAAAAAAAGTCAATATTCCATGAAAAGAACATAGAAGGAGTGGCAAGATCTGGAAAAAACAATACGTGTTCATCAAGTTCACCAATGTATATGACTCTTTGTAATGCAGTTTTTAGAAGGAATAAAATCAGTCATATCAGAAAATTTTTATCATATATGGTGACTTGTTTCTTCCCTCAAAAATAAAAAAAATTCCAAGGCCAGATCAGAGTTTAATTCTACTGATTTTTCTTAGCTTTCATACAAAAGCATGTAAATCTTAATTGCATTGGAAGTCACATTTTGTTACAGGATAGTTAGAGTTAACTCATAAAATGAGTATTACTTTATATGTACAACTAATAACAAATACACTTGGGCTTAGAATTTATACATAGTTAAAAATATAGTTTCATTTTACCATCAGTTGATATTACAGGATTTTAGATGACTATTCGTTATAAATCATCATTTAAATATTTAACCAGAAAGAGCTACAAAGATATTTTAGACATTTTGCTGAAATCAGGTCATGAAACCAGCATAACCTGAAAGTTATGTCTGCAAGACAATTGCAAAACTCTATAATACCAAATGTGTACATCTATTATGTCCTGATAATAGCTGATAATCAGTGTTTGTAAGACATCCAATGAATAATGGAAATATCCACAACTGTCAGGGAAAAATGATGGCAGAATAAAACTGGTGATAAGGTAAACTTAACAGTTAGAAAGCTCACTAAAGATATACATTTGAAAACAAATTTTATTTTATTGAATTAATATCTGTCTTTTGCCCAGTCTACTTAGTATTGATTAAAGTAAAAATGTAAAAAGTTAAACTATACTTACTATAAACAGATATGTGTATTTTTATGCTTTATATGTGATTTGTTTACTGTCTTATATGTGATGGACTGCATTCTAATAAATTTAAGTTAGTATTTACTGAGTTTCAGTTATGCTTCAGGGGGTAATTATTCTCAGATTTTGCAGTTTTATCACTTATTGTGCCTACTAAGTCAATTCTGGCAATATATTGATAATGTATTACAGTTAATAAACTAGCCAATGTTGCCTAAATGAAGATCATCCCATTAATTTCAAGATTATTATAGTGGTTTCTGTTAACCATAGACATCAAGCCTTATATGAGCAGTGCCTGAAATGCTAGTCTTTTCATGTATTTTCCTCAGGCAGGTCTCCTATCATTAAAGTTGCATGGGAGTATGACACTTGCCTATAAATTATAATTCTTTATAGAATTGTTTGTGTCTTTCCTTATACCTACCATGCAATACATGAAAGTTTTTAATGACTGACTGCACAAAGAGTAAGAATCTGTCATTAACATATTTTTAAGAAATATAAAAATAATTATGAAAATATTCAAGAAATAAAATTTAAAAGAGAATTTTAATTTCCAATAGTTTACATTAAAAAAAAAAAAAGTGAGCAAATTATATTAGGCCTTAAGAAGGAAAAAACCCCAATAAATTCAAAAAGAGGAAATGAAGGTATCCCAGTGACATCTGTGTAAAAAAAAACTTCTTGGTTATCATATGGAAAAATAGATCCATACTTCTGGTTTCTTATTTTCCATACAAATGAGTGGCAGTTTTCAGACTTGGAAAATTGCCATTTCATATATATATATTTAAAAAAAAATAAAAAACCCACCCTGTTTTGCTGTGAAATAGAAAAAATTCACAATAAATCAAATTCACAAGTACTTGCTAAGCAAAACCTGGTAATTTTTCACAGAAAAAAGGGCTGAATTGATTTTGTGATATCAAAACAAGCTATCTACACTTCCATACTTCAGCAAAGAAATAAACTAAAATTACATTTCTACTGCAACAAGCTTGTAGTTTATATTTTTCATGCATGTTCCCTGGCTGAAGTTATAAGAGGGTAGTTGCTGAAGGAAGACTTGCGTATATAATAAGTGGTCACAGAGTCAGGAATGACAAGTAGTTAATTTACTTTTCGTATATTTACTCATAGGGGTTCTATTTTACCGATCCTTCAGCTTTATTTAGTTTGTCAACCAAAATTGACCGTGATGGATGAAACAACCTTTATAATTCATGTAGCTACATATTTTACTAATATTGGTACTTTTTCTATGAATCACCTGCACACAAGCAATCTGACCATGCACAACTGAAACCGGCAGGAAATGTGCTGATGTGAGAATAAAACATAACAGGACACTGAAACTGCCTTCCTGTTCCTGAAGCATTTTCTCCCACAGCTTCTTTTCTCTGTAAAGATACATTTATATGACACAGTACAGTGTCATGTAGAAAAAACTATATTGATACAGATTAATTGAGGAACAGGTATATTAGCCTGGAATTGTGCCATACCTCATATCAGCACTTCTGGCACCTTCACTACATTGCTGTGCTGCCCAGCATCACGTAGGTATGTAATCTGTGAGCTAATCCTCTCCACCTACCAAACGTTTTCCTAGTGTTCTCAATCCTATCAAATAGTCATGCTTTGTTTTATTAGTCCCAAAACATATTACCACACTGTTCTGTTAATTCTCAGCAGTCACTGCTGTTACTCAATTCCAACACTGTTGCATTAACTACTTATGTGATTTTCAATTGCGGCTTACATACGTTTCCAGATAATGAATTGAACTGATGAACAAAGCTACAAGTAGTAATTTATTTCTTACAACAATTCCTGTAATATTTAGTTGGGAAACTATACTACCTCTTAGGGAAAAATATATAAACCAACAGCCACAACTGGTTTCTCAATTTTTTATTTAGTCAGTATTCTGTACTCAGGAAATTGTCTTATGTAAACTAGCACAAAATAAGTTTTTAAGCTTGTAAGGCTTAGTATCAAACTTGAATCCACTAAATATAACACTTTTTTTTTTTTTTTTTACACAAGGACTGAATGCAGCAAGGTCTGGGGGTCCAGACTGATCCTTCTTCTTTCAGAAGAAATATAAGGCTGCAGCACTAACTTCTCTGACAGATTTTCATTAATCCAGAGTGCAGAGGTTTTCAGAATGCAGAATAAAATCAAAGCTGCATGTAAAGAAACACCGAAACTGTCCCTGTTTTAGAAACCTGTAAACTACAGTTATATGTCAATGTATTCAGATTACAGTAAACTTCCTCTATACATGCTAGAGACAAGCAGGTACTGACATTGATTATGAAAGGAACTGTGGATATTTCCTGCTAATCTAAACTTTTATCTGAGTTGCCTAAAGCTAGTTAGCTTCCCAAAGTTAGGTATGAGAAATACTTTCATTTAATATGGAAAGCTGACAGAAATTTCACACAGTTCACTGAAATGAAGTGTCAAATCCTGCACATAGGGAGGCTTAACCCCAAAGTTTGGGTACATGCTGGTGGAAAGGAGATAAAGATACTTTTCATTGATGCCCAATGACAGAACCAGTGACATAAACACAGAATGTTCCTCTTGAACATCAGGAAACACTTTTTTTTTACTGTAAGGGTGACCAATTACCGTCACAGGTTGTCCAGGGAGGTTCCGGAGTCTCCATCTCTACAGATATTCAGAAACTCTCTGGATATAGTGCTGGCAGCCCGCTGCAGGTTGCTCTGCTGGAGCAGGAGGGCTGGAGTGGACGACCTCCAAAAATCCCTTCCAACCCCAACCATTCTCTGATTCTATGAATATTAAAATATCAATTAGCTCCTCAAAAATCCTACTAAGCTGGCTATCTAGGCCTGCAGATACCTAAAGGTCCTGCCTCTGCATTTTTACAACACCTTGGGTCTCAACAGTGTCCTACTTAAAGCCTTAACACCAGCAGGATTTTAAATTCAAATTCTTCTCTGAATTGAAATGGGCTAGATCCAATTCAAGTGAAATATATTTTATGTACCATGTAATTCAGTGGTTATAGAATCATAGAATCATTTGGGTTGGAAAACAACTTTAAGATCACAGAGCGTAATTGTTAACCTATTACTGCCAAGTCTACTACAAAACCATGTCTTTAAGTGCCACATATAAATGTCTTTAAATACTTCCAGGGATGGTGACAAAAACACTTCCCTGGGCATCCTGTTCCAAGGCTTGACTACTCTTTCGGTGAAGAGATTTTTAATATCCCACCTCTCTACAAACTCCTTTCAGGTAGTTGTAGAGAACAACAGTTTTCTCCAGGCAGAACAACCCCAATTCTCTCAGCTGCTTCTCATAAAACTTGTGCTCCACATTCTTCACCAGCTGTGCTGCCCTTCTCTGGACATGGTCCAGCACTTTTTTGAAGTAAGGGGCCCAAAACCGGATACAGGACTTGAAGTGTGTTCTCACCAGTGCTGAGTAGAGCAAGACAATCCCTTCCCTAGTCCTGCAGGCCACATTGTTTGGGATATAATCCAGGATGCCATTGGCCTTCTTGGCCACCTGAGCACACTGATTGTTCATGTTCAGCTGGCAGTCTACCAGCACACCCAGGTCCTTTTCCACTGGGCTACACTCCAGCCACTCATCCCCAAGTCTGTAACTCTACATGGGGTTGTTGTGAGAGCACTTGGCCTTGTTAAGCTTCATCCAACCAGCCTCAGCCCATCAATCAAGCCTGTCCAGATCCCTTTGGAAAGCCTTCCTACGCTCCAGCAGATCAACACTCCTGCCCAGTTTGATGTTATCCGCAACCTTATTGAGGATGAGTTCAATCTCCTCATCCACATAATTGATAACGATATTAAATAGAACTCAAGTTAAGCTACTAAACAGAACATGTAACTTGAAGGCAGCACTACTCTCATATCTACTCTTTTTTTTTATGGTATTTAAGCCCCACCTTGAGTCCCCAGCTTTCCTGAAATTGCAGTTGGAATCACTGTCAATGTTTCCATGTCTGTCTGTGAAATCCACTGTGAATCCACTCTCAGAAAAGTGCAACTTTTTGTATCTTTGCTCGATTTAGATGCTAATTTTTTAACAATTAATTTTAGAGTTTCTGACTCCATGATAACTTCATATTAGTTCAAGACTTTTGTGGTTTTGCTGTCGAAGTGATAGAGTTATTTCCCACACCCTAAAGGTGACACTGACATAATGTACACTTACTCACCAATCCTTGCATCATCATTTATCAAAGTCCTGAAACAGAAAACCATTTTGTTTGTATAATAATGATTTGAATTAAAGCAAAAGTAAGACAGGGTTCAAATAATTTAAAAAAGAAAAAAGTTGTTTTGCTGCTCAATATTTTTTGTCACTCCTCTTTGACCAGCTTCCTTCCTTTAATATTTCAGCTGGTGTCTGTCAAACAAATTAATTGACACAGCAAAAGAAGTGCAAGATAAGACACTTAGATTCACGTAATAATCTTAGGTACCATACACCTGGCATTTTTTGATCTTTTAGGTCTATTCTTTTAGGTTCTCTTAGGTTGGGTAATTCAGGCACAACAAAAACTGACAAAAGCAAGGCAATTCAAAGTTTTTATGGATACTGCCTTTCACTTGGCCTGTTGTCACAGCTACAGGTATTGCAGAACAAATCATTCAGTGACCTGAGAGCCTCTTTGTAACGATTAAGTATAATTGAACAAATCAAGCCTGGAGTATTATCCTTCACACTGATTTTCCCATTGCTTTTGTCATTTTCTGTCATAATTTTGTTTTTAGCCCATTAATTTCCTCCATTTATTAAATGCTCCCCATAGAAGTAGCTTCCTGTCATGGGGATATGCAATCTGAGACTTCTTAAGATATGTATTGTATAATTATATATCACAGTAACACTGGAACAGCAATTATTATTTTATATTTCAATGACTATTATATGCTACACCATTTTCTACTATGACTTTCTCTCCTGGATAACCACATTGTAAAGAAATCAGGAATGAGATTTTCCATATGTTTGAAGTAACCCGTTAGTAATCATACAGTATCACTTGTCATAATCAATAACGTTTACCAGAACATGAGTTAATATTCTGAAATAAATGTCCAGTTGCATTGATGAGATTGGCTGTTGACACTGATTGACAGACAGAAGTGAGTCCTTCTGGCACAACTGAAATGTAATAGCTATTGAAAAATGTGAGCAATAAAAAGCTAAAATTCTTCTTTAAAATTTAATAAATACAAAGAAATCTGTGTCTGAAACTGTGCTATTTTGTTTAGGTTCCAAGGGGCTTTGAATGCAAACAAAATGGAAAAAGTGTATGGCTTACTTAGAAAGGAAAGTGGACAAAAACCAAAACAAAACAAAAATAAAAAACCACCATGATTTTTTCTCCTGTAATATATACAGTTTTTGTTGTATCCATCTGCTATGACACCAATTGCACTTAGTGCATATTGTAGGTGGAGTGTACATGAATATTAAGAAGGAACAGATAAGAAAATGCATTAAGTGTTGTCAGTTAGTTATGGTAGCAAACAATCAGCTAACAGATTTGCAGAGACAGGCCGATCTTCTCTGGAGAATCAATGAGTTTAAAAGGAGCTAGGATGACACATGGTTGCTGTTAGTCTCAGTGGGAGTGACAGCAGAGGGAGCGAAGGGCTGGCTGTGCACGCAGCAGGTAGAGCTTGGGGCAACATACTCGTTGTTTTCCTACACAAGACGTTGATAGCCAGACTAAAGGGAAAAAAAGAGACTGCTGCACAAAGTATTTTTGTCACCTAATTTTATCCAAATGTCTGCGTAGCACCATGAGTGTAAAAAATAAAAATAAGTAAGGAAAACATGAAGAGCTACTAGCTTGCAGTGATCTAAAAGAAAAGATCCTTTGCCAGATCTCATAATTAACAGACCTTTTTCTCTGTGTGGGGCCCTTGGACCTCTTCTTTTCCTGGCTGCATGCCCTAACTGAGACCAGACCTACTTAATTTGTATGAGATAGTTGAAATTATTTGTTTGTTGGGTCCCAGTATAGACTGCCCTACCTAATTCTTCTGTTTCTTTTCTTGATCTATGTAAGATAGAAGCACTTTCATGATGTGTTGACATCTGTCGGTAGTCCTTGCTTTGTAATAAATAACTCATCAGTTATCACATCTTTGTAATCCTGTAGCCATACTTCACCCCTCTTGGACAGAAAACAAAAAAAAAAAAAAAAGAAAACCTGAACACTTGAACAACATTGGCAGGAGAGTGTAGTGGGTTTTTTCTGATCATTGCTTAGCAATTTCAATAAAGATTCAGAGTTTTTAGCAACCAGTCTTTCACTGTACAATTCTCCAGAATAAGACTTTGAAAACACAGTTTCTCTCATTTAAATATCTCTGCCCCAGGGATTGCTGTTCCAGCTGTGATAATTTCTTTAATATGTGGATGAAGACTTGCAATTTCATTATCTACAATGCTAATATCTATTCAGATTCTATGTTGCTGTTTGCAATAACTCAGGTATAGTTCAGTCTTTTTACTAAGGATCCTAAGTTAGAATAGTCAAACACTATTGTTAATGGAGAGGAACAGAAACCCTCGGAGATATTTCAAGCTTTAGATGCACTGAATTGTGTTGCTGAGAAAAACTGCTCAGTTCAAATAGTTTAAAGTAAATTAGGATAAAACAATTTAATGATTTATTAATGACATGTAATTAACCAGAAATCAGTGAGCTATATATTCAGGATCGATATCAGTAACATAACAGTTAAACCACAATGCTAGACACTTATAAATACTAATAAGCTCCTACAAATTTCTAAACACCCTTCCATAACTAAACCTTACAACATTTTAGTGTCTACACCCCAGACAGAGGTCACCTCCATTCCCCTCCAGCAATGCAGATTCCCCAGTTGCTAACCTCCTGCAAGAGATGTGAGCCCTCCAGCTCTGTGTGACAAAGCTCCCACAAGAACCCCTGCACCTAGCAGTGAGGCAGCCCTGGGTGGTAGCCCCATGTGACACCTCACTGCAGGTACAGGTCCTTCCCAGCACCTCATCATGAGGTTGAGCTGCCCTGTCTGGGCTGGATCAGGTGCTTAATGCGACTCTTTTTTTCTTCAAACAACCTCCAGACAGTTTTGTTCAACCTCCATAAACACCATGTGCTCTCACATTCTTATTTTTAAGTTATCCAGGCTATCTGCCAAGGGTGGCTGTGCAGGCACCCTCGCAAAATGCCTGCTGAAGGCACCCATCTCTCTCACTATTAGCGTTTGAGGAAGTGAGGAGCAACTAGACTTCACCTGTTTTAGGCATCTGAGTTACTTTTGCTACAATGAATGTTGACCAATGTGCTAATCATAGACCAGTGCTGTCACTTTCAGTGAGTTCAGCTGGAAAGGTGACTACTTATTTCAGAATCAAAATTGATTAATGAAAAGTAAACTAACATTTTGACTCTAGAATAAAGTCTGATTTACACAGCTGATGGTCCACTATAATTCTAAAATCACCACTTTATAAGAAAGCCAATTTGAAACTATTATGCAGTGTTTTCTTTATAGCTGAAGAACCAAGACTTTAATACTGGTTGTGGCCCTGATTCAAAGATGTGAATTTTTCAATTTATTGGCAAAGTCTGCTGAAAATAGTCTGCTCTACAGAAAAACACACTGTTGTTGAATTGATATCACTGTCAGTCAAAGCAGTGCAAAGACAGTGAGTGCTAATGAGCAATATTTTCTCTCATATACGTTCATATCAATATTGTTGTTGATCCTCAGGAATATTTCAGAAAGCTTACTATTTATCTGCAGAACTCCACAGAAACAGTAACTGTAAAGTTGATTAAAGTATCACGTGGCAATATTTCATAATTTCCCAATTCAAACCTTGGTTTTCAAATCTACAGTTAAGCAGGTGAACATCCAATCCCAGGACACATAAAAAATCTTTGAACCTAACAAGAGTTATCAAGAATTTTTAGACTAGGCTAAGGCCCTTTCTTGAATTGTGAACATCTGATTTGGCACCTATTCTCAAAATAGAAAAAAAAATACTAATTACTTAAGTTCTTCTTTCAAAACATTCTTAAACTGTTATACAGCTGGAAGTCTATGACAGTACAACATATTTGAAAAATGAAGGGTAAGAAATAATATTTTTTGAAAAAAGCTTTTAAGCAACCATGCACAAATACATACCACTGGTTAAAGGACGTTTTTCCTCTTTTCAAAAAGTCATTTATTTGTAGTTGATATTTAGTAGAGCACCAGTTTTAACCATATGATTCATTTAAATTTAACCTATTCTTTTAAGCTAAAGACTGCCTTTAGTATATAAGAATAAGAATAGATTTAGGCATAAGTCTCAGTATTTGTTACAATCAGTAGGACATAGTCTAGCTCTTTAAACATATTCTGCATAACTATTTATATGATTAGATCAGTGGGAAAAATGGTTGCTTAGTAGTGGTTGTCATTGTCATTGCTGGAAGTGATTGCTCTTAGAAATTTTGAAAAACCAACTGAACCTATTGTTATACAGAAGCATACAACATGGAGCTTAACATCTAGACTATACAGGACTGATGTTTCTTTGCCATAAAGTTGTTTGTAATATATTAGAGATAATATTGGTTTCTTTAGAATTCAGATGTTCCTCTCAAAACCAATAACATTAAATAACTGACTTGCACAATTTTTTCTCTTCTTACCATCACTTGTTTCAGTAGCACTTGCAGCACTCCTTCTGTCTGTACCACTTCTTTAATAATCTTTTCTCTTGCCCAAAAACAGTTTGCATTGCAAATGGATTCCTGTATTAAATTAACCCCTGAATATGCACTGATGCTTCATGCTCTTAAAGACATTTTGTCATTTCTCATCTTATCAATTACAGACAAGTTCAGCCATGTGAATATAGCCTATTGTATCCTTTCTAGTGCCAGTGTTTCTTAAAGAAAAACAAGCATGAGTCTTTTCTGCTACAGCTGCTTGTCTTGGGAGCAGCAGAAACTCTCATCCTTATTTCAAAATTAATATTTTGTTTCATAAAAAAGTACAAAAAAACCAAAAAAAAAACCAAAACCAAACAAAACAAAACAAAAAAGCAAACAAACAAAAAAAAAGCTACAATCCACAGAAAGCCATGTAGACACTCCCATAGTTGTAATACTGACCTGATATTCTCCAGAGAATGTTAAGAATTTCTTTAGTTCAGAAGAAAAATTCTGAGGAACGACTTAATAAAGAGTGTAGTACCATCTATTAAAACAGAAATAAAAATTTTATGGATGTTTTATATATAGCATTTTTGTAATAACTGTTTCAGAAGCTCCCATTTTTGAACTCGCAGAAAAGAGCCTATTGATTAATGTTTTTCATAACTAATTAAATGAAACAGGATAAAGTACTGAAGTGACAGAGATCTTAAAAGGGTAAGGTCTACCAGTTCATCCTCCTCCTGGTACAATATTATTTCAAAATATGTTATTCAGTCTTGTTTTAAATGATTTAAGCAATAAGAGCTGCACTATTACACATTTGACACAGCTTTCTAACTGACAACCTCTTACATGGTCTTCAGAAAATGTAACTTTATTCCTTCTCCTTAATACACTTTGCACCACTCTAAAAATGCCCTTTTCTTGTACTTTTTGAAACAAAAGGTTATCATACTTTTAATGAACAATTTAATCTCACTGTTTTTTTCTGATCCTCCTGGTTATTCTCAATATTTACAGTTCCATAACTGTCATTTCTCTAGCTTCATGTATCCAGTGTCTCTGCTTACATATCCAAGAAATAAATACCAGTGCAAGCCTTTTCCTTCCTCACCATATTATATTACATTTTCTATTAAATGAGTCCTTCTTTTCATCATTATTGTCAGCTTTAAGCCTTTCTAGCTGCCTATTTATTTGTGGTATGAACGATTATACTTGAAAGCCAAAAAGTTATTCTGCAATGTACACTCATAAGCTCTTCCTAGGGCTTTCCCAGTAATTTTCTGTTCATCTGGAAAAAGAAAAAAGAAGCTATTGGGCCTAACTTTTGGAATGCAAATAAACAAAGAATTTAAATAATCTGAGCCATTGTATGGCTGTTCTTTAATCACAGACTTGCAGTTACCTACAAACTTTCTTAGGCCTTTCATATGTATACGTATATATGTATCTGCATCTGTTATATGTATATCTTTTTCTATATGTATAAGTATCTGCATAGATATGTGTATCTATGTGATTGTATATGCATATACATATACATACACACAGATATATATATAAACACCCATATTCATGAGCTCACTTAGATTAAGAAAATACTGGGAAATTGGATGGGCCTACATGCTCAGTCTTATGCCTTTTGGATAATTAACCCCCCCTTTTTTTATTAAGCAACTAAATCTAAATAAAATAAAACAAACAACAACAAGGAAAACCCAAAAACCAAGAACTGAATTTAGAAGCAAAGAGTAAAAGTAATTAGAGGACATACTAAAAATATTACAGAGATGGAAGGATCACTTTTAACTGTCTAACTGATTAATTCAGTTACTTTCCTTGGAGGATAGAACTACAAACCTCCTTTTTTACCTACTCCGTAACACAGACTGGACTGAAGTTTAACTTCCCTTTTAAATCAGTCTTTTGATTTACAGTGTCTTATGCTCAGAAAAGTAGAAAGTAGATGTTACATGCTTCTTCCCAGTCAATGCAGGTATTTAGCCACCAGGTTATCAAACCATTCTCTTTTTCACTCACTCACATCTAAAATGTGTGTGTAGGGCAAAAATAATTTAGCAAGAGCAAATTAAACAGTCCCAGAGAAAAGAACTACAGAATAATCTAAGTTCATTTGTGACTCTCACCTGAAATATTTGAAAGCCTTGTTCTTGAACTATTGATATTTTTTAATATTTTAAGATTCGCTCACTTTCTTTGTTTTCTCTTTTTTAATTTTCTTTTCCCATCTGAATTTCTGCTATTGATAATTGCAAAATTATCTAGTAGTTCTGACTTTTGTTGTATACTAATTTCAAGCTAGGTGGGCTTCGTTCTCCAGTAATTTTTGTAGCTGATTTAGCAGACAAAGCCTCAAGGGTGGCTAAGCAGACCAAACAAGCACAGAAAAGAGGAGATCAGGCCAGGTATTAGAGATTTCGTTGCTTTTGACAATAATAAGACAACTACACCACTACAGGCTGAGGAAAGAGTGGCTGGAAGGCAGCCCAGTGGAAAAGGACCTAGGACTGCTGGTAGACAGCCAGCTGAACGTGAGCCAGCACTGTGTCCAGGTGTCCAAGAAGGTCAATGGCATCCTGGATTGTATCCCAAACAGTGTGGCCTGCAAGACTAGGGAAGTGAGTGTCCTGCTGTACTTGGCACTGGTGATGCCACACCTCTAGTCCTGTGTCTCCCCCCTCACTAAAAGAAAGACATTTAGATGTTGGAGCAGATCCAGAGAAGGGCAACAAAGCTGGAGAAGGGTCTAGAGCAAGTCCTATGAGGAGCAGTTGAGGGACTTGAGCTTGTTTAGCCTGGATAAAAGGTGGCTCAGGGGAGATGTTATCACTCTCTACAACTACCCAAAGGCGTCTGTAGCAAGGTGGGGATTGGCTTCTTCTCCCACACAACTCGAGACAGGACAAGAGGACATAGCCTAAAGCTGTGCCAGGTATGGTTCAGGTTGGATATCAGGAAAAATTTCTTCATGGAAAGAGTGGTTAAAGCATTGGAACAGACTGCCCAGGGAGGTGGTGGAGTCACCATCCCTGGAATTGTTCAAGAAATGACTGGATGTGGCTGTCACCATCCACTTGGTAGGGGGTGTGATGTTCCTTGTACATTCTTGTCAGGCTGAAGAGGAAACAAAAGATATGAAAAGGAAAAGACAAGAAAAGAAAAGAGAAAGAGAGAAAGAGGAGAGGGAGGGAGGGAGGGAGGGCTGATCAAAATTCGCTGTTTAGATGATCAGGTACTTAAACACTCAACAATTTCTGAAACTTAAAAGTGTTTTATACAAATCAGAACCTTATGCAATGCCATATATTATTTTTCTTACTTCAAAGGTGACATGCAGATGTACTGCATAGATGGAGTAGCTTAACCAAAGACATACATTAGGAAATACATAGGAACTGCACATATGTCAATCCCAAGTAAAGCCAAAAGCACTGCTATGGGAGCCATGAAAAAAACACAGAAATTGTAGTTCATGAATCCTAACCCTTTTGACAGAGGAATCACTGGCCAAAATAATTCTCAACACTTATGGTAAAAAGCCAGGCAAGTTAATTTGCAATGACGCACCTTCCTAGGGATGCAATGAGACACAGAGCACGCTGGGTCAGAGTTGTCAAATAGTCTATGATTTGCATAATTTTTAATTTTTTTTTTTGAGAAGCGCTATATGACCCCTATGTATTATCATGCAAAAAAGGAAAAGTTCAACATGAGTGATGAGAATAATCCAAAGCACCTTGTAACATAGTGGTGGTCTGTGTCTAACCAGAAGGTCAAGGAACCAATGTGTCTTGCTCTGGAAAATGGTCCTGGGATGAAATATTACATTACAGTTCAAGACAACACCAAACAATTGCACAGTATGGGCCAATCCAAAGCCAAGAAAGCTCATATTCTGAAATTAACATGGATAATTAAGCCATCTAGAGTGGCCAGCTGTCCAGATTTACTATGGGTATCAGAGCTGTGGCACATACCTAGCAGTTGTCTGTCAAAGATGGGTGGTTTGTTTATCTCCTGGCCCTGTGCAGGATGTAAGCACATAAACATTCAGCTGAGAAAAGAACACTGTCTTACAACCAGGAAGATTTTTTTTACCTTAAGTAGGTATCTGTATCAGTTCAGCAGCATATTTCTGGGAAATTTCTTCAGATGAGATTCCAAATCCCACAGAAAATGCACTGTAGGTGTTCAGACACTTGTAAAGTGCCTATCTCAATGTTCTTAGCCACTAACTAAAAAGTGCCAGGCATTCAAAAGTGAGCAAAGTCTGTATATAGAGAATTACTAAGACTTTAAACCCAAGAGGACTGCTAGAGTTAGTTAACCTTACTTAATTCATGTGATACAGACCACAGAAGCACACTTAATAACTGTGTAACTGTGTTGCTAACTTCTTTGTGGTTTGTTTTGTTGATTTTTTTTTCTTTATTTTGAAACCAGAAGTAATAGAGAAGTCATTGCTCTCCTAGGAAAGTCATTGCTTTCCTAGGGAAGTTGTTCTGTTACGATCTCTCTGATACGACCTTTATATCTAGTCTAATTTACCTAACTGTGCCTTCAAACAACTGCATCTCATTATGCCTAATGCCACAAAGATTCTCAACTAGGCACTTGTGGATTGTCATGAAGTCTTGTCCTTGAAGAAATTCAATACATGGAGCTTTCCAAGCTTCTACACGAGCCATTTTCTTCATCCTTCCTCATTCCAGTAATTGTTTTCAAAAGCTTCTAAAATTACAACATCTTTTCTAAAGTACAAGCACACGAACATGTCATAGCAGTCAACCAATAGTGTCATTAATATCATTAATATTACATGGTGTAGGAACACTATGTTTCTTCTTACATAGTTGGTGATGAAGCTTAATTTCTGAATTGCATTTGGGTAATTGAATTATGTTGGTTATCATGGGAATAGTAGTGATTCAAGCTTTCTCACATGTGGACTCAAAATTAAGATTTTATACCTATGAGGTTGAAAGAAAGGGGTACAAAGTGAGAGACCAAACTGAAAATAAGGATAGAATTAAAACTTTGAGAGGACCATGTTAGCTGTAGTCTGTGACAGCCAGGAAGACAGGGTTATAGGTGGCAAATTCCAAGGACCTGTAAAGGTCATATGTCAAAGCTGCCAGCTCTACCCTGTACTATATGTTCCTCCTCCATTCGTCTTCTTGGAAGCAGTAGAGGAAGAAATCACCTTCCAGTGCAGAGGTAAAGGATGAAACATGCCTGTTTATGTTTTTCATAGTCTATGGAGACTGCAGCTTGGACAACCACCTAGTTTTTGGATCAGCTCAAATCATACTAGGGTGATCTGATGTTTATTCTGATACAATCTGTCACCCCTTCGTGTTAACAAGTAAAGTGTTAAAATGTACTTCATTCTACTAAATAATATGTCTCACCTTAATGTGTTTACCTGGATTACCTCTTTTTTTTATTTATTGTCACTTAATCTGTTTGTGTATTTTCAGTAGTTTTAGTCACTGTTCATTTATATTTTCTTCTAAACTACCAGTATAGACAGTCAATAACCTTAGGCTGCAATATATTCATGGAATCACAAGACAATCCAACCATAGTGACTCATAATTTCTCATCTACAGTATCTTATTGGGACTTAGTAGCAGAGACAATTATATGTATATTAAATATGGATACCTTCCTTTGATAAGACAGCTTTTTTTAAAAAAAAACAGAAAGTCAGGTGATGTGAATCAAACTGTCCTACAGAAGTCTGAATATTTTATTCAGCAAATTGAGCTTTATAAACCAACAGTGTAATTTCATAAAGAACAGTAAACAGTTTGTATAAGAAGGCTTTTTTTTTTCATTAAACTGCATTGTCTGACATAAATTTTGAATGTTACCAGGTCTTAACTATTTGCTGATTACATCCAGGCCAGGTTTTTATAACTGTCGGAGATTGATATCAACCTAGCTGTCCTTCAATTTCCTCTCTTATAACCTTTCAGAACACCAGTACAGCATTTCAGCTATTTTGAAATCCTCTCTGAGTTTTACATTGTTTCTGTTTTAAAAAATCCACAGATATTTCTGGGTAATTCCTTGGGTGCTTTTATATTTGAGTGTTCTAGTTCTGTGTTTTAATAAATGCTTAACTTCATTAAATTTTTTAATACATTGCAATTGTAATAAATCTCATTAACAATATAAAATCTGATATCTATTCTTCTGTCTTGTTCTGAGGGGTTTTTGTTGTTATTGGTATTGTTTCCCTATGATGTCATAGATTATATAGTTCTGCTTTTTCTGCATCAAGATACATAATTTTACCATCTCTGTAAGTATTAGTATCAATAAAAGTCACAAGCTGTGGTTTAGATTTATACAGATCAGAACAGAAATACACATATACATATTTCATACATATTTCTTATCAACTGCCTGAATTCCTTAGCTATTACAGTTTGCATATTACTTCCTCTTTTTTTTTTAATGTATCTTTGTTCTTTAAAAATACAGCAACACAAAGATGCAACAAACTTCCCTTATCATTCAGATATTTTTAGTAAACCAAATATTTTTTGAAGAAAAAATATGTGCTTGGAACACCTGACAAAGCGTCCTAAACACATTTCAATCATACCTATATATGTGTGGGTGTAGTCAGTGTAACTGTGCATATATGAATATAAAAAGAAAGATATTTTCACTCATTTTGATTCATCTGTAACTTCTCTTCCAGTTTTCAGCTGCTGAATTTTAAAAATGCACCAGGGTTGTACAGTACTACTTAATAGGCATTCTTTTTCTATAAGCACGGGAATTAAATATTCATTTAACCATGTTTCCTAAAAGTCCAAGCACTATAGAAAATAGTTTTCTGAACCAATAAACTAGAAGAAATAACTTATATGGAAATAGTAAAAAATAATTGTTTACCTTAGATGAAGGCTGTTTATATAAAGAAAAAAATGTACAAATACTGAAGTGGGAATAACATACGGCAAAACTGGTGAAATTCATTTGGGCATGCTATGGTTTGCTTCAACATTTTTTGATGTTCCACCATAAATTGCCTTTATTAAACATTGGCAGTATCACTTAATAAAAAAAGAAGTAAGGAACAAGAAAAGAAGAAGGAACAAGTAAAAGAAAAACTAGTGACGTAAGAATATAGGGTCCCTGAACTCAATACTATTTGCAGGTGAATTGTCTCCGTCTACCTGAATTGCCTAAATCACTGTGAAATAATTTTAGAAATGAAACAAGAGCTCAGCCTTTGATGCAGTGATGATAAATCAACTTGCAAACACGCAATTTGGCTACTGCCTGTGTTAGTCTTTACTATTTTTTTCATACTGAATATGAGAGTCTTTCATATGGGTGAGAAGGAAAATGGAAACTGTGAAAAAATTATCCTTTTTCGCATTGTGTGTACACTTTCCTATTCAAAAACTGCACTGATACATTCATTGAATGCACAATTTTGTCTTGTAACGTGACACAATTAACAACTTTACATTAAAAATTCTTATCTAATATTCCTCTAATTCAACATTAGGATTCAATTTTTATTTCCACTATTATTTTCTACAGTTCCCGTGGTACTTACAGTTCATCCTGTCTCAGAATAGTAAAGCAAAACAACAGAGGGGAAAATTATGCAGCACTTTTAAAATACCTATTTTTAATTTTAGAAATAAGTCTGGAATATTAAAAACTGTAAATAAATGTGTTTTCACAACCATTCAAGTAGCTTAATATAGGCAACACTAAGGCATGTTTGTAGTACAAAAATAGCCTTCTACAACACAGTGCATCAGCAAGAGTTCTTTCCAAATGTTGTAGATAATTAATCTCATTTTCCCTCTGCTTCATTTTGTGTTCTATTAGTTTTCTTATTCAAACTTTCAAGTCACAAATCTAATTTAAAGCCTCACAACTGGTCTAATGTGGTAATGTGTTCCAAATGCATGTGGTGTCTAGCAGTAAGTGGTAGGGGCAGAATACTAATTTGCCTCCCAGTGTGCACAATGCTCAATAAATAAATAATATATTACCTGTGCTTACCATTATTTGACTACAGAAAGTGTCAAAAGCAACAGAAAAGATGGATTCAAGTTTAAGGCACGTAACAGAGAATGAACTGCAGTAGGATGGGTAGGGGAGACAGAAGAAAAGAGGAAAGCAGAGAGACAGATGAACAATAGAGTCTGCCACGGAATGGCAATTATTCTGTTAACATGGTTAACTGTAGCTGCATAAGTAATGTATATTAGACTACATACTGATTAATGGTTAAATATTAAATATTTATTTGTAACAGTTTTGCCTTCTGTGTGTTCTTTTATTTCTCTATAGAGAAATATAGAATTCCTTTATATTGCTCTAGCCTCTGTTTAATTATTCACTTTCAGAAATCATCTTTTTTCCAACACATTGATTTTCTTCTGTTGTTTGACTTTGTTTCCTTACTGTGTGTAGAGAGGATTGCTTTATTTTAGGATCTTTAGCTTTCATACTGTCTGAGTTTGAGACAATTTGGAGCGGCAGAGACCTCAGACAGAAATCTCCTCACTCGGCTTCAATACCCCTAGTTTCTCCAATATATAGAGAGAGACCAAAAACACCTGGATATAAGTGAAAAAGCAATTCTTTACCATGAAGAATGCTAATAACAATACTGATAAAAATGGGTTAAGCCAACCTATGAGGAGAAACTTCCCAAGTCCTGCCCACCAGACCAAATCAAGACAGCTGCCAGGCTCCCACAACTGAAAAAACACCCATGGCCACAGGACAGAGACAAGTTGGCCACCCTTTCATGTGGTTTGCCTCCCCCACGCACAGAAAACCTGGCAGGAATGGTTGGAGAGTCAGTTCTGGCAAGAAATGGCAGACAGCTGGGATTCAGTACTGGCAGACGCTTGGTGGTGCTGGAGCGGGCTGCAGTGCTGGTACAGGCAGTCGGAGCAGGGCTGTGGACACCCAGGTGACTGGAAGGTTCCACAAGACATCCACTAGATCCATCAACAATATTTTGTTGTTGCAATTTCGAATGTTTGTTGGTTGAAGTGATGGTTGTAGTCACGTCAAAGTGGTGGGGTCACAGTCTAGATCCACTGAGGTGGTGATAGAAGGCTCGGGTGGTAAGGAAATTCCCACACGGTGAGGGAAGAAAACCAAGTGCTGAGTGAAGTTCAAGTGTTGTCTTTTATTTGTCTTAGGCTAGGTGGGAATGCCCCTCCTACCTACCCTGGGGCAGGGAGTTCTACAGTGGACTTAATACTGGATCATGACATTTCAGGAGTCTTTGACACCTTCTAAGATGTTACAGCTGTCTGTTGTGTCAGGTAGATCCATTATAGCCCATTAGCAGAGATGAATATCTTCAGGCTATGTGTGCATTGTGCTGGAGGGGAGTCATCACAGATGAGTCACCTGTGTAAAATTACCCCACCTCACAGGATTTTCTTCTCTCCTTCTCTTGTTCAACTCCCACCTTGTAGCCTGAGGCAGCAGGTGTGCACACCTTCAGTACCTGGGTGTCCACTCTGCACATTGTTAGCAAAGCACACTGTTGATGGAGCAATCAGCACCAATAGTCCGGTCTCAGAGCAGTCACTGCAGATGGTCAAATGTTGGAGCCATTAATCTCTAGCAGTTCAGTCTCTTTAAAAAAAAACCAAAACACCAAAAAGTCAAAAAGGCATTTTGGCAAAAGAAAAGATACTAGAACTGGATACCAGAACTTTGTGTAACCCAGGACACATATATACTGAAAACGCCAGCTAAATAATTGTAATGTTACTGAGTTTCACCCTGATCTTCTATACAGTTATCTGAGCTTCTGGAAACTCCACTGTGGTCGGTGAAGTCACACAGGTGCAAAACTAGCACTTGGGAGATTAAATTCAGAGTGCTGGTGTTATAGAGAAACGTGCAGGGAAGTGTGTATATGTGTAACAGAAAAAAAGAAGGTGTGTTGGCTATGTGTGGTAAGATTAAAGTCTGAGAGTAAAGTAAAGGATGGAAAGGTAAGATTAAAGTCTGAGAGTAAAGTAAAGGATGGAAAGGTAATGTGGGGGTGAAAAAAAAATCCCATGAAACTGGCAATGCCCTGAATTATTAAAATATTATTTTGTATAAAATGTCATTACCATCTTATTTAAATTTAATGCAATTTACCAGACCATAAAGAACTCCTTAGAATAAATGCCTGTTTTCCAGTCAAAGCTACTGTGCTGCTGATTACAATAAATGCTGACATTTATGACAATTTTATAATTCTTGTATTCTGTACCTAGCTGTGCTTGGAAGTGTCTCTACTTTGCTGAAGGCTTTCTCCTGGGAAATAACACCAAAGTTTTGTGGACTGAAAGGACAACAAAAGAGTTTTGACAGAAAAACAGTATTACTACAGAATGCAAGCCTGTTGCTAATTTGTTTATAACTGTTAAAAAGGAGGATTCATTTTATAATGAATACCTAATTTATTGTCACAAAAAAATGGCATCAAGTGCAGAAGGTATTCTTATATGCCTAAACTTACCAATAAGAATAGGGATTTGTAAGATCTATTCATAGACCCTTAAGTAAAACAGTGTTATTGCAAGAGAAATCTCATTGATAGTTTACAAAGACTAAGACTAAGACCTAGATAAAAACAAAAGAATGGGTAAGAAGGAATAGGAGGGCAGGCAAGAAATCCTACTACATAGCCTTTAACCTTTATGATGGGCAGTACTCAAAACAGCATTTAATCATGTCTCCAAATGTTTCATGAAAGTTTTATAACAAAAAAAATTATTTACACAATTCAGAGAATGATTGAGGTTTTTGCCTTTAGAGAGAGCAAGTTGACACATTTCTGTCACTCTTTGGATAATACTGGCTTTTGTAAGACATTGTAAGATCTTTCAATTGAAAATGTTATCAAAATTAGCATAATAATAATTTTTTTCCTATAAAAGGGCAGTTGTTATTGAAATAAGATTTCAAATGAAAATTGTGGACCAGCTGTATGAAAAATATTTTGTATATTTGTTTGAGTTTATCTACTTGCACTTACAGCTTCAAGCAGACTACTGAAGTTCTGGCTTAACTATAAAATGTTCAATTAGACATACTGTCCATTGAGCAGGCAGACAGAAAGAAGGAGACAGAATGAAAAGATTCAAGTATCTATATATATGTATACTATACAGATAGTACAGAGTATCCTGCTTTGCAGGTAGCATGTCTGTGCTCGACAATATTTAGGGTGTAGAGGAAAACTCCATTCATTCCCTGTAACACTATAGTCCTCTCAGCTTCTCCCTTCAATGTGAGGGAGAAAAGCCTAAACACCAACAGCAAATCTACTCCCTCTTCTGCTCTGCTATCTGTGTTTAGTGCAGAGGGTCCTTAAAGAGTTACTCCAGGCACCTCTTTGCCCCTGAACTACCATGCTAACCAAACTACAGATTGCTCTCAAATGGGGCTATTTCTAGAGTGCTGCTCCATTTCAGAGTGATGGTTGTGAGAGAGAATTGTAATCATCTGTGATGCTGCAGAAAAACAGGTTTAAATTGTAATCACACAAGAACCCCTAAACTAAATGAGGTCTGCCTGGTCTGTATACTGCAAGATGGAAGGAAGACCTCTGTGGATCTCCAGAGTATTTAAGGAGATTTTATTGAGTTATCCAGAAAGTAACATTTTGTCCTAGTATTAGTACTGTCCAGATACCATGTTAGATGGAACCCTATTGCTAAAGATACCTCTTTCAGATAAAATAAAAAAAAAAAACAAGTCTTGAACAAAACTTGTGGGAAATAAAATACCGATTTTATTATAAGCAGATAAAATGAGCAGAATTACTAACCTGAGTTTAATTTTTGTTTTATTATTATTGTTATTACTA
>JAWWES010000001.1:57740097-57767439 GCA_035583135.1 Lophotriccus pileatus
ATGGGTGGGGGCACTGGAGAGCCAATCGGGGCGGGGGGGAAGAAGTGAGGTACGTTTACCCTGTGAGGTAAACGGGGTCGTACCTTAAGAATGTTTAAAGGACGGTGAATTTGAACCGGGGGGGGGGTGCTTTTGGAAGGTTTCGGCATCCTAAGCACCCAGCACGTGTTGCAATTAAATTTTTCCTACGTACATTTTCTTTGTTCTGTGGATTATTTTTTGCCATCATCACAAAGCTAGAGAGATTTTTCTCACAAACTGGTCATTAAAAATTGTACGGTATTTCTCATAACGTTCTCCTGGATGAATGTGAAGTGGGTAATTACACTCTGCTTGCCTTAATTAACCTGAAGTCTGTGAATCCTTCACATCCTAACAGCTCTGTAATGCACTTTATTCCATGCTCAGTGGTGATAGACTATTGTCCCCTCCCCCCCAAAAAAAAAAGATAAAGGAAATATACAATTATTTTGAATATATAACTAAATGGTACGGGCTTTAATAAACAGAAAAAATTGTAAATCACAGCAGAACTTTCTAAATAGTTTTATGGCTATCCAGCAAACAAGATATTATTTTCAAATGGAATATGAAATAAATATTCTAGAAAATCTGAAACTAAGTTGTAATATTTAATATTTCAATATCAAGTAATAAAAAAGTAAAGACAATGGAAAATGTCAGTCAACTTCAGAGGGAAATGAATACTTAAATCTCTGTGAATACCAACCTACCTTACTAGTAAGATATGGGTGAAGAAAAAGACATCTGCTCATAGTCCACAAGGAGTTGGTTTGAAGAAGGTGAGATTAACAATGCAGATATTGCTGTCCAATTCACATTTATTCCAAATTGGAATTTTTTGTTTCCAAAGGGACACTTTTGATTTCCTCCAAACCCTATAGTGCTAGTTCAAACTGAAAAAAAACCCTGAAAGCGAGGAGTTTCAGCTCTTTAGAAAATAAAAGGTGTTTAATATTACACTGGAATATTCAGCATCAAAAGTATTCTTGGTCAGTTTATAGCACACAATGTTAAGGACTGCTTATAAGAATACAAAAAGATGGGTGTGAGGCACTGGGTTATTTTATTATTGTGTCGGAACCAGCTCAAGTGTGTGGGGTGAGAAGAGCAACCTCAGAATTCAAATGTCAAGGCTGCAGGCTCACAGAGTCCACATTGCAGCCCTGGAGCAGCTGTCAATTAAAAGGCAGCCCAGCAGCCTGCCCACACCACACCCCCTGGAACCCCCAACTCAGCCTCTGCTTGGCTACACCACCCCTCACTCGTGCCTGGAGGCACTGAGTGGTCAGTGCTGGATGACCCGCCTGGGAGGTGTGGCCTCTTTTAAGCACATAACTAAATTTGCACATGGTCTCTGTTTTGTTTTGGGACTTGTCATTGCCCTGTGAAGCTGGAATTCTATAGGACTATTTGGTGGTAGCTATTTAATAATCTTCTCTCTTCCTACTCTCTCTTCATTTCTATCTTTACTGCTTTTCCTTCTGTTAATCTCTTTACTTTTAAGATTTTGGGTGACTTAAAACCAGTGGGTTGGATTCTGCTAAACTATGTGGGTTGGCATATGCTGTCAGTGCTTTGTGGAATTCTCTACCTTGGTTGTATGTTTCAATTTCACCAAAATTCCTTATTTTCTCCCTAAATTAAAAGTGTCCCCTAAGAAAATCTTCTCTTTAGCCTACCTCAAGGTGTTAAGAACCAGAGACCCTCAAAACATTTGTGGGTGAATTTTTAGAGTCTTGTATACTTTTAAAGTAAAACACCTCATGAGCGTGTGGCTTTGGAACCGTGGTCTTACAAAGGGATAGCACATCAGGCTTTGATCTTGCCATTTGATCTTGTTCATTCTTAAAACATGCACATCCTTTTGCATTCAGTAGCCGTTTTGTGTTTTTATCTATTAAGTATTTTTTAGTGTCGTGCTTAATTGCAATCACTAAACACAGAGATCATAAGGAAAATGTGTTCCTTTATTCAATTTTTGCACACCTACACATAAGTTTTATGGACAGTATCCATTTTGTGGATATTAATGCAAATGAAAGAATCTTATTGTAGACATTAGGCACTTTCAGGAACTTAAAGGAACTGACCTACAGGTTACTAACTCAATCAACATTGCTTGGGTCATTCAGTCAACTTCCTTCTCCTGCCCATGAACACTTCCGTAAACCTCAAATAAAAATCAAGCAGAATGAGCCCAATTCACCCTTTTGGGTCTGAAAATAAAGCAGCTATGGACTTCTGTTATAATATTTTTGGCAGTTCCCTTAGAAGTATTGCAAGATTATTCCCTTTAGGAAACCAAGGGGAAAGAAAAGAGACCAAATTAATAAAGAAACAAAAGGAGATGGAGAAAGCTTGCACTGAAACACAATTGCTGAAGCAGCTCTGAAGCACTCAGTGCAGTGACTCTGTGCAAACGAAAAATGTACTGTGTAATTCCAACTCTCAGATGTGCTTAATGAGGAATTTTCACATGGGCATCTGTGCTTGTCAGGCTTCTTTTTTGAACTATTACCCAGAGTTTCAGTGTTACCAGCTGATAAACTGCCTGCACAATTTAGTGGTTGAAACATGCTTTACTTTCTGTCACCATTGTGGAATACCACCACCATCTGCGTCTTGCAGCATGGCACTGAAAAATCCCGCATAGCGTAATGGCAATGAGTGAACAACCTGCTTGTGTCAGTTGTACAGCTGAAATGTCATCCACTCTATTTATTGTTTAACTATGCAACATCTCTACTGCCTTAACAATGCAAAATTATCAGGCTCCATTAATGAAAACACTTCTCAGAATTCATCCTAACAGTTTGTATTTTGAAAATGTTGTGGAGTTCTTGTCACATTAATTTCTATTTCTTGCTAGCAACACAGCACTTGAACATATTTAGAAATTTTTTAAAAAATAAAAGTGCAAGAGGTTCCTGTTATGGAGGACTGTGTCACAACTTCAGTATGCTTGACTATTTATATTATCCTTCCATAGAAAGCCCCTGTGGGTGCAAAGCTCCCAGTGGCTTGAGAACAGGAGGAGGTGGGATTTTTCTGCAAATCTACGTAAGAAAATATTATTTTTCTAGGGAGAAGAAGAGGTATTTGTATTTAAGATCAAGGGGAATTAATGACTTGGGGATTAAATTACTATACCTGTTGATTATTTTTAAAAAAATGTACCTAGAAAAGAAGTACCACAAATGCATATCAGTTGGAGTATTAGTAACTGAGTTGGAGCAGTCAGAATTTGATCTTGTAATACTAGTTAAAAAGTAGGTCTAATACTCATGTAGATTTATTTTCAGTGATGTACCTGGGAGCACAAATAACCCTCAGCAAGAGATACAATCATTTCTTAATCCCAGTTCTCTGAAAATTGCTGCTGAAAATATTTTTAAATAAACTTTCAATGTTAAGAGCCATGCTATGCAAAATTAATGTGCTATCAAAGCCAGCCTGTCTTTGTTTTCAGCGAACACATAAAAGCCAGCTAGTGACAACTTTTGGTTGTAAAAAGCCCCATGGTACTTTTGTAAGAGGCAGAGTGTTAATTTTCAATTGTTTGCCCAAATCCAGTGTGGGTACTTATATTCCTTCTGTTTAAGAAATCACAATTGTCTTTTTAATTAAGTACAGTATAATTTTCTTCTTCCCCTAAAAATCAAGACTGAATGTTCTGTTAGCAGCCACCAGATTCTTATGCATGTGATTGCATTTCACTTTCAGTTCATATTTTAAACTCAAATAATCCCTTAACCCAAGGTTTAGAATGCAAACCTCGGTGCATATACATGAAGATATGTTGTCTTCTCCATACATTTCCTTGGATAACAGCTGAGGTAAATATTAAACGGCATCCACAAAACAATATTGAACTTTGTGAGCCAAATTTTATCAGCAGGAATCTTTACATTGATTTCTGATGACTGTGGATTAGGCTCTTTTGGAATAATAAGATAAAACAGGATGACAAGAAACAAAGATAAAATTCTGTCTCCACTGAAACTAACAACAGTTTTTGGAATTATTTCAGTGTAGCCTGTTTTTATCCAAAGAGAGGTTTTGGTTTACTTTGGTTTATTTCAGGAGAGAAGGAGAAAAGTGTTTTATAAGAAATTATGGTTTCTGCCATTGACAAGTACTGCCGAACTAGTTTCATTTTGGCATTAGCAGAATCTGTGAAATCAAAGCAGGTACTACGTAAGTATAGGGTTTAAATAATTAAGTAGTAAATGACTATAATTTAAACTCTATTTTCCAGATAGTAGGAGAAAAAACTTTTATTCTGTATCTCACAGGATGAACATTTAAACATGGGGAAAAATTAAAGGTGATATTGAAAATAATTACGATTCACCCAGAAAAGTTTATTAATTGTTTAAAAGTTTGTAAAAGGGCATTTCATAAACAGATAATACAACAGATAATAACACAGTAATAAAAATAAAAAAAGGCAAAACCCAAAACCATATACTGCTTAATAATCTCAAATGCTAATGGAGAAAAAATAGCTTAATGTGTAAGATTCCCCCCAAAGCACTTTATCAGTGATTTCATTAGAAGAGTTTAATACAAACAAAAGATTTAACAAGAATTTCATTTGACAGATGATCCCTGTGGAAAGAATGGTAACAAATACAGGAGAGACTAAAGCATTAATTCATAGTTGATACAGTATTATAAATCGCAACAAAAGGATAGTGGAAACTATATGGATAAATGCAATTATAACATTAAAATCTATTTCCAAGTATCTCAGGGACATTGAGAACAAATATGTTGGGCATTAGCTCATTTGTCTATGTGTAAATACAGTGTAGCACGAAACATACTGAACTCATATATGTTGGAGTTTAAAATATTTTTTAAAATATATTGAAATGTTCATTCAAATAGCATTGTTTAACAATGTAACACAGACTTGAAAGAAAACAGACTGGAAAGAGCTCAGGGGGATTCTTGTTAAGCAATACAAAATTCTGTTGGACAAATGCCCTTACAGCCAATCTGTTACCCCATTCCTTGGTGTGAGGCATGTCAGGGTCATGCCAGGATCAAACACGGAAAGGAAGATGGACTAGAATATGCAGAGTTCCATCCATGCCTTAGCAGCCAGAGGAATCCCTGCAGGAAACAGCCAAGGCAGCACAGCCCTTTTACCGCTTTGTATCGAGCTTGGTTTTGGTTCAGACCCAGCTGTACTGAGGACTGGGGAAGGATGGATGATTGCTTAGAATTTGCCAGCAGCAGCTGGCATTTTAAAATACAGAAAGAAGTTCAAAACTGGATTTAAAATTCTGTCTTTCTCTTTTTGTCTCCTTCTTTTGTGACATTTTATACATAATTTATATAATATATAAGATAAAACAACATTTTTTGCTATTAATCCTTTGCTCATGCACATATTTTCTGAAAAAATTAGAATTTTCTGTAACATGATAAGGTAGTTTATTACTTAGGCAAGGTAGTGTTACAAAGCAGTCACATAAAAATTGTTAATTTCATAGTGAACATGAGCAAATACATTTTCTCTCAGAAATGGTATGTTTCAAGTGTCAATTCTTTTACATATAAATATTGCATTCCTTCATGTAGTTAGTATGCTTTACACTTATTTATGTAGAGATGTGCTCTTTATACTGATTATATATTTACTATTTTATTCTTCTTAGCACCCTACGCCAGGGACTATAACGCTGTGAAAATATGAACTAGGGTGTTGGTTGTGGTTTGGTTTTTTTTTTTTGTTTTTTTTTTTTTTTTTTTTGGTGCTCACAAATAATCAAGACATTATTAACAAAGCTCCACTTGTAGAATTTAAATAGTGTCAGAATTTGACTTGCAGATCTAAGGACGAATTTGCAAGGTTGACTGTCAGAATAGGTTTTTGGTTTTTTTAAAAAAACTTGTCAACAGAGTACACTTAAGACAGAGTTAATGAGAGACAACACACAGAGAATCCAATTATACATTTTTTACAGATTGCTTATTGGAGTATAAGTATGCTTTAATAGCATACACAAAGTCAAAGAGCCCACATAAGAATAGTCGAGATAATTGGGGACGAATTTATTCAGAGGATACATAAATTAAGGCATGAGTCCTTATCTTAGAAGCTGCCATATGGGAATTACTTTTAGACTAGCCGGAACACAGGGATTACAGGTGGGTGAGAGGAGTGGGTGACATCAGAGCTATAGAAAGGCCCAGGAAAGTAGCACATTGGTCTATATGAAAATAAACCTAGTCCTTTAAAATACTTAATGCAGTTAGGATTCTGGATTAAAAAACTGTCACAGCATATAACCTTTCACATGTACTTTGGATGTTTTCCTATGGCCAAAGTAAGACTCTTATTTCAATTTTAATACTGGTCATGTAAGACTGGAGAGACTCGAATGAGAGCATTGGAGACATAGCTGTCCTTCTGGGGACTGATATTTTTGACAGCTAACATTCCTCTCTTTAACATGTGTGAAGGGTACTGTTAATCTCAATCTAATTACTTTACAGTTTAATACTTTTGTGAAGTTTGAGTCCCACTAGGCAAAGAAGTGTCTAGGTTCCCATTTAGAGAAAATAATGCAAACTTCCTCTTCCAGTCTGAAATACTGGTGGTTTCTCAAGCACAGATGTGCTATTTTGTGGAACTCATGTGACTTTAACTGTAAAGTAGCCATTTAAATCCTTTATTCAGCCAGGATACCAGATCTGCCCATATGTAGCAGCAAAGTTTCTTAGATTTCAATTAGATTTCTAGAGAAAACTATAGTGTCTGTGGTCTCCTAAGCCCTAAACAGGTGAGGCAGAGCTTTGTGTTTTTACCTTTGTTTTCCTTTGGATATATGTTAAGAGTTAGGTGATAGTTCAGATCTTGCCTGGAACTGTTAGGCTCTGATGTGATAGGTATTTTAGAAACATGCATGGGCAAACTATCCATTTCCCAATTCATAGACACTGTAATTATAACATAAAATACATAAGAATACAAACAATGAGAGAAGTACAATAAAAGGGTATCATTTAGTCATCAGGAGGTTTCTAATTAGAGGTCACAAAGATGAAGAGCATCAGAGGAACTTAATGAAATAATCTTGAACACATTTATATGAAGTTCTTCTCTGTGGATTGTTGACCCTGGCTGAATGCTGGGTGCCCACCAAAGCCACTCTATCACTCCACTCCTCGACTGGATGGGGAATAAAATATACAGGAAAAGGCTCATGGGTCAAGATAAGGGCAGGGAGAGATCATTCACCAATCACTGTCACAGGCAAAACAGACTCAACTTGGAGAAATGTGTTTGCTACCAGTTAAATCAGAGTAGGTTAATGTGAAGTAAAAACAAATCTTTAAAAACCCCTCCCTTCTTCCTTGGCTTAACTTCACTCCTGATTTTTTTCCCTCCTTGCAGTGCAGAGAGATAGGGAATGGGGGTTGTTGTCAATTCATCACGTCTCTGTCATTCCTTCCTCCTCAGGGGAGGACTCCTCACACTCTGCTCTTGCTTCAGTGTAGGATCCCTCCCATGGGACACAGTCCTCCATGACCTTTTCCAACATGAATCCTTCCCATGGGTTGCATTTCTTCACAAACTGCTCCAGCATAGATCTCTCCATTGGGGTGCAGTCCCTCAGGAGCAGGCTGCTTCAGCATTCACCACCACAGGGTCACAAGTCCTGCCAGCAAACCTGCTCCAGTGTGGGTTCCTCTGTCCATGGGTTTGCAGGTCTTGCCAGGACCCTGCTCCAGTGTAGGCTTCCCCCAGGGTCATTGACTGCTCCAGCATGGGCTGCAGATAGATCTCTGCTTCTGCATGGACCTCCATGGGCTGCAGGGGAACAGCCCACTTCACTATGGTCTTCCTTATGGGTTACAAGGAAATCTCTGCTCAGGTGCCTGGAGCACTTCGTCCCCCTCCTTCTGCACTGACCTGTATGTCTGTAGAGCTGTTTCTCACGTATTCTCACTTCTCCCTCCAGGTGCAATTTCTATTGCACAGGTTTTTCCACCCTCACATTTAATTTTGTTATCCTGGAGCCGTCTAGCATTGACTGTATTGGACTGTCATGGCTTAGGAATGGCACTCCCCAATTTAGTGCTGGCACTCCCCAGTTTAGTGCTCCCACTGAGACTCCAAACCACGAGTCTCTCTCTCTGTCTCTCTCTCTCTGTCTCTCTCTCTCTGTCTCTCTCTCTGTCTCTCTCTCTGTCTCCCTCTCTCCCCCTTCCTTTTCCCCTCCCCCTGAGTAAGGCTGGAGAAGAGAAATGAAGGAAAAAAAGGCAGACATCATGGGTTGAGACAAGAACAATTTACTGGAAACAGCAATAAGAAAACGAATGGTAACAGCAACAATACTATTGTTAGAGTGTGAAGAAACCAACAATTCACAGAGTTTCCCTGATAATACATAATACCTGATCACTCCCTCGACCACACTGCACCAATCTGGAAGGGACTCCTTCTCCCTGGAAGAGACTCCCTTGTCCCCACCCCCAGCAATGATGTGAGGTGGTATGGAATAATCTCCAGGTCCTGGCCATGCAATAAGGCCCCAGCCCAAACAGGAGTTTTACTTTAAAAATATACAAGGCTCCAAAAATTTGCACACTGAATACTTAGAAGAGCCCTTTGTTCTTTAATACCTTGAGGTAGTGTAAAGAGAAGATGCAGCACATGTTTTCTTAGGAGATACTTTTAATGATAATTTTAGAAAATAAGGGAGAAAATAAGAGATCTTGGCAAAAGTTTAAAGGGGTAACATATAAAACATTTCACAAAGCTATGACTTAGCACATGCTAACCCACACAATTTGGCAAAATCCAATCCACCATCTTTAGGTTACTCTATTCAGAAAAGAGATCAAGAGAAGAAATGGAGTAAAGAAGAGAGAGAATAAGATAAAAATAGCTACCACCACAGAGTCCTGTGCAAGTCCAGCTTCCACATGGTGGAGGTAGGCCTCAAGCAAAAGATGGAGGCCATGCATGCTGTTTTTGTGTGCTTTGGCCCCCTGTGGCCACCTGTTGCAGGCACGACTTCCTGCCCACTGGCCACTCTGGGGCTCCAGGGCAGGGTTAAGGGCAGTGCTCTCAGTTTGTTAGCCAGTCTAAGGCTGGGTTAGGCGTTCCAGGATGTGTGGTGTGGAGCAGTGCTGTCAGGCTACTTTTGACTGACAGCTGCTTCAGGCTTCCCCAGCAGCCTCACAGGAGCTGCGATGTGGGATATGGTATTACCTCACCTCTGTGAGATTCGGCTTAGCCTTCTCTGCCCACACACATACACCCGAGTTGGCTCTGACCCAATAATTAATATAATCCTCTGTGAAATTCAAATCCCATATCTGACACTGGCTACTGTAAAAATTAACCATGTCCTGACCAGAACCAGAACACAGACATGGGGGAATCTTCTAGCAGCTTTTCACAGAAGCCACCCAGGTATCTCCCCTGCCACCAAAACCTTGCCAAGCAAACCCAATACACTCCAAAATTTTTGGAAATCGTGTGTTTGAAAACTGAATTTATAGGGAAGGAAGGCTGACATAATGGTGTGATGATGTGATTTTTTAAATGAGAAATGATGATCAAATGAGGATAAACAGAGAAGAACTTTGAAAGAAACAATAAATATTTCATGCTTGATGTAACAAGGGAAAGAGAGGAGCAGTATAGGTACACAATAAGAGGTGACATTGCTAAAATAATATCACTGGGAAGAAGATTAATTCTAGATGGATATAAAAAGAATCAATTGTCAAGACAAATGAAAGTGTGGTATAAAAAGCTACTTAGATGGGAGCTGATAAAAAATCTGGACAGAATTGTTTAGCTTTTTGGTTGGATAGGGAATACAGATATCACTACAGAAAAATAGAGATGTAACCTGCAGAATCCAGGGAGCAGTGAAATCACACTGAGACAAAGCACACCCAGGTTGTGGGTTTGAGCGACAGGTTTTGAGGCTGTAGGTTTGAATGAGAGGCTAGAGACTGCATTGTCTGCAAAATTCAGGAAAGGAAGTAGAGGTCAGTTTTCTGTGATGGAAAACTAAGGATAGTCTTTTAGGTATGAGTTGGAGTGATAGACATTCACAGAAGCATCTCAGGCAGACTGACCAATATTTTAGTCTCAAATAGTAATGGAGGAGAAGTTTTGTGAGTCATAAATACATAAAAGATGATTGAATTTTTTATGGCATTCAAACATCAGCTCATATAGTTGGTGAGTCATGAAAGCTGTTTGCAATTTCTGTTATTTGTATTGGAAAGGAAGAACCAAAATAATCTTTAGCATAAGTGATAAACAATAAAAAAAGTGGAGAAAGTCTATTCTCTCAGAAATCCAAATATATCTGTGTTATCACCTAGTAAATCCCCCAGCTGTGTAAGAAGCCTCATGCCACAACCAAGTAATCAAAAACTTAGGCAAGTGAAGGCCACAAATGGGGAACTATAAACATTTTGAAAGCTGGAAATGAATCTGCTATAGAGCTGGACATATCATCAGGCTCATTCAAACTTCAAAATTTACTCACTTCATTTTATTTAGTCTAGAGAGACGTCAATTCAGTTGGCTTTCAAAATCCTCACCTGAAATAAGATGCCTTTAATAAACTTTAATAAGTTTATTAATAAATAAGCACTAAAAGACAATCACAGAATCACAGAATATGCTGAGTTGTAAGGGACCCACAAAGATCATCAAAGTCCAGCTGTTCGCCCTGAACGGGACAATCCCCAAGATCACACCTTGTGCCTGAGAGTATTGTCCAAACACTTCTTGAACTCAGTCAGGTTTGGTGCTGTGACCACTTCCCTGGGGACCTTGTTCCAGTACACAACCACTCTCTGGGTGAAGAAGCTTTTTCTAATACCCAACCTAAACCTCCCCTGACACAATGTCAGGCTGTTCCTCAGGTTCTGTCACTGGTCACCACAGAGGAGAGATCAGTGCCTGCTTCCCTCCTTCTCCTCACGAGGAGGTTGTGGAGTGCAGTGAGGTCTCCCCTTAGTCTCTTCTCCAGGCTGAACAGACCAAGTGACCTCAGCCACTCCTCATATGACTTCCCCTCAAGGCCCTTCACCATCTTCGTGGCCCTCCTTTGGGCACTTTCCTGTAGCTGAATATCTATTTTATGTTGTGGTGCCCAAAACTGCACACAATGTTCAAACTGAGGCAGCCCCAGTGCAGAGCAGAGTGGGACAATCATCTCCTTTAACCATCTGGTGATGCTTTGCCTGATGCCCCCACAACATGGTTGGCCCTCCTGGCTGCCAGGGCACTGCTGACTCATATTCAGCTTGACATCTTGTGAGAAACAGTATCAAAAGCTTTACTGAAATCCAAAAAGATTATACCCAGTGGCTTCCCTTGATTAAATAGGTGGGTTACCTTGTCACAGAAGGAAATCAGGTTCAACAAGCAGGACTGTACTCTCATGAAGCTGTGCTGGCTGTGACCGAAGACTGCATTGTCTTTCAGGTCCTTTTCAATACCTCCCAGAATAATCTCCATAACTGTACCAGGCACTGAAGTGAGACTGGCATGTAGTTTCTGGGTTAGTTTTCTGTTTGAGATGAGTGAGAGCAAGTCTGCATTGGGAGCCCAGGCTTTCCTTCTCCATGGAGAAGGTGGATGTCCTGTGGTAACACTGTGTTCAGCTCTGTTTTTCCTTGAGATGCTCCAAATCCTCCTATTTTCTGGAAAAGTGCACAGTTTCTAGGAAGAACACAGGTGACTGTGCTGAGGTTTCCTGTAGAAGCAACACCTGTTCCTGTATTAATACAATATCTGTTGGCTTAGGTGTGCTGATTTTCTAGCTGGCAACACACACAGAACACAGGTTGCTTCACTGGCCCAGAGGAATAGCTTTTTTTTTAGAGTTATGTCTCATGCTTCTTGGTAAGATTTAGGATCTAAAGATCTCAAAAGACAGATTGTGTGACTACTAGAAATTAACATTTTTGCCTAGGACACATGCAGATAGATAATAAAGCAATAGAAGGGTTGGGTTGGACTGGGGATTTTCTGTTTTGGTTTTTTTTCAGTGTTATTTTTACATTTCTGACTACATGCAAGGGCTAATTATTAATTGTTTACTAAATCTGAAGAAGTTTACACAACTAAAAATTTTTTGTAAGAACCTATGAAGTCTTTGCTTATGTAACAAACGTTTACAACCTACACAAAGAATATCTGGAATATCTAGACACTGATCTCTGCCAAAACCCATTCTGTAAGGTACTTAGTATTCCTCATAATGATAATATACAGAGACAGACATTTAGTGATTTTTTTTCTCTTTTATATCCTTACCTAAATTCGAAGACTGAGATCCAAATATATGTTTACTTCTTCCATATGTATGGTCCAGTACATAATATTCCTCCTTGCCCAGCAATTTCTCACCCTGGGCTACTTTCTCATTTCTTTTACAGTTATGCACAAAAAAGGAGTCAAGTTCTTCCATCTCAGCCTTTCAGAGCTGTGTCTTTTTATGTTTTAAAAAATTCTCACAACCTTACTATCAAAAGCCATCTCCATTAAGTTCTTCTTTCTAGTTTCTCTGAGAACAAAACTGGAACATCTGTATCCACTCACCATTCAACCCATATTACAGCTCTGCACTATTCCCAGGAAGAAGGCTAAGATGACAAATGCATATAAAACTTCTGAGAAAATAAAGTCAGTATGAAGGAGATTGTTTGTTAGTAATGATAAGTCAACATAATGATGAATTGGCTTGGTTTTGTTTACGGCGATCCTAATGAAAATATGCTTTGTGTTGTCAATATTAAAATTATAGGAAGTGTACTTGGATAATTGTTACAAATGGCACAGCATGACAAATGAGTCATGACCATTTGCTGAAATATCCAAAGATCAAGGAATTTTTGAAACAGTAATATAGATGACACCTGAAAGAAACTCACTACAATATGCTCAGTTTCTGGTTTGCCAATTACTGAAATGTGTAAGCAAAAGACAAAATCAATCACATATTCATTAATTTTAGAATGATATACTTTAGCAATAGAAAGGACACCATGTCTAAGGGTAGGAATGACTACACTGAGTGATAATGGAAAGTGAGAGAAAGTTTGTAAAATAACAGAGCCACAAGCTAAAGGAGTTTGCTACTCTGTGTAAGATTTTCAAGATAAAAGTAATTAAGAAGTGCTAGAAGTATGGGTAGAATGAGTGTTGAAACTTCTGAAATTTTACGTGCATTAGAAAGATAACTCTGTCCTTCAAGAAGTGCAGTGGAGTGATTAGTTTCATAGGTACAGACAGTTCATAGAATCATAGAATGGACTGGGTTGCAAGGAACCATATAGATCAGCTAGTTCCAACACCCCCAGACATTAAAGATCATGTAGTTTCAACAATTTCCATTAGACCAGGTTGATCAGGATCCCATCCAATCTGGTCTTGAATACTTCCAGGGATAAGGCATCTACAACTTCACTGTGAAACCTGTTCAAGTGCCTCACCATCCTCACAACAAAGAATTATTCCTTATTTCTAATCTAAGTCTACCTTCTTTCAGTTTGAAGCCATTGATTCTTGTTTATCACTGCAGGCCCTTGTAAAAAGTCCCTCTCCAGCTCTCTTCTAGGCTTCTTTAGGTACTGAAAGGCTTCTATAAGGGCTCCCTAGAGCTACCTAGAGCTCTTCTCTGCAATGAACAGCCTGAACTCTCTCAGCCTGTCTTCCCAGAAGAGGTGTTCCAGCCCTCTGATCATCTTCTTGGCTCTCCTCTGGACTAGCTTGTTCAAGTCCACATCCTTCTTAAAGTTTGGGGTCCCAGAGCTGGATGCAGTACTCCAGCTGGAGTCTCACATGAGCAGACTAAAGAGGGAGAAACACCTTCCTCTACCTGCTGACTACACTTCTTTTCATGCAGACAAGGTTACAGCTGGCTTTCTGGGCTGCAGGTGGACTTTGTCAGCTTGTTAAGGGTCTCATAAACAAAATGCCTAAGTCTCTCTTCAGGGCAGCTCTCAATCCACTCTCTGCTCAGCCTGTATTTGGGATTATGATTGCCCCAACACGTGTAGCACCCTGCACTTGGCCTTGTTGAACTTCATGAAATTTCGCTGGCCCACCTCTCAAGCTTGTCCAGGTCCCTCTGGATGATAATTCCTTCCCTCCAGTGTGTTGACCACACCACACAGCTTGGTATTGTTCTGAAGATTCTAATAAATTCTGATAAATGGGAAAGTGTTACTTCAAATTACCTTTAACATACTATTCGCTGCAGCAACCAGCAGCTCAATTTCTGCTCGACTAGAAGCCTACTAACTGAGCCTACTGTTGAATAGGAAAAAAAGTACCACAGGCTGATCTAGAGCCATCACATGAAGCGGCATTGATGATTTATGCCTGCATTTGCTGTGGCCCTCCTCTCCCCACAGCAAGTATGACTTGGACACAACTAACTGAGGCAATGTTAAACAACAGAAAGATGTAGAACAGTTATGTAAGTAAGGATATTTTAGGCTCCAGTGCTGTAACTCATCTGAGTCAAGATAAATCTAAGATGAATTTTAACTATTGTACAATGAGCGTTCCCAGAATATTGAATAAATTCCTTTTTAACTGTGACTTGGATAAAATTTTTAAATCTGTAATAATTATTTATAAAATATTTATGTATTAGTAATCAATTGCTTCAATAAATAGCCAGAGATTAAAGTTTAAAATGAAATTTAACTCTGGAGTTTATGTTTTATGATACCGTGGAAATAATAATTTCTTCAGAAATTGAAGGTACAGGGGAGATGTTAATTTTTAGTTTAGAATTAAATTCTGTTAAAAATGCGTTCTAAATAGCCAAGGATTATATTGTTGCCACTTTTTGTGGAGTAAAGGGTTAAGTTTATTTAAAAAAATCCATACTGTCTGTAAGTCTTGAGACTTTTAGTGAAGACATATGTTTTGCCTCAATATTTTGACATAAAGATAGTAGCAAGTTAATTAATTACAACTTGCATATTGGTTGTGAGAAAGTTGCTCTGTTAATTTACAAACCTAGGACCTTTATCACGTCAATCACAAGAGGATATCTGCATAGAAACAATTTCAAGTATTAGGATCACTGACTATTAAAGTAGGTTTTTAAATTACTCTACTGTTCATGTTATATATGATATAAAAAAGGGTCATTTTTATCAGCTGGGTTAGATCATGTAATTAAACTGGATCTAGACCAGTCTCTAAGCCTTTCTTGCTCCAGACTTTCCTCCTTGTCCCTGGGGTATTGGCTTTCCAAATAACAATCTTGCTGCTGAAGGCTGGGACAAAGAAGGCTGTCAGTACCATATCCTTTTCCTCACACTGTGTCACCAGGGCCATATTTTCCCTATTCATTGTTTTGCTGTTTCTATACTTATAGAAGTACCTGTGCGCTAGTGAAGCCTTTTGTGCTCAGTGCTCCTCACCAGATTCAGATCCATCATTAATGTTTAACTTGGCTTTAGTGGACTTACTTTAATCAAATAAGTAATATTTTTGAGTTTGCCAATTACTGGCACAGAAATTCTCTAAGGCTTCATGGAAAAATTTATAGAACAAAATAATATAATATTGGGCAATAAAACTGTTCCAGTTTCTATTCAGTCCTCAGCTGCTCAAACAACCATTCTTGTAACTGTCATATATTTTGGTTGAGGAAAGTGCTGAAGTGGCAACAGGTTCAAGATCTGGTCCATACTGAATAATTTCAGTACTTGTAATATATGGCTCTGGCAACTGTTATGTTTACAGGTGTAATTGCAGGAAAGGAGCACCTGGTGGTTATGAGGTATATGTCAAAAGGTTAATTATCAGCTAAATCCAACAACAAAATTATATAAAGATAATGCATAATCCTAAGCAATGCTCTGTAGAAAATTACAATGTTCAGTATCTACTTCAAGTCAATTCCCATTACACTTAGTTTGAGGAAATGAGAATGGCATAGGGAATCAGTGGTGGATACTGAACACAGTCCTGACATCACACCACTTTTGGCTGGAAAGATGCCAGCACCTCTTACTCAGTATAACATATAGGCAGTGATAGGTATATTCTGTTGGATACTGTCACTGGTAATTTCAGATGAAATATCTTAGTAGGAATAACAATTTGTTCTTCCATGTTATGTGTTGAAATGGGCAGTAAGGGTCTATGGTCATTTTTTTGGTTATATTTAATGAGCATTCTATGTTTAAATTAATTCTCTTTTTCACCCTATCTTCTGAAAGTTAATTTTATGCATATGCTGAAGTTCCTTGAATTCCAATGACCTCTGCATCATTCTGAATACAATTAATGCATCAGAAATTATCTCATGTTCTTTTCTCTGCTGATGGTATAACATTTGCATTTTTTTAACGTTGATAGTCTAGTGTTTTCATATTCTCATTAATGTTCTTATTAGTATACTTGCTGATGTAATTCTATTAATTTTGTGTGGACAAGATGAGGTACCATTACAGTCTTACAGGAGATTAGGGATCCAGTTCTGCTACACTGTGGAGAACCAGAAAAGATAAATTTTCAAAGAGGAGTGCAGTGGTACAGTTTAACTAATATTTAACAATATAGCATGAACAAATTAAGCATCATCATCCCCTAACATCTAGAAATCTTTAAATCCCTTTAAAACAAAGTTCTAGAAGTTCTCCTCTCCAATTTATTTTGTTTTGAAACAATTGGATTTGGAGTCTGGTCTCAGTAAATGAACCATGAAGTCTCTACATTGTCTGAAACAGCTTTGTAAAATTCTGATTGTTAATTTCTCTAAAAAAGTCGTTTATATACATACATTTTTTTATTTATTTGTTATTTTTTCAGGGAGGAAATAAAATTGTAATTGCCTTTCATTTCTCCAGAATTGTGGCATCTGTAACTACACAAAACTGGAAAAAATTCTGATTGGGAAGTTGATTTAAGATGTAGTATTTTTCTTTCTAATGGTCTAAAAAATAGTGTTATGTCCATGCTGAAAGCTAATAAGTAAAACATTATTTGGTTTATTTCCAAGAAGTAAAAAAATAAAATCTCATATTCCTTGTTATTTAATCTTATATTCCTTGTCATTTAATATACAGAAGAAGAACATGAATTTTGGTAGTTGTAGATCTGACAAATATAATAAATACAAATTGGTTAAATTTCCTCAAAATTCATTGAGGTTTATGCTGTTTAGTTCTAAGATGTTCAAGTTTTTGCATTTCTATTTTTTTTTCAGTTCATAAGGTTCTTTGGTTGTACAGTGAAACAGCTTCCCAAAATTTGTAGACTGTAACTGGATGCCACCTGAGAATCGCTCATGTTTTATCTGTGCAGGTTTGCATGTATGACAAGAAAAGATAAAAAGCCATTAGCAAAATGGAAAAAGTTTCTATAAAATGTTCTGAAGTTTCAGAAGGTTGTAGCTGTGAGTCAGGCCATCTCAAACTGCACTATAGACCTGAAATAAATTACTCATTTGTGAGGACAGTTACTTTGTCCATCAGGACTATCATGAGACAAATGTCTTATCTATAACTATATCATTTATTCTTCTTTATATAGTACTCATATCACCCTTACTATCATAAGGTTAGCAGAAGAGGATGGGAATCTCATTTAAGGCATTTTCATTTGAGATGGAAATCCTAGTTGCTCTTTTGGAGATTAATAGGTGCTTTAAGGACAGAATTCACTTCCTCAAATAGATATCTAAAGTAGGTCAGATGAATCATACACTCTGTGTGTCTATTTCCCTTTGTTGTCTATAAATCCTCAGGTGATTAGTGTAGTTAAAAAGGAAATGTATCCATTCAGCATATCCATACTGACATAACAAATGCTTCTCTAGGTAATATCTGACCTATGTAGGGAGCTGCAAGGGGAACTTTTCCTAAACCAAGGTAGCAAAGAAGAACCTCAGGAAGGAAACAGGTTCAACATGCTCACACTGCTTTAGTATCTTTTGGCTCTGAGAAACTGTAAAGAAAAAAAAACAAAACTGTAAAACTGACAAAGATCTGTGTGCAGGAGCCTCAATCCTGAAGCAACTAAGTTGTCTGCTACAGAGTCATAGAAGAATGTTCTAAAAAACTTTTGGATGCCATCTGAGTCTACTTCTCTCCTAATGAAGCTTAATGTGCCTATAACATTCCTGATTGATATTTATTTAGCCTGCTTTAAAAATGAGCTATTGTGACTGTTCATGAGAGAACTTCACAGTTCTCCCAACCTTGTTGTCCCTTGTTGCTTTACTAGACTTACCAGTAGAAATACGTTGATCTTGCTACACTTTAAGCCCTTTGCTTTTGGCTCTAATCTGAAACGATAGGACCTGGACAACATTTTACCTTCCTCCTTTTTGCAGCAACTTTCATGTGTTTGAAGAGTCCTCTCAGAATGTTTTTTCAAGGTTTATTCCAGTACTTTTAATCATTTCTTGTAGATGTTTTTTAAACCTGTAATCAACAGGACATTTCAAGAAAGCCTGTCCCTGTTGAAGAAATACATTTCTGCTAAAGTCATATCAACATTGCATCTTAGAACTCTCCTTTACCTGAGATGATAAATATACAAAGGATCTGCATTTCAGGAAAGCAGTCAAGTGAAATTTCTCCTCTTGAAGTATCTCACTGTCTAAGACAGAAGGGAAAAAAGAAGTTATGTAAAAGTTTCAAGTATATTTTCTTCTAGTCATGGGTAAATTTAAACACAAATTATAGAAAAATTGTGCTAGTCCTACAAAATAATCAAAGATTATCTTGAATAAACCTCTGACTTGTTGCCATTTTCAGTCTCTACTGGGAATTACTGTTTATAAACACAATTAACAGAAAAAGATTTACAAACTCTTTGATTTTATTTAGATGCTGACAGTGTTTAAAAGTAAGAATTTCAAAAGATAGATGGTAGATCCTCTCCTATGTTTATTTTTTAAATATTATTTGGGGGGGAAGGTGTTTTAGTTTTATTTCTTTTTTCAGTGTTATATAGTCCCCAGCTGTGATGGGTTGACACTGGCTGGATGCCAGGTGCTCACCAAAGCTTCTCTATCATAGCCCTCCTCAGGGAGAAAATATAACAAAAGATTCATGGGTAGAGATAAGGACAGAGAGAGATCACTCACTGATTACTGTCATGGGCAGAGCAGACTCAACTTGGGAAAGTCAGTTTAATTTATTTGTAATCAAATCAGATTTGGATAATGAGATATAAAAATTAAATCTTAAAACACATTCCCTCCTCCCTTCTCTTCTTCCTGGGCTCAACTTTGCTCCTGATCTGGAGGACTGAGCTGGCTCACTCACCCAATGAAGTGATAGGAAGTATACAGAGACTGGAAATGGGAATCAAATTTATATTGTGATTCAACTGTGTGCGTCAGTTGTTATAACTTGCTTACATTGTGATTTCAGTATGCTGCTGTATCACTTTGTTAAATCAAACCCCCATGTACTATCAAATATCTTCAAATAAGTAGATCTGGTATTCAGATATTAAACTCTTCTCATGTGGAATATCTATGTGAGTTGAACTCCTGACAGGTGCCTAAAAAGCTGCTCTCACATTCCACCTCCTCAACTGGACAGGGGGAGAAAATTAGATGAAAAACCTGTGGTTGAGATAAGGCAGTAAAATGGAAAAAAAAAAAAAAAAAAAAAAGGCAAAGGTCACGTGCAGAAACAGAGATGTTCTATTAATAGGTGATGTCCAGCCACTTCCTGAGAAGCAGGGCCTCAAGTGTCATAACAGTTGACTTGGAAGATGGCAAATTAAGGAAGATTCTTTCTTAGTTGTTAATGTGTTCCCCACAGATACTCTTTTCTTAGCTTTTATTACTGAGCCTGACATCATATGGCATGGACTGTCCCCATGGTTTATACCAGTTGTCCTAGCCATGTCCCTCCCATCTTACCTCTTGCCCATCATCAGCCTACTGACCTTATTGAGGGTTTGGAAAAGAGTGTGTTCTGGGTTGGATAGACAGCACAGATGCTGTGCCAGCACTGCTCAGCAATAGCCAAAACACTGGTGTGTTATGAACTCTGTTCTAACTACCAATACAAAGCACAACACTATATGGGCTGCTAGGAGGAAAGTTAACTCCACACTTGCCAGGGTTTTACAATCTAAAAGAATCTTTACAATCGTTAGATTTCACAGTCTAAAAGAACTGGGTCAGAGAGTAATAGACTGCGACACATACAAACTGGAGAATTAAAAGATATTTTATATTGCCACATTATTAATGAGATTTAATTATGTCTAATGGACAAGATTTAATTATGATGTTATTTAACATCAAATGTCTCTAAATCCACAGCAGTGGTTTCTCACTAAGCCAGCCATTGATTTGACTTAGGGATTAGTTCTGAGTTGTTCTCTTCTATTTTATCTTGGTTTGGTTTAATTGTGAGATTATGACAGAACATAAGGTTGAAGTTATCTGTGAAGGAGGCTTCTGAGTTTATGTTAAGAGTCATATAAGTATTCAGAAAAATAACACCCTTATTAGACAGAAGGTGCCAGGCAGATTTTATTGGAAATAAGCCCTTGTTCAAATCAGGTAGAGAAAACAACAAATATAAGATTTACACCAGAAAAGGGTAGAAAGAGATGCGTGAGCATTAGTAACATGTAATTGATAATGCGCTCTGTGCTACAACTTTTGTGAGAAATGTTCTGTTTTCATCAGAATCACTTGCCACCTCTTTGCAAGAGGCAACCTTGCTCATAAGTAAGAAATGTGATAAGGAAGAGAATGAACAGGCAAAGAGAGGAGCTGAGTATAAGTTAAGTGATTACTGAAAATAATAAATAATATGCTAATTAAATAAAATGCAAAATACTGATGATGAATAAATGCAATGAGAGAAATTAAAAAAAAAAAACAAACCTGAATAGAGGAAAATAAAAGAAAATCATCAAGTGGAAAAGTGAGGACATAAAAATATAATTAAAAGATCCAAAGACCTAGGATAAAAAAAAGGAAAAAAACTCCAAACCCAAAAACAACAACAAAACCAAACCAAAAAAAAAAAAAAAGGCAAGCTAAAACCAAACCAACCAATCAAACTAACAAAAAAAAAAAAAACAAAAACAAACAACTTGCAGAAAGGAGCAACCAGAGAAAGAAAGGCAACACTAGAGCAACTCTGAATGTAAAAGGCACTAATAGCAAGGTGATGACGTTGAATCGAGAGAGATCTTGAGAGACGCTTATATGTTATGATGCAATTGACTCAAACGAAATGTAAATTAAATTTTTGGGGGCATTTGTCATAATATTTATGTTGATTCTCCCAAGCTAATGAGAATGAGAGATGGGGTATTAGAATGTTAAATCAGAGGACACACTTAGTTGAGAAGAAATCAAGAAGAAAATGTGTCACATCATTACTCCCTTAAGTCCAGAATGCCTCTGGGTAGAAGCAAAGCAATGAAGCCAAAAAAGCCCTTGACCACTTTTCCTATCAATAATAGAGTTTTCTTCCTTTTCTTTTATACTGCAAACCTAATCCAACATTTAAAAAGAAAGGGTTAATTTTTCATTAAAAGTGCAATCATAGAAATTATTCAAGTTATTATTTTTTATTCCAAAATCTTATTGCAACATTTGTGAAAATGTTCTCAAATTCGTTTCACAGACATCAGCATGAGTGAATACTTGTTTTAAAAATCTTATCAAAATGCATAAATTATTTACTATTCTTTATTCACTATCCAACATTTGTTATTCATTATTCATTCATATATTATAGCAACAAGCTGCTCCATTGTAAGAATGTAAATGGATAGATGCTATAGCTTAGCAGTTGCAGTCCGTCAATTATATAGAATCAAATCATGATGATGTAGATGACTAATCACACATCATGAATATTGAACAGCAAACAGTCAAAATCAACATTTTGGAAATAGCCTGTAGTCCAGAAGTTGCTTGTCCACACTATTTGTCCAATACTTACAAATAACTAGACATCAGGTTTGGCTTCTGAATGATTCATGGACAGAAAGCAAGGGTAGAGGCCAATTTCAAACCCCTTTAAAAATCAACAGAAAACTCCCCACTGGTTTCATATAATGTTTGAATAAGTTCTCCAAATGTGCAATTGATATTATTTGCAGTATGTGTTCCAGCCACACAGTGCTTCATCATACATGGTTAGTAAGAATTTTGTGCTTTAGAGGAAAAGATAAAAGTTGTAGTCATATTTCCTCCCAAAGACATCACTTAGAAGAACTCTGGCACAGCATCTTTTCCCTTATACCTTTTCTGTCCAGTTATGCTGGAGAAAAAAAAAAAAAAAAAGGAAAAAAGAGTGCTGTGCTGTCAAGAAGGGAAAAAAAAATACTCTGCCTTTTTAAAATCAAAGAGAAGGCAAAACATTTTTTCCTATGTAAACTTAAAATAAAAATGTGACATTTAAAAGATGATCTAACAGCTGTGCACTCATCCTGATCTGTGGGACTGACTATGGCTAGTTTAGTCTTGAAGAAATTTACATAGCTGAGCAGTGAAAGTAGTTCACTGGTTTTGATCTTTCCATACTCTGAGACAAACATGTCAATTACAGTTTGTTTTCTTGAAGCCAAAACTGTGGTGCTTTGCATTGTTTAGTACAGTAAACACTGAAAGAATCTGATGTTTGTTCTGAAGAGCTTATGATCTAATTGATCTTCACATGAGAAAAATGAAAAGGTCTTGCACTGAAGCTTATGGAACTCCTACACTGATTAGAGTCCAATTCAAGATCTATGATGAAAGCTTTTCTTTTGATCTCTACACTAAAAAGATTATTCAGAAGCAGAGTGATATCTAAGAGACTAAGTGTTTTTGCTAAACTGTGTCAACAACTTTTCTTTAAAGCTTAGAGAAAATGCAGAAGTGGATAGGATTCATCCTCAAGCTCCAGTAACAGCTCTGAATGTTTTGTATGTTGTCTATTTAAAGCACAGAGCAGCAGAAAACACAAGTTAATAGCAACTGCCAAAAAATTTAAAATAAAATTTGAGAGCTTCAGTACCTGACGATCCTTTGATGACCTCCCATTTTTAATGGATACACATGCAGTACTTCATATACTTAGCATAAATTGTAGTATTACCAAGGAACATTTTTTTTTTTTTTCACTTGTGCGTCCTTCTTTTTCAAAACTTGGTGATTCATGAAGCAGTTTGTGAATGTCATTAAGATAATCATGCATTGCTTAGGAACTGCCCTCATTAAATAAAAATTACTTATTTTTGTAGAAATTATTTTATGAAGTTCATGATTTTCTGCTGAAATAAAAGAAGTTACTACTGGAAAGCAAGCTCCTGCAGTGAATTTCAAAGCTTTTGTTCCAATTTCCATTTTAAGTTGATCATACCTTTAAGGCTCATCAGTACTGTTTTCTAAGTTACTCTTACATACAATTGTTCATCATGTGAGAACCAGGAACAATCATCAACATCAATACAATGCAATACATTCTTTCTTGCTGAAACTTTGCACAGCTTTGGAAATATTTTTGATTTATGTGAAATTAAAAAAAAAAAAAAAACACAACAAACAAAAAACCCCGAACACTCTGATCATCCAACTGAAAGACAGGCAGGTTGGATGTCAGTGAAAGAAAAATACTGGTTTGGTGAGTTCACAAAACAGTGTTGGTACGTCTTAACTAACTCAAATATCCACTGATTTTTACATGTCAGTTTGCTGAGAAAACAGTACCAATGGCCTGATATAAAATTGGAATACAGCCAAGTTCCTTTGTGTCCTTTAACAGTATGTTATTTAGGTGACATTGAATTCATAAGGTTAGAACAGACACTGTTGTCTGGTATAAAATGATGCTCAAGGAAAATGGATGTTTGCCTTGGACTGAAACAGTGAGAGGATGCATTAGTAAAAACAGTGGGAGTCATTGATGATGGGCTGTATGTACTGTTTTGAAAAGAGAGGTACTATTAACAGTCTAAAATACGGCATGCTTGTGTTGCAGGCTATGTAAGACTTCAAAGGAATAAAAAGCTTCTTGCGTAGGAATAGAAAAGGAACGTATTTAATTTCAGGACAAGCCCTTACAAAGGAATGAAATACTCTGGTTGCCTCATTTGACCACTTTCAATCATTAATGTAAGAAAGATGTTTGAAGTAATGTATGAAACTACTGATATCAGAATATTTCATCAAATTCACCTGTGTTTGTTTCATACATAAACAACTTTAAGTTTTCCCTCAAGTTATAAAGAATGATAAAACTGCAGTCAAAGACGTATTTTATCAGATGATGAAAAAATAACCCTCATTTAGAAACTTCAGGGTGAAAAAGCTATTGGTACTGAGACTGAAATGTCCTTTGAGGTATTTTTCTTGTGTAACTGATAGGTATTTGAAAGCATCAAATCATGGTTTTATTAATTTTATTGATTTGCTTGTTGACTTAAGAATATAAGAGTTTAATTTATGACCTTGCTACATGAGAGACAGGAACTGAGACAGTAGGAAGACCCTTGCAAAACAGCAAGATACCTGGAATTCATCCTGAAATATTAATTATACATCTGGCAGTACAAAAAGCCTGATTCATAGCCCATTGAAATAAATTAATTATGTATCTGGCAGACTCAAAAATCCACAGAAGCCAAAGGAAGTCTTAGGAGTCTTTGACTCCACTGGGCTCTGGATCAAACTGCAGGAGGACGAGCAGAATTAGGCAGAGAAGAACAGATCGCCAGGCCTGCTGAGAGCAGACCAACTCAGATCAAGGAGATAAAAGCAGCAGGTGGTAGTGTGTAAACACCCCCAGGCCCTCAGAAATGTGTCTCTAACACTGCATGGAAGGGGAGGGGGCATGCCTCCCACTGCATTTGTAAGTGACCTGTCTACTTTTACTCTCTGTAAATCTCAGTGAGAGGTGACTAAGCATTTTGAAACAAATAGCTTCCTGGAGAAAGGATAAAGGTACAAAACCTCAGCTTGGTTGCTGGGTGTGATCACACCTGGGTTTCAACAGCCATGTGGCTGCTAAAACTATCATCAGAGCTCTGCCTAAGGCTCCTGGACAGTAAGCAGGTAGTTCAGCCCAATTTGAATGAAGACAGCTAAAAGTTGGGTGCCTTTCCTGTTACAGGAAGGCACAGACAGATTTTTAAGAAGTTCACACCAAACTGAAGGTGTAGAGACCTCTTGGCACCTTTTAGCCATTCTAGTTGTAATTTGTCTCATTGTCATTAAAACACATGTTTTCAAGACTAAAATTAAAATCTGCTGGACACTCCTGGGGGCTGAAGTGAAGATTAGAATAAGAAATGTCTTCAGATAGAAGGAAACAATAAAAGAATTAAGATGAATGCAAATACCACCAAGCTTTTTCTGTGCTTTCCTGCTTGTACACTGTTTGCACATAATTCCTCTTTACTGAATCATGAACAAAGAGGCTCCTTTGCTTTGTGCCTTTGAAAGTCAAGTCAATTTTTAAATATTGTTTTAACTGAAGTACAGTTAGGGGAGAAGCACAGAAGGGGAGAAGCGGCAGTCTAGGAGGTTCTTGGAGTGTTTGGAGGATAGCTTCTTGTCATAGCTGGTGAGCAAGCCTACCAGAGGTGAGGCCCTGCTACATCTGCTGTTTAAAAACAGATTAGGACTGGTGGGAGATGTGGTGGTCAGAGGCTGTCTGGAGTACAGTGACCATGTAGAGTTTTTAATACTTGGTGAAACAAGGAGGGGTATCAACAAAAGCACTACCCTAGATTTCCAGAGGGCAGACTTCGGCCTATTGAGGATGCTGTCTGGGAGAGTACCTTGGGAAACTGCCTTAAGAACAAAGAGGTTCAAGAAGGATGGACACACTGCAGGGAAGAAATCTTGAAGGCACAGGAGCAGGCTGTCCCTATGTGCCAAAAGGTGAGCCAGCAGGGAAGATAAACAGCCAGGCTGGGCAGGGAGTTTTTGCAGGAACTCAGGGGGAAAAAAAAAGAGGTTTTATCACCTTTGAAAAAAGGGGAAGGCGATTCAGGAAGTGTTTAAGGATGTTGTTAGGTCATGCAAAAAAAGGAAATTAGAAAGGCAGAAACACAACTTGAATTTAATCTGGCCACTTCTGTAAAGGATAATAAAAACTGGTTTTATAAGCACATCAATAGCAAAAGGAGGGGCAAAGAAAATGTACAATATTTATTGGACATGCGATGGAATATAATTACCAAAGATAAGGAAAATGCTGAGGTACTTACCACCTTCTTTGCCTCAGGTTTCTACAATAAGATAGGTCGTTGTCAGGACAACCAGACTCCTGAGCTGGTAGACAGGAATGGGGAGCCAAATAGACCCTTCGTAATCCACAAGGAAGCAGTTAGTGACCTGCTGAGCCACTGAGATGCTTATAAGTCTATGGGACTAGATGGGATCCATCTTAGGGTGATGAGGGAGCTGGTGGAATAGCTCGTCAAGCTGCTCTCCATCATTTATTATCAGTCCTGGCTAACTGAGGAGGTCCTAGATGACCGTAAGTTGGGTAATGTGAGTAATAAGAAGGGTCTGCAGGAGGATCCAGGAAACTACGGGCCTGTCAGCCTGACCTCAGTGCCTGACAAGATCATGGAACAGATCATCTTGAGTGTGATCACAGGGCAACTACAAGACATCTGGGAAATCAGACACAGACAATTTAGGAGGGGCAGGTTCTGCCTGACTAACCTGATCTCCTTTTATGACCAGGTGATCCACCTAGTGGATGAGGGGAAGGCTGTGGATGTAGTCTACCTAGACTTCAGCAAAGCCTTTGACACTGTCTTCCATAGAGTTTTCCTGGAAAAGCTGGCAACCCATGGCTTGGACATGGGCACACTTTGTTGGGTTAGGAACTGGCTGGATGGCCAGGCCCAGAGAGTGCTGGTGAATGGTGCCACATCCAGTTGGCGGCTGGGCACCAGTGGTGTTCCCCAGGGGTCAGTGCTGGGCCCAGTCCTGTTTAACATCTTCATCGATGATTTGGATGAGGGGATCGAGTCTACCATTAGCAAATTTGTAGATGACACCAAGTTGGGGTGGCGTGTTGATCTGCTGGAGGGTAGAAGGGCTTTGCAGAGGGACCTGGACAGACTGGAGTGTTGGGCTGATTCCAACAGGATGAGGTTCAACAAGACCAAATTCCAATCTTGCAGTTTGGCTGCAACAACCCCCTGCAGCGCTACAGGCTGGGCACAGAGCGGCTGGAGAGCAGCCAGGCAGAAAGGGACCTGGGAGTGCTGATTGACAGGAGGCTGAACATGAGCCAGTAGTGTGCCCAGGTGGCCAAGAAGGCCAATGGCATCCTGGCCTGGATCAGGAA
>JAWWES010000001.1:57767539-57814089 GCA_035583135.1 Lophotriccus pileatus
TGGAGAAGAGAAGGCTCAGGGGAGACCTCATCACTCTCTACAACTACCTGAAAGGAGGTTGTAGCCAGGTGGGGGTCTTTTGTTCTTCCAGGCAATCAGCAGTAGGACGAGAGGGCATGGGCTTAAGCTGCATCAGGGCACTTTTAGGTTGGACATTAGGAAGAAGTTCTTTATAGAACGAGTGATTGGAAATTAGAATGGGCTGGCCAGGGAGTTGGTGGAGTCACCATCCTTAGAATTCTTTAAGAAAAGTGTTTAAGAAAAGACTGGATGTGAGTGACAATACCACGGTCTAACTGACAAGGTGGTGTTAGGTTGGACTCAAAGATCTCAGAGGTCTTTTTCAACTTGGTTGATTCTGTGATAAAGACTGGTTTTCTGGGTTTTTGTGTGTACATCTGTATGTAGACAAGAGATACAGACATATCTACTTACAGTAGATATGTCTACATATAGATAAAAATCTCAGAAGGGACAACTATGAAACAAAATATACGTGCAGATATATAGGAGAACAAAATAAAATTAACAACTAATACAGACCATAAATATCCCTGATCTCACAGTGTACAGGTATTGGCTGGGAAAGAATTCTTTTTTTCATAGTAGCTTGTATGAGGAAAGCTTTTGGATTTGTGATGACAACATGCTCTGCTGAGGGAACCTGGAAGAAAGGAGGGATGTTTGGAGTGATGACATTTGTCTTCTGAAGTTAACACTACACATGATGAAGCCCTGCTTTCCTGGAGATGTCCAAAGACCTGCCTGCCCTTTAATTTTGTGGAAGAGATCAGATACTTATTACAATATTGTACACACAGCACTGTGAAATAAAGTAAAAATAAAAAATAAAATTAAAAAAAAGGAGAATAACAGTTGTAAGGTTCATCCCAATGGCTATGAAAAATAGGAAGCCTCCAACAGAATTTGTAGCAGTGAAACAAAGAAATATTGATGAAGATCTACCATGACCATAACAAGACTGTGGGATTAATAACAAGCAAAGCCTACAGTATACACTATTTAGTGTATTTTAGCATATTTGTTCTGTGTTCCTGAAGATGGATAATTTCTGTTTTGTCTTTATAAAAATAAAAACCTAAAACTGCTCTAGTATTGATTCTGGTTTGTGGGGATTTTGTTGTTGGGTTGTTTTTTTAATTGGGATGGTGGTACAAATTAATCATCTGATACGATTATATGCTAAATGCCATAATTTGAAGTATTATAAATGTGCAAGTAAAAACTTTCTGTGTTGAATAAAGGTTTGCATTAGAAACTTATGAAAATAAGAAAAATTAATATTGGGAGAAAAAAATCTGGTGATATTGTGGGGTTTTTAAAATAAATAACTTTAAAATTTGATTTCTTTTTTTCCTTCAGAATGTATGGAGATGGTACACCCACATCAATTATCATAAAATCTTCAGTTTTATAAAGTGAGCTGTTTGTAAATAAATACATATGCAGTGTCATTCTTACTGCCTTGATTCAAACACTCTAAAAGACACTCATATTTCTGAAATTTTCAAAAATATATCTTGAGCAGTTTTACTTACTGCTTTATAATAGGAGACTGTGATAGACCTTTACCTTCATTAATGTTATTTATCAGTTGTTACATGCTGGATTTAAGCTATAAGCTGCCCAGAGTGGTTACATTTTTATTTAAGACTTTTTAAAAACCTTTTGGTTCATTACCACCTCAAATTACCATCCAGGGAAAGAGTCTCACACTCTTCTCTAGGAGAAATTCTTTTAATTTAGTGAGAAAAATAAGATATTTTGGCAAAAGGTTTCATAGGAGTAAAATACAACCAAGAAAAAACATTTCACTAAAACACTCATCACAAAAAACCCATTCCACAGAAAACATGCACTACAAGCAACCAATATACTAGCTTTAGTAAAACACAATTCATTTGTTTTAAGTTACCCACAAGAGAAGGGAGTAAAAGAAGAGTGGACATTCCAACAATGAAATGGCTTTTCTTTACACTTCTGCCTCATTAATTTTTAAATTTTCTGAAATGATCATGATCTTGCTCTGCTCAGTAATACTTATTCTGCTATAGAATGATTTCTACGAATACTATATAAAAATATATTTTAAAAAATCTGAGTGCAAAACCATAGATTCTTACTTGAAATCATAGTAAATTTTAAAATCCAAGGACTTATGCTAAAATGCCACATTCTTATTATCCATATGTTATAACACATAGTTATTCACTATGACTTTTGCTTCATTTTTCATTATATGTGTTATGAATTAACAAGGGAAAAATAGAAATAACTGAATACCAAGGGAAATATAAAAGCTACTAAAGAACTAACTTAGAAAAACAAATCTGTTGAATATTGAAAAGTTACAAGACCTAATTTAGCAAATGCCAAAACCAGTATTAAAAGAGTATTGGTTTCCATCACTTCCATGTATTGGTTCACTGTGAGGATTATAATATAAACATAAATGCTGTGCTAATGATTTTAAATAAAGCTAAAATCAAACAAGAAATCATGGGAATAACTTATACTAACCAAACAAGAAATTATAATAAATAACACCATGTCAATGCTCCAGTGCTGTAATGATTTTAAATTAGAAAAGCAACATTTACAGAACAGGTTGCTCATTTAACATTTTTAGGATCTGTCAATAAGATCACTTTTGGCATGAAACAGCCTATTTGTTTTGATTAAAGGAAAATCTCTCAATGAAAATACTCAAACACCAGGAAGGGTTCTTGACTTGTTCAGTGCCTAGAGCATTCCTGCATATCACAAGGGTTTGAGAAAGAAGCAAACAGTGCTTGAGGGTCTGAAAAAATGTCAATGTGGTATGTAGATAGGCTGTTGAGGTTACTGAAGAATGTTGTTTCAACAAAGGATGGAAAACTAGAGATCTGTTTAAGTCCTTGAGTGCTTTGTTTGTGCTTACTTAGCAAGTGCCATTTGATGGGCCCTAAGACTGCTCTCTCTCACTGAAATAATTTTTTTAAAGGGTCATTCACGTTGAGTAAAGCAGTTATCACATAATGCTTAACACAGACTATCTGGTTACCAGATTTTGTATTATGGTGTTTGCGTGTGGTTTTTTGGGGGGAGAATTTTTGTTTGTTAGCATGGTTAGGTTATTTGTGGGGTTTTCCTGTTAAAAAAGCCATGTCTATGATGGCTCTGTACACAAGTCATTCTGTTGCGCTCTGGTGTGTGTTTTATGTCTTTGGAGACATTTTGTTGCAGGCAAGAGAAATATAATTCATATCAGCAATATAATGAGTACAGCAATACAGGCCGTCAGGTAATTCTCTACTTAGTAAAAATGTGTTATATTTGCTATTCTTGTTTACTTTGGCTGCTACAAATCCTCTAACTAACCTTTCAAGGAGGCAAATTGTCATCTGGATGAGGAACCTATATCTTCAGGAAAAATGTGGGCATAAGGTATTATGTTTAGTTACTTTTATTCTAGAAGTTAAAAAAAACCCAAAGAATTTACCATATAATCTTAAAAAAATAAATGTCATCAAGGAAGATACCATAGAACCATATTACTTAGTGTCACATTAAAAGAAGAATATAATTGAAAAGGTCACAGGTCATGTGCTTCTTTTTTTTTCCCCCCAGAAAATCACGATAGACCAAGGTCTTCTTTCTGAATAAAAGTGTTTATTCTGATTTGGGTATTTTTTGTTTTATTTTGTCAGCCACAAGCCAAACACTTTGGTTTTGGAAATGTGAAAATAAGCAAGTATTTATTTAATTCAGTATAATATAGATATTATATGTATCATTTGGCCAGCAGTTATAGCCCAAAGAGAAAATAGCAATTAAAGATAACCAGATTATAGACCAAAGCCTGAGACAGATGAGAGTTTTTATAGAAATGCAGGAGGGAAGCAGGAATTCCTTTTCATTATGCCAGTATATGACCTAAAGTTTCTTGTCCTTTTAGCAGATTTGAAATAGTTGAGTTGAAAGTAACTATTTCCGTTAATACAGTTTAAAGGATAGACTGATTAATAACTCTAACATGGGTTATAACTTCTATTTTAGACACTTGAACTCTGTTTTGTTTCAACCACCTGCAGTAGATGCTTGTATGTCAACTGCCCTGTAAAAGGAACAAGCTGGTCTGCAGATCGAGTTGAATATCTTGATAGCTCATTTTTTTGCATCGTGAGCACACAAGCTTCCAATAAGTGTTCATTTGCTATTGTATAGCAATTATCCTTGATTACATGGAATTTGTTCCAGTCAGCAAGATCTTTTCAACAATTTGCAATAAAATGTTCAGAAAGCGACTCATTCACAAGAGTGAAGAAAAGTTGATTTACATGCTGGAAGAAGGTTATATCAATATTATTTTCCTAAGATTAAGACACAAAACCAAGAAATATAGTATTAGAGAGACCATCCCTGGTTAGATAGATCTTCAAGAGATAGACCAAGAGTTTACTCCACCATAGTGTAAATCGCAAAAAGGGCTTGGCAGATCATGATAGTTATGATCTGGCATAGTGGATATTTTAGTTGGGCTTTTATTTTCCTGGCACACTGAGGTAGTTATGGATAAAAATGCAACTACCTTGTGTCTCCCATGGACTATTGTGTTTTGCTTACACAGATTTTTGCAGAAACTTTTTGTTTGTATTTGTGAAAGAGTCTGTTGTGAGCACATTTTATAATCAAGTTCTGGAAATAAAAACATCTGATTTATCTGACCCATCAAATGGGAGACAATTCAAATTGCAACATTTGCCAATAATTCAAAGTGTAAACAACATCAGTATCATGTGTTTAGTAAAGCTAAGGAAAATTTAAATAATCTCCAAATATAATGACAACATGCATTTCAATGTTATTAACAATATATTTGAAGTATGTACATAATGTGAATATACTGACAACATACAGAACTGAATATTTTTTCCATTGTACGGTTATTAAAAAAATAAATCGATTTGCTGTTCATGGATCACTCATATCTGTACAGTATTGCATAATATGAAGTAACGCTGATGATACACTGGCTAAAGGTCCCACGTGTCAGTATTCCTAACACTTGCATGCTAGAAGTTCCCATACAATTAATGTGTTCCTTGTTTTCCTCAGCAGAACTCTATGCACTGTCTTATCATTATTTTTATACTCCCAAATGGCTTCTTCTTTAGATCTTCCTCTGCTATTTCAATTTTCTAGTCTCTTGCTTTGTTCAGAAATACCTACACAGTAGAAACATACCCATTTTCAGAAAATGCATTTGTATATAACATTTTTGCCACTTTGCAGATATCTGATTTGTTTAGCCCATCTGTTCTTTTTTATTTTCATTTCAATATTTGTCTTATTATTCCCACCTCACCTTCTTCCCTCACAGCTCGCAATTTTTTATAGTCCAAAATAGACCTTATTGCTGTTCCATCACTTATTGTCAAAGAGATTATGCAAATGCATCTCTGGCCCTATATGAAGCTTCACTTTCTTCAAAGCAATATGACAGATGTGCTTGTGGCTGGCAGCCATACCCTTAAGCCAAAGTAGTGATTGTTCCTGCCTGAACTGATTGGCCTTTTACCTGCATTGTGTTTTCACAGGTTTTTAAAAGAGAGTTGGAGCCAGGTCTTAAGCAGGAGGGCAAATGAGCATCAGCAGCAGATGAAGATGATTCATCTATGGATTTGGACCTATAAGAAGGCAAAAACTGGAATCAGAGCTAGAGAAGCTGATGATAAAATAAAGAAATATAGTAGAAGAAAAATACGTTAATTTATCTTCAATTAAAAACTGCATTCATTTTATTTCCACTTATCTACTTCTAATGCTGTATTATTGTTGGGTTATTTTCCCTTCCAGACTGTTTATATATATATATATATATATATATATATTTACATAGTTATGTACCATAATATATATATATATATAAATGCTCAAATACAAATATGTAGTCCCTTATGGAAATTACGTTTATCAATATAGCAAATTTATTTAATATATAAAGAGTCAAAAATTGATAGTTGTGGCAGAGCACAATTGCTTTCTCTAATTTGAGTGATCTTGCTGTTCTTCCAGCTATCTTTGATTTTTACAAAGATTCAGTAACCCAGTGGGCACCTCTCTGTGGCTGTGTATGTTTATATACTTTGGTCTTTCAATACTAATAATTTCAGACACTTTCTGCGAGGACCCACTACCAGCTTCTGCACAGACCTTTACATATGGCATGAGAATGTCTCACATGTATGTTATGGTCAGCTAAAATCTATTTTACTCCTATTTCCTACCCACCGTAGTCAACTGTACATCCTCCTCCTGTTTGTTAGTACATAGTCTGTTTTGCATAGCTTGTTTGGCTTTCAGAGGAACTAATACCTCACTGCATCTCCATTCTATGTGTACTCTAACACTGTAGAGTGAAAAGCTCCACAGTGAGTGAATCTCCGGATTTCTTATTGAAATGTTGGTTTTAATTTTAATATTTGTATAGCTCAGGTAGAAAGAAGCTCTGTTTAAACACATACTGCAGCTCCGCTCATGATCTCTTGGTTTTCAAGTAAGTTTGTTTTTAATTTTTCTGTATGAAATACAGAACAAAATAATATAAAACCTCCATAGTCTGCGTGTCGAGACTATTGTTTTTCATTTTATTTCAGTGGTGCAGATAAGTCTGGAGTAGATTTATTTGTACAGGCAATAGAAGATAGATTTATCTTCCACATTAGATCTACATGGGGATGCAAAATCCCGCACAAGACAAAAGAAATCAAGCTCGTAGGAAGACAAGAAATAATATGCTTTTAAAAGAGACTGCCAGTGGAGAAGGCTGTTTAAAATAGACAAGAGAGAGGAATTTTTTTTAATAACTAACAGAAATGTAACTGAGCTCACAACTAAGAATAATTTTTTTCTCTAAAATTTTAACTTTTACAACTTGCTCTAGATCACATACCTCATTTCTGGCATAGCTAAACCCAGATCTCCTGAGAAACCTCAGTGGGAAAATTCCTCTAATTTGAAAATATCCTGATTTATCTTCTGAAAATCCAGCTACTAAGATATCACTTCTTATTGTCCTTCTGAAAATCCAGCTGAAGATCTCACTTGCTCTGTTTTGCATCTACATATTTCACAGATGAGTACAAAATCCTTTTCTTTAGCCGATGTAATACACTGCATTTCTTTCTAGACAGTAGCCTCTGCCAGTGAATATTATCAGTCTGAGTTCCTTACCACATTTTACTCTGGTGCACTGACCTCTGTGAGCCCCTTTTCAGTGCATAAACTTCTCTCCACATCCTTTTCCATGTGTTAACTCTGTTATTCTACACTTGACAAAACTGTGGAAATTTTAAGGTAGCTTTTTTTGTGGACATATTTAAAGCATCATCCTATTGAAAATCATCCACAAAGCAAATAAATCAAAGTTATATAAACACAAAAACAAGGAAACACATTCTACCTGACATGAGATCTGTGATATCCTCATCTTGCTTATTTAATGAAAGAGTAAGATATGATTTATATCTAGATAATGTTTGTTAGTAACCGGAATCTAAAATTGTTTATACATAAAGAAAAAAAAGACACAAAATAAATTCTCCTTTATCCTTTTATGGTTGTTGGGGAAATAAGAGACAGATAGAGGCAATTTGGTTTTCAAACTCTGCCTGTAAAGAACTCTTCTGTAAAGAAGACTTACTGTTTGGTTTTCTTTTTGTTGTGTTGTTTTTCATATGTTCTTTTACTTATTTATTTATTTTTGAGAGAAATTTAAAAAGTAAGTTAAAGGACCATATGTCATCTTTTCTTGTCATGTAGGAGGAGATTCATATCAAAACCCCCCCAACTAAATAATCTCAACTAGTTTTCTATTCTTTCTTTATAATCACTGAAGAGCAAGGTAACTCAGGAGGGTAATTTTTCCTAAATGTTTCGTGTCCAGTGTTTATTTCAGCAAGAGCTGATAACAGCATAGATTTCCACTGAAAGTTATGATTCTGCACTTTTTGCATCCCATCTCTTTGCCAGCCTTTTTTTCTCTCTCTCCTAAGTTTTGGATATAACCCTGACTGACTTGTGGAGTGAATTGAACAACTTGGTGATCTAACTGCATACATGTATTTCTCCTTGCAATTTCTCCTAGCAATTGAAGATCCAAATGGGATTATTCATACCCTTCAATTAATATGGACAGAATTTCTGACAGGCCTGCATCCTCTGAGATTGATTTGTTTGTAGTTTTTTGGTTTTTTGGGTTTTTTTTTGAAAATAAGGTATAAGTTCTAAGCTTCATAGAGTGGGTATTTTGGATGCTGCAATATTCCCAGTGGAATTCAGTGGTTCCTTTCCATTAAAAAAAAAAAAAAAAATTCACCCATCTGCAATGAGCAACTTGAAATATTGTAGCTTAGCTAATTGTTTGGATACAGTCTTATGACCTTGTACTTTCTTCTCTGTTTTTCAGGAATGTATTAAGTCTACTCTTACACAGGCAGTGTAATATCAACTTGAACATTTTTTTTTCCTTTTTTCTCTTCTTTATTTTTTCTATAGCTTCTATAGAATATTGCAGATGTCATGTTTTCTCAAACCAAAATCTAAATACTTATAGATGATGTAAAATAATTCAGTGATATCAGAAAATTATTCAGCCTTGGGAATTATGAAAAAAAAATAAAGATCAAGTGAAAGCGTGAGAGGCAGGAACTATTTTAGTATGAACTATTTAAGTTCATTATTGAAAAAAGAGTTCTGGTGGATTTTGAAACATATTAGACACATCAGTATATATTTCATGTATATTTCTTATAACATTACTTATATTTGCTTTGTGAAGGATGGTTACACATTGGGACAGCCTGCCCAGAGACGTAGCGTACTCACCATCCCTGAAGGGTTCAAAAAGCATGTGGAAGTGGCACTTGAGGACACAGTTTAGTGGTGAACATGGTGGGTTAACGTACTGCTGAGTAAACACAATGCTGGAGTAACAGCTTGTCACAGTAGGAGCTCAGAAGTCACTGATTATCTTCACAGAAATATGTATCAAGTGCTTCACTTTATTCACCAAATACATGGTTTATATACAATTTTTCAGGGTGCACACACTTCATCTCGACTGTGCCATTGGCCAAAAGGCACTTGTTACTCTTCTGCTATTGGAAGTCGAATCCCAAGAGCACACATAACAAGATAGACAAAACATTTTTAACAGAAAAATACCAGGTACTGTTTTTCCTCTCTTATTTATCTATATAGCCTTTTTCCCATGGACTGTTCAAGGTTTTGTGGTTTGTGCCCATTGTGAAAACTGGATTGTGCACCTGCAGCAGCACATTATGTCCTGCATTATTCAAAATTCCCTTAACAACACTGGACTCAATGATTTTAGAAGTCTTTTGCAACCTCAATTATTCTGTAAGTGGTACAAATGGAATTGCTCAACACTATAAGATCAATGCCCAGCCAGTCTCCAACCAAGAAATAATTTAAAAAAACTCCCCTCTCAGTTTTATTGCTGAGCATGATGTTATATGGTATGGAATACCTGTTTGGTCAGTTGGCATCAGTTGTCCTAGCTGGGTTCATCCCCATTCCCTTGGCTCATCCCTAGCCTACTCTCTGAGGCACCAGAGCGAAAAACAAAGGCCTTGTAGTTGTGCAAGCATTGTTTGTCAGTTGCTAAAACATTAATTTTATGTTAGCTGAATCACATTTTATGGATATGCATAAGGCTTTGTGCAATATCCTTCAAAAGCAACAAAAGGGCAAGTCAGGGAAAAGTTTACTGTTGCTTGCAGCTGGGCCTTGAATTGGAAAATCTTGTTCTTGTGCATTTAAGCCCCTGGCTGAGCCAGAAGCACTCTACCCCATCACTGTGAAGAAGATCATTTAGTGCTGTCACCACAAATAACTTCAGTTTCACAAGCATTGATGATGATCTCCTCTCCTACACATTTTGTCACTTTGAAGTGCTTTCAATATCCCTGGTTACAGATGAAATGATTTAAAAAAAAAAAAAATTGCCTCTTGTGGAAACACAGGTTTTCAAACTTTTGCTTTGACAACTGAACATTTCATTAGAAATGAGATGACCGATGCTTCTAGTCCCTGTGAATAGGTAACAGCATTTTGCTCCTTCTCAGAAGTCATACATATTCTGATAACTGAAGCAATTTACTCATCTCATATGGTACTTGAACACCCAGTAGTAAACAAAGAGCAATACTTATTACAATTGTGATTTCCCATTATTTTGGCTGAGAAAGTGTAATTAAAAGAGGAAACTAGTTTAGTCTATTAAATGGTTATTTGCTATGAGTTTTTATATAGACTTTGTTATCTTATCTGCTAAGGTAATTACTCCTCTTATCTGTCTTTACATAGGTAAACCCTGAAGCTGGATGGCATGCATCAAAATGATCTGCACTGGTGAGGAAAATGAAGAGATTACACAGGTGGAGGGCAAGTATAATGAATTCAGAAAAATAGACTGAAAAATAAACTTAACTTGTTACATTTTATATATCATAAATAGCACACTATCTCTTCTTCAGATCAATGTGTTCTGCAACACTACTGACTCATTAAATTGCTAGATTTCTTAAGGACTGCTTTGTGTTGTGACAATAGGAAGTCGTAACAATTTGGAATTCAGAAGTGAGACTTCCGGATGGTAAGAGGCTATGCCATCTTTCTGTCTGCTCTTTTGTTTTGGACTTACCTTGCACCACACATAAGCCTGATCAGAAAATCTCTGTGCACTCAGAATTGGATTAAAGATTTATGTCTTGACATTTTTTTTTCTGTCAGGAGGAGTTCAGTAGGGGCGGGAAGGGATCCAAAACCAAAAATAATAAGGAGAAGAAGCAGGCAGTGACAGGAGAGAGAAAGAGATGAAAAGATAATTTTAACAAACATTTCAATTTAATTTATAAGGAAAAGTGATGGATATATTCTTTGTGTAGCAGCAAAGGTAATTTTAACTATGTGGGATATCACAATGGTCGGTATGTCTACTGTTCTACTGTTACAAAAATGCATATGCTATTTTTTTGGGTAAAAGTTTATATTTCTCTCACATCAAAGTGAAGAGATTCCCTTTGTATTTTCCTTTTATTTTTATCACAGAATGAGACTGCATTAAACTATCTAATTCCTTTTGATTTCCTGAAGTGTATTTTGAACTTCTGCTTCAAATTGCATTCTGATTTCACAAAGTGATTGTTAGTTAAATTTGAATTTTCTTTCTTCAGCATTGCTACTAAACTTGCAAGATTACTGGAGATTAGACCCACTTCCACTATGTAATTTGGATAATTTCAGAGACACATTTCAGCAAAGCCAATAGCTCAAGTGGGACCAGACCTTGATACACTTACTCATTTTGCAGTTCCACTTAATTTTTACAAGGAGTCCAGCAGAAATGAATGGACATGATTTTGCTACAATTTTCTTTATGTGCTGAATAATAAATTATTCTGCCACTTTTGCATGCCTGGCTTCCAGAATAAGGTAGTTCAGTGTTTCATGGTAACCTGCTTGAGTGAAAATTAAATACATAACTTTTCTGTCCTGCTCTTCATTGATATGGAAAACAACTAGTTTCTGTCCTCTCATTACTTATCCTTTATGCATATAAAAAACTGGTATTATGGTCTAAACCAGACTTCAGTTTTCAAGATCAAACAGTTTGAATTTCTTTAATCTTTTTTTATAAGTAGATAAAATTTGCCTGCTTTTAACAACATCTAAGTATGTTATGAGTTTTTGAAGTTTCTCTAATTGTTTCAAGTTTTTATTTAAAAGGATTTGAAAACAAGACAAACTGAGACTATTAAAAGGTTTATCTTCCACATATCTTAGAGGTACAATTCAGAGTACCTGTTTTCTTTATCATATAAGAAGGGAAAATAGTTTCTGAGGGCAAGGGATACTATTTAAGAAAGTCTTGCAGAGATTACAGAAAACTTTCAGGTTAGATTTGTTAAAGAAAGGGGAAGTATTCGCCTTAGGTTTTTAACAGCCATTTTCTTAATATGCTGCAAAATGAGATTTGCTTTTTTGATTAACCTCATGTTTTTATTCAGCCTCAATTTGATCCATTCATATCTGCATTTCAGATTTACACATTTGATTTCTTTTTAATGTGGTATTACTCCTACTTTTATATTGAATTTACTCTTATCATATTCCGCCCATTCATCCAACAGATCATGATAATTCTAAATTCTAATACCATTCTTCATATATTTTATAATCCTGCCAGGGTTTAGTTTTTCAGTTTCATCATACAAGACATTAATGTAACTAATAAATAATATTTTTTTCTAAGACAGGTTCATTGTATATTCAGTGTAGTGTCATGAACATACTGCTATTATATTTCAGTAAATTATGTTCAAAATTAGAACAGGTATATCTATAAAGCAAGTAATCACAGTGGAGAGGCTGCATTCCTGAGAATGTCTTTGAATAGTATTGCATTAACTTAGTTCTCTGTAAAAAAGCACTGCATTGTGTGGTATGCTCTGAGAGACCTCACTTGAAACAGTTTTCCAGTTTGAAAATATACCTCGTCATTAAGGGGCTTTTTAAAATATCTCTTTATGCATTTATTCATTTATTTTCAACGGACCACGTGTTATGATCCAGTTACTAAAATTGTTAGAGAGATGCCTTTGCCCAAATTAAGGTGCAAATGAGACCATATGCTGAAGTCAATAATACAGATTTTTATTTAACAGTAAATGTGAGATAGAGAGAGATAGAAAGAAACAGGAAAAAGAGAGAGGGAGGGGTAGAAAAAGAGAGTGACAAGAGACAGACTAAGTAGAAAAAACTCTGTAGACTCTGGTGACATCTTATTGATCCTCTTCTTGTGGTCTTCTTGGTGGTGAGAGTTCCAGTCTTGTTGAAGTGATGATTGCAGTCTGAGTCCAGGGTGGTGAGAGAAAAAGCCTGTGCTGTGAGGGAAGTCCATGGGGGTCAGCATTCTGTTCTCTCACATTTGTGATTACATTCTTCTCCTCGGATAATTGGACAACAGTAGAACCTTTATCTTATCTCAAGTTCCCCTCACAGTCCAAATTAGTAAGCATATTTGGGGAAGGAGTGATGGGGGGCGCTTCAGTGAGCAGTTATCTCTTTGCACGGTTTTCTATGGTGGGCAAAAGCCTTTCGGTAATCTTAACAGTGTTTAAGCCATTAACCATTTCTGTTTCTCACACCATGCATTCCCTTTACAATCGTGACATGTAGAACACATTTCTCTGGTTTCCTTATATGATTGTGTCAACAGCTTTTACCAAATAAAGATTCCTGTAGATTTCTGTCAATTATCTCCCATCCTTCTCACTTCTCAAAAAACTGAATTGCGATAGTTCTACATAATTTGCTGTTGACAAATCTGTAATTTCTGATTTTTATTTCCCTATTGTGTTCTTTGTACTTACATACTCTTTGTTTAATTTAACATACTGTTTGTTTAATTTTGTTTAAGTTAGCTAGCAACATCTTTCTGTGTGTTATTTTTCTGAGCAGAGATTTTCAGAGCTTCCTCTTTTCCCTTTTTCTGGAAGCTGGTTTAACTGAGGAGTATCATTCTTTAGGTCTCCCACAACTAAATCAAACCTCCTCACTTCCCAAAAATAAGTAGCAGTGGAGAGATAAGGATGAGAAGTCCTGCAGTTGCTCTAGTATAGAGCCCCACAGTCTTAAATATTTCTAGATTAGCTAGATATTCTTTTAAACTGCTCAATCTCTCTCCATTATTGCTTATGTCTGTATCTACATGTTGTTAATTTTAGTTGTGTTCAACCTTTTTCATGAAGTCTCAGAGGAAAAAAAAGTGGGGCGGGAACAGTTCAGCCTCCTATGTATTATATGTTATATCTGCTATAAGTCAATCATTATTGTCTGTGAATGCAGGTGTAGTGAATCTTTGGATGAACAGGCTTTTTAAAAAAATAAGAAAACAAAACAAAACAAAACAAAACAAACCAGAAGAACTTTCTCAAGTTCCAAAAAGCAAATATTAGGCTGCACTATGAGGAAGGGGAAAAAACAGGACAACAAAAAAATCCCCTTTCAGCAAGATTATGAAGAACTCTAAGGAACAGATTAATCCAAGATCCTTTCCAAGTTTCTTTTTTCTTCCCTTTCCTTCCTTTCTCCTTACAGTTGATTTTCAACATAACCATTTGACGGCTGTTTTTATTGTAGCTTCAGAGCTGAACAAAACACAACAGTTTCATTTATAATTCTTACAGCACATACTATTTAACAGACAGTTGCTATGCCAAGTACCTGACACAATACTGTAGGGTTTTTTTACCTTATGCTTGCTATAATGGAAACTGGTGATTGAAGCAAGGAAACGTTCAGACTTGTTGTTGAGTAATATCTATTCCATGTAATCTTTTATTTTATATAGTAATGGAAGATTATCTTTAGAGATGGAACCAAATAACTATCTTTATGTCTTTGGTAGGAAATACCAATGCCTGCACAGAATGAGAGATAATATTTTTGGCAATTTTACATGGCCTAAAAAGCAACAAGGTAGGCATAGAATCTAATGGAAGAGAGTCAGTAGTGTTGGAAATTTATTATATGTGAAGATAAAATGGGTCTTTCTATGAAAATCAAACATATTTTTCATGCCTGGGGAAAGTGCAGTTGAGGAAATACAAACTCTCGTTTGGGCCTGGTTTGTATGACATCTTACCAAAGATTCACACATAAAGAAATACTTCTAGATTTCTCTCCAGCTTTTAATGATGCAAATCATAGTCTAAGAAGCCGTAATTTACTCTCTAACCACACAACAGACTGACAATTAAGAAAATAACAGAATGTGCATCAGCACTGATTATATCAGTCTGTCCTGAAAATGAATGGTTGGAAGGCAAGTATTGGTTGAGATCAGCTTCTGAAATGTTCAGTTCTGCTGGGTCTGTGAGGCAAGCTGGTAGGAAGAACTGCATGCCTCGGGGAGCACTGACAGAATTTCTGCAAGTGGACAATGTCTGAAGTTGCAAACCAGGGTGAAAAACTGCCGCAATCCCTGTTTGTAATGGAAAAAACATGGTAGAGATAAGGTAAGCAAAGGTAAGAAAACCTAATGTAGCAATTGAAAAAGTTGGCACCTATAAAACAAAATAAAATAAAATAAAATAAAATAATCCAATAAATGTCAGACTGTGCAGACCAGATGTCAGAAATAAAATATAACTCAATAACTATAATATATATTTTAACAGAGATGCCGTCATGTGCAAGAATCAATTCAGGGGTGTGAAGGTATGGGATTTTGATTTACCTCATAAGATACAAGTTTCATATGAAGAGAGGATAGCTTTATTGCAATAATAACTATACATAACTAATATAATTAAAGCTCTACATCAGTATAGTATAACTCCCTAGAAGAATAAAAACCGAGTTCTGCATCTGCAGTAGGGTTAGGATTTTTGAGACAATAGCGTACAAGGGCGTAATGCCTGCTTTTGATTGAGGCTTATACATCATAGTTAGCATATTTAATATGGTTTCACTGAGTTACTGTCCTGCTTTTGGCTGGGATACAGTTAGTTTTCTTCTTAGTAGCTGGTACAGTGTTGTGGTTTAGATTTAGGATGAAAATAATGTTGATAGCACACTGATAATTAAGTTGTTGCTAAGTAGTGCTTACTCTGAATCAAGGATTTTCAGGTTCCCATGCTCTGCCACCAAGCAGGTACACAAAAAGCTAGAAGGGAGCAGGGTCAGAAAAGCTGACACAAACTGGCCAAAAGGATATCCTATTCCATAGAACGTCACGTTCAGTGTACAAACTAGGTGGAGCTGGCTGTGAGGGGTCAATCACTGCTCAGGGATGGGCTGTGCTCAGTCAGCAGGTGGTGAGCAATGTGTTGCACATCACTTAATATTATTGGATTTTATTTCTGTCTTTGCTTTTCATTATATCTACTATAATTAGTAGTTGTAGTAGTATATTTTACTTTGTTTCAGTCATTATATTGGTTTTATCTCAACCCATGAGTTTTATTTTTTTTTCTGATTCTTCCCTTCCCACTGGAGTGGATAGGCTGGGGAGTGAGTACTGTGTGGTACTCAGTTGCTGGCTGGTGCAACATATAGTCACAACAGTCATACACAGAGAGAAGAAGTTGTTTCAAAACCAGAAACTGTGTTTAAGACCTTAGTCTTTTAACAATATCTTTGCAGATATATTTCTCTGTGTGTGTGTATTCCTAATGACTACTGGATGATTCTTAAGACCTTTTTTTTGGTTAAATATATATGAAGATCTCATTTCAGAACAGAGATGTTTGTATGCAAAATCCTACAATCTTTTAAAAATAATTTGTCCTTTCTATCCTTAGAGGAAAAAAGGCAATAACAACAAGAAAATGGTTGATAACTTTCATTTAGAAAAAGTGATACTGTGCATGCTGCCAGTAAAAGTTATCTGCATGTATTCCCAGTAGGAATCTGCCTGAGTATGGAAATCTAACTTTGTTTTTACTTTCTCAGCCGGAAATGTAATACATTGATGAGACAATAAGAGAAAGCTGACAGTTCTTGCTGTTCCCATTCTGTAGTTAAATAGAAAGCTTTATTCACCACTTTGTGTCTAGAACCCTACACACATCATGAATTAATAACAAATAAAGAAAGAGTTTAACAGAGACACACTTGCCTAGAATGTGCATTAAGGCAACCACTTCATGAAAGTAAACAGACATATTAGGACCACATCACCCCCTGTTTCTAACTCTCTCTCCCAGTGTGAAGACTCAGCACACTCTGTTTTTCAAAAATAAAAGGCTTGTTTTTAGAACTGACATAGTGCTTTCCTTTTACAAGGCATGGAAACATACAGAGCAATGATTTGGGCTAGAAGGTTCATTTGGTTGAGACTACTTGGTCAGTCCAACAAGTCTGATTTCAAGACTCCTAAAACACTTGCTTATGAATGAATGTCAAACCCTAAGCTCAAATATGTCTACCAAAACCAATTACACTTCACCCCTGGACTAATAGCACAGCTTTTAAGATATATTGTTAATATTTAATCCAAAATTCTCCTCTGCAAATGGAGCTCATTATTTCTCTTTCAGGTCTGATTGTCTAGGGGGAGCAATTGGTCCCTCTCTTCCTTAAACTATAGCTTTTTGAATTCTCAAGGACAGTAATATGCCTTTTCAGTCTCCTTTGTCTATAGAATGAACATGTAAAATTCATTTAGCCTTTTATGAATGTCTTCTTTTTCTCCAAACATTTTATTGGTTCTTTGTGTCTCCTCTGAACTTACAACAATTGTATGCACACTTTTTTTAAAGCTACTGCCCAAAATTGTGTGTAGAGTTCCAGCTCCTTCTGGACTAGTGTGGATTATAGCATAACCATTTCTTGTCCTTTATTTTTATATGATACTTGTTTTTTGAGAGGACATGAAAAGGATGGGGAAAAAGTGATGCTAATTATATAACCCCTATGTTTTAGAGAAATATGGAAAGGAAGATATTCATGTGTATTGGGTTAACATGCCCAATAGTGGGGGGCTGCAAGGGTGGCCTCTATGAGAAGAGATCAGGGCTTCCCTGTGCTAGACACAAGTTGTTTCAGGAGCAGGAGATGCTCCAACTATCAGAGCAGATATTCCTTGCAGCCCACAAGTGGAGGAATGGAAAGGAGTATAGTGAGGAAGCAGCAGCCAAAAGACACCTCTGTGTAGTGACTGTAATTCCCCACCACTTCATCCCCCTGAAGCATTTGAGATAGTGAGAGGAGTCTGAGGCAAAGGATTGAAGTTGAGCCTAGGAAAGAAGAGAGAGAAAGATATGTTTTTTTCTTTGAATTTTTGTTTCCCACTACATAAAGCAGTAATTAAATATTTATTTTACTTGGCACCAAATTAATTTTCCTCAAGACAAGCCTTTTCTGCTCACAATAGCAATTGGTAATTGATAATTGATCAGCTATCTGCCTGGCTTTTATCTTGACCCAGGGCCTTCCTTGCAACTATTCTTCCTGTTTTTCCTCACCATGTCCCCGGGAGCGTGAGGGAGCAAATGAACTACTAGGTGGACATTTAACTTTTTGCCAAGCCTGACCCAGCACATCATTGTAGATATTTTTTATGTAAAGTTATGTCTATTTTTTCTGTGCTTTTCATGTCTGTATTCTTTCAAATGAAAAATAATTTTATCTAAACCCAACAAAATATTCATAGCATGCATGCAACAAACACACACGCAAAAAGAATTGCTTGATTGACAACTCATAAAAGCATCTTATTTATTAAAAAAAAAAAGAAAGAAAAGTAAAGAAAATCAAACCATTGAATAGGAATCATCACTTTATATAGTAAGAAAAACTCCCCCCCCGCCATATTGTGAATGTAACTCATATTTTGACAGCTACATGAATCTGTCAGTATAACTAAAGAAAACTTTGCCTATCTGTATGTCTACATCAGTATTTGTCTTTGGATCAGAGGCATACTTCTGCAGTAAATCTCCTTTCATATCCACCTCCTGTACTTAGGTTCTCATCCTGGAGAATGCAGATTTAATCCATTCAGATAAAACTCAAAACTGTGGATTGTGGGACTATGGTTTAGGCATGAACACAATGTGCTGGGTTAACAGTTGGACTCAATGATCTTAGAGGTCTTCTCCAACCTTTATAAGGCTATGATTCTATGTACTGTGTTCCAGGAGCTCGGTGTGCACCAACTCCATGATGATATTCAGTCCAGGGGACTAGACAAGAACTAATTTGAAGTAAAGTATCCAAACTGTATATGGTGCAGTTATTGGGTCCTCAGCATCATTTTTTTTGGCCTAAGATGTCTGCTTTTGTTATGCTTTACTACTTACTGATATCCATACAACTCTTACCAAAAGAGTATTTTGGTTCTCCCCTTCCTTTAGTAGTTCAGCCCAAGAGAGGCAAAGGGCTTTATTCATTAAGACATACTGATGATCCTTTAAAGTAAGTGTCCAGAAGGGAGAACTAAATTACATCATCAAAATAGAAATTAGTAAATTGTTGGCTGCTGATGTATTATTATTATATCCCCTCTGTATTGCTGACTCCATAAATGCAGTTGCAACTAATAGGGAGAAATGTATGGTAGTTTTGACAAAACACTGGTATTTTTTATTATTTTGCCTTGCTTTGTCAGGAAATGTTACCTGGTAGGCTTCTTGGAGTTGATCCTCCAAGATCTAAGACACTAAAGAAGGCTCCCATACCTTTTCTGTTACTTATATGTGTAAAACTGATCACATAATAGCCCACAGAAATTGCTTATAATGTGCAACAGGAAACATCATTTGTACATTTTTACATTAGCGAATTAAATATGTGATACCATGCATATTTTACTTTTACCTTTGTTTATTCTACTCAGTTCAGTTGTTGAGGTCCTTTTAGGCATTGTCATGCATGTTATATTGTTGCTCAAGTTCCACTTGAATTTCCTCATGTATCATATATAGTAAAAACACCTGAAATTCTGCTTAACATCAGAGATGAGAAAATAAAAAGATGATTTGTTCACATGGCAGATTTAGTTTTGATGAGGTAACAAAGCTTGCCTCTATTTTATTCCGATCAGGATTTCTAAGAAGGAGTTGAGAGGGCTGCCCCAAGAGTAGGGCATGTCATGGTTTTTCTTTTGGCCTGTGTAATATGCCCACTTAGGGGAATATTAACATGCTCAGTCCTTTGTACAACATTTCTCTTTGTCAGCATCTTGCTTTGAGACTTCTGTCTTTATCCTCAAAAAATGACACTTGGCATATGACTACAGTGGCTTGGGGATTGGATGGATTCATCTTCTGTTTGTAATTCAGTAACAGGTTCATGTTGAATCCTCCACACACCTGAAGATAATACTGAAGTGGAAAAATTCTTTTTGACATTGGAGGTCCTTTGTAAAATTTGATACCTGATACTCACTGGTCCATGTTTTTCCTATTTTGATATTCAACCTTTAAATCTTTTGTTTAATTCCATGTGATCACTAATCCTAAACATAGAGGGTAATTGAACAGATATTACTTTCATGTCCCCACGGACTTACATAACTTGAAAAGACTCAAGGAAAAGGCATACTAATAATATCACCTTAATTATGTAGACTTGAATGATAAATTATTGCAGAAATGATAATAATAAGACACAAATACATATATATATATATATATATATATATATATATACAGATATACATCTTTATTTCCACACCATATATCATGTGTGATAAAACTTTGTTGAGATTTCCAGGATCTCATATGAGAGGAAACATCGTGGAGGACCATCTGCCGAAGGATTTTCCTTCAAAAGATGCTACAAATAGCCTTGAAAATTAAAGCAAAAATTTGCTTTTGACAGAGATGGCCACTTTTTGATGAGTTTGAGTGCAAACTAAAGATGAAGTAATGGCATATTTCGTATAGGCATCACATATTTTTTTTATCATGCACAGAACTGTGTATCAAACTATGAAAAATTCCCATAACTGACCATGTAGTTTTCATTAGACTGCATATGTAAGTCCAAAACCAAAACAACTAGTTCCACTAATTATATTTCAGAATTGAGAATGGGGAACTTAATATGTTGATATCTTTTCCTGTACTATTTTTTTTTTATGTGAGTCTGATTATCAGTAATACTAGTTCTGTGGGGAAAAAAATCTCCTGGTCTTAAAGCACCTTCTATTCAGAAGTTCAAAGCTCTGAGCAAAACCTGAGGACTATAACCCCTGCAAAGGTAGGAAGACAGAGACATTAATCCCTTAAAAATCCCACAAACAATACAAGGGTTAGAGAAGTAGCTTGTGTTTAGAAGATAAGTATTGTTATACATTTTAGATAGTTTGAAAAAAGGTAGAAAAATGTGACATTACTCTTTCTCCAGAATAGGTACTTTTCAATGAGGGTGCACCATGGTGAACAATTATTTTTTTCTATTTTAATCCAACTCTACAAAAGGTTTTGCTTCAAGTATATTTTCCCTGGACGAATAACTAGTGTGTTTTATGTTAGTCTTCAACTCCAGTGGAAATGAAAACTATAAAAAATTAACTAGTTTCAATGCATTTTTGGAAATTCATCTGGCTGCCATTTCCAGTATGTTTCCAAGGCATCATTTGATTTTATGGAGACCTAATGATACATGATAGCTGTTGCTGGATGACAACCTTTGTGCCCTTTATCAGGGAAAGCTTTGGATGTGTCTTATGCAACCAGCAGAACATTTGCAAATCTGGCCATATCTACTTAAAGAGCAGTTGTTAAGAATTCATCAAATAGCTGAAAAGCCATATTAAAACTATAGTATATTTCCTCAGTGTTGAGAGTTCTTTCGTTTAATGAACATCATCAGAAGAGACATAGCATCATTCAGGATTTTATATGTTAATTTGGATAGAGTGAAAAGAGATACGGTAAGTTTCAAAAAGAGATACCTAAACATCTCTGTAATTTTTAGAGGATTTAAAAAATTCTACCTGCTTACTATCATTGTAACTATCTTTACAGATAATAAAACATTCACAGCAGATATTTTCTGGGATTATCATATGTCTAAAAAACAGACAAATCTAACAACAGAGCCTGTCAATCAAGAGATGCTTTGCTTTCTCCTAGATAGGAATCACAATTATAAATAATTTCTAATGCTGATAGAGCATAGAGTTAGACTAATCAGGCTTTCTGATCTGTACATCTGATGAATATCTAATCAATGGATTGCCCACAGGCCACTTGATATATCAGAGAGAAGACAAAATAGTGCAGCTTCTGGAAGAAATTTTACTTAAACACAGTGAAAACTACTTTTAACAAAAGTCTTTGACACTGTCTCCTGTGAGATCCTCATGACAAGCTGTTGCTGGATAAACAGATAGTGAGGTTTGAAACTGGCTTGAATGGCCATGCTAAGAGTATGGTGATCAGTGGCAGGAAATCTCAGAGGAGGCCTAGGCATCAGTGTAGGGGACCAATATATTTAACAGCTTCATTAATGAAGAGGATAATGGATTAGAGTGTACTTTCATTGAATTTTCAGATAATCTGAAACTCAGAGGAGTTGTTGATATATCAGATGGTTGTGCTGTCATTCAGAGGAACTGTGAAAGGTTGGAGAAATAGTCTAACAGGGATCTTGTGCAGTTCTAAAAAGGGAAACACCAAGTCCCACATCTGGGGAGGAATAACTCCATATGACTGTACAGGCTTGGGTCTGACCAGCTGGAAGGAACTTTGCAGAAAAGAACCTGGGGACAGACAACAAGCTAACCATGGGCCATCAATGCACCCTTGCAGCAGAGAAGACCAACAACAATCTAGACTGCATTAGAAAGATAGTGACTAGCAGGTTAGGTGAGGCGATCCTTTCTTTTTTCTCAGCACTACTGAGATACATCTGAAGTGCTGGATCTAGTGCTGAGGTCAATAGCACCAAAGAGACATGCACATAGTGAGCAAGTTCAGTTACGGAGGTAATTATTTATGGTAGAGGTAAATAAGGAATTTATCATATAAGGAGAAGCTGAGAGATTGGGGACTGTTCAGCATGAAGATGAGAAGGGGAATCTTGTCAACAAGAATAAATGCCTGAGGGGAGACTTGAAAGAATATTCTCATTCACATCCAGTAATAGGATGAGAGGCAATGGGCACAAACTGAAATAAACAAAAAATTATTTTTAGAAAGAAAAAAAAAAATTACTGTGAGTGCCAAACACTGGAATTGGCAAAGAACCTACAGAGTCTTGAACCCTGAGAAAATTCAAAGTCTGAAGGTCTTCAGAAACCTGCTCTGTCTGGCCCTGTTTTGAGCAGAGAGGTTGTAGTAGAGGTGCTTTCCAACACATATATCATTGCTGTCCAATATTCCTACCATCTGCACTGAATTTTATATATGTCATATTGAAAAAAAACCCAACTAAATGTTTTGTTTTCTTAATTAAAAAAAATGGGGACTTTATATCTGATTTGTCCATACTGAAAGAGGTTTAGGTGTAATGGATGGGTATCAACTTCAGTATGAATCAACAATGTGTTTTTAGTGTAAATAAAAGGGTCTACATACCTGCTTACTTTAACAGGAATCATGGGAGAAGAGGGGAAATTATTATTCTCCACATAGTGCTATGGAGACATGCTTTTGGATCAGACCATTTGAAGATGGATGTGAAGAAGAAGTAAGGAGTTCTGTCAAAACAGTGAAAGCACACTTCATGTCCTGTGAAAAGAGATTAAAAGTGGTAAAAGATTAGTCCAGTGATGAGAAAAGTAAGGGACAACCTAAATGTTTCTCACAACTGTTTTAATGACAGCTTACAAAAATGATGGAGGCAGATCTTCTTAGTAGTACCAGAGGATGTAGAAAGGGACAGAGGACAAAAATTTGCAAGCAACTTTTCAAGACTTGTCACCATGGTTGAAACATGTCATAAATTTATCTCCTATGACTAGGAGATAAATTTATGACATGTTTCAACCATGGTGACAAGTCTTGAAAAGTCATAAGCTTATGACTACGAGAAATATTTCCAAGTGTGCATGAAAAATTAACTGGAACTGTTGAAGTCATGGAGTTACACAAGTGATAGTGCACTTCTTCATTTTAGGCTTCCAAATTAGAAAACTCCCAGTATATCTAAGGAAAACACATTGAGCTCCATCTTTATGGATATTTAAAATTATAATAACTCTTAAGCTTTGGGTGAAGTTGTTGCAGAGATTTTATCTTAAATATCTTATGAAAACTTGGGCCACTAAAAAAAAAGAGAAACAAGGCAAGTTTTTGACAGAAGCATTAACATATAAGTATTTGTGGCCTGAATATTATAGTACAAGCAAGTAATTTAAACTAGAATGTTCAGATTTAGTCTTTAGAGAACTGAGAGTTCATCCCCTACAGTTTAGAGCATCATAAACCTATGCCCTACATACATATGAAAAGAAGACAACAGGAGTGAGAAGAAACTACAGAAAAAACTTACACCAAGAACCAACATATCCATTTCTACTTTTGATGCAATGAAAGCCTTGCTACTGGAGATTACACAAAAAACTCCAAGAGAAATAATTTTTCATACATTTAAATATGGCAGTCTACCAAGATGACAATTCAGAAAGGATTTTTAAACAATGGAGGACTACATCAGTTTACAGTTTGGAGATTTTTTTTGATGTGAAGACACAGACCACACACATTTCATGGAGAGCAATAACACCGGATGATAAGAAATTAAAATCTGGACAACTATTAAAATACACCAGATAATTATTGTACAAAGTTTTCTATGCCAACAGTATATAATAAGTGAAATATGTAAGTTATATAAACTTGAAATTGCTATATGAATTGTTTTGCATATATCTATGTAGATGTTTCTTCTGCTTGCTGAAGACTGTTGAGTGCAGCAGACTGATCCTGCTCTGGGCAAAATAAAATGATGTTTCTTTGTTCTTCACTGTTATTACAACCAATCTGATATATGGCAGTAGGTCACCAGTCAAAGCCTATATTACTTCAGGCAATGAAGATAATACCTGACATCACTGACCAAGCTTCACTGAGCTCCCTATGCAGTGTGTACAATTTTGAAGGGAAAGGGATATTTCATACTAAAAGGGCCTTTATGACAACACAGAGATCTTTATAACCTCAGTTGTCTTACAATGAGATAAAACACACAAACCAACTAGTAAGTAGGTCCAGTGTTGTTCCTGGGTAGAAGACTGCTCATTTTGAACCTGGACTATGAATGAACACCAATGAAAACACCAATAATGTTTAATACTTTTGCATGGAGTTTTGGTACAAGATAAAAAGCTCTTATTCTGATTTTGAATTACTTTATTTTGAATAGCCTTCATGTAGCTTCAGTGTCTCCTGCTGGGACATATATACCTGAACAAGCTCATCATGGATTGTAAAATCATGTGGGCTGTGGTTGGACCAGGATTATTCTTAGCTTTCCCAGTCTTTTCATAGTACCGAGTAACAGAAATGTGATGTTTTGAAAATGCGACTGTATTTTGCCAGCAGGTGCATAAATACAGAAATTTGGCACAGAAAATGTGCAATATTAACTTAAGACTTACTCAGACCACCCATGGTATCAAGCATCATTTCCCCCTCAGAGTCATCTAACAGTTATCAGTGTATCCATTTTGAAGTACAATACTCTTTAGGCTGTTAAGGTGTTACTCTGTCTCATGTTTATAAAACATAAATGGACTTCTGAAGTGACTAATACTATTCAGAGATGAGTAGAAGAGATCTCTGCTTACGTGCTTAAGTGCTTAAGTGCAAAGGGTGCTTTAATCACCCTTTGGTCTAGCTCACCGCGAGGGAGAGTTCGTCACCTGCTTGGAAGAGTTCAAAGAGTGAATTCTGGTTTCATCTATATTTGAACTGCATATATGGTTCAGGGAACAATAAAAATATTGTAGGGCATGGATAAAGCGATGAAAAAGAAATGTGACATACAACATAGTAGGAGTCATCTGAGAAAAAGAAATCCTGGATATCTGATTCTGATTGTGTTGCTTCAGTTATTTCACTAACTCACTGGATATAGAACAGGAAGACATGAAATGTGTGTTTCCATGTATTCATATAACTTTAAGAAACTACATTATATTATATCTAGAACAATTTCAACTTTGTGTCTTCTGCTAGACAATTATTCAGTTTCAACTAAACATAGTTAGAGAGGCAAATACTTGGCTTCATATGGAAAAACGAAAGCCCCTCTACCTCTTATTTAGATCACTATAAACATCAGGTTATTTATGCAAGCTGTTAGTTCTTTGCTGTGTAAATAGTAAGGTCTTCTGGAATTCTAATAAGAGCAGACTAAAAAGGCAGCGCTAGTGAATTCTGCTTTGGGAGGAAACAAGCTGAGCTTGGTTACTTAAAATGTTAAATTATCCAGTGATATTTAATTAAATTTATCATCTATCTATTCTTTTCATAGATATGTTCAAGGGTCCAGTAAATACATGTTTAGAAGAACATGGAAGAACTTAATGCAGAGAATCGATGTAATTCAAAATATGAGAAACTAGAAAAGGCTGTATTTCATATAACATCACACTGCCATTCTGCTTTGCTGATCTAGAATTTGTAGGTTTTTATTTTAAGAACTGACTGAAAAAGATCAATCATTCAAGACCATTCATCTGAGTTCTCTCAGCTAGATTTAAAACTCCATTTCTTTGTCTTTCTCTCCCGTTTCTGGCTTTACCTCACTTGACCAATTTCACATTTCTAAAAACATAGATTAACTGTATAGTTGATTTTTTTTTTTTTAATAGGAGTTAAGGTTACCATGCTGAAGTACATGGCCTAAACTAACATTTGTAATGAAATATTAACTCACATTTCTTTTTATAACTTTCCCCCCAAAACTACACTCTATATATATGAAGTGATTATACTGTACACTCTCATGATGATCAATCATGTTCTTCTGTTAATGATGCTAGATGTAGTGCTGATTAATTTGTTATTCTAACCCCCACCTCGCCCCTTCTAATCACACAGGCAGCTGAAATTATTTGGTGCAAGCTTCCAATGGAGTAAGTGAAACTCTTAATTTCCTTTTCAGGGGCACTTTCATGTTCCACTATGGTAACATTTTTATGTTACCATGAGGAGAATAAAAAAGTAAAGCCAATGTGAATTTAAGCAGCAGCAAAGAACTACTAAAACAACCTCTACTTAGCACAATAATTTTTCAACATTGACTTTTGCTCCTAGAAGTTTCTGGATATTTAGGACAATATGAATTGAAATTTGGATGGACACTAACTTGCTGCTGTTGGCAAAAAAGGAGCACAGTTAAATATTTTAAAAAAATAATAATAATTGATTGAAATCTGGAGTAAAGAACAGGTGAATCTGCAAAAGATGCTAAGCTTTGAAACATGAACTGTTCACTGAAAGCAGGAACGACTGGAACAGTTTACTATGGCTCAGCTTCTGTATGAGACTGGAAGCTGACAGACATTAAGGTAATCAACACGTATCTTGATGCCCACCAGTGTATCTATGCAGCAGTATTCTAGGTAAATGTAACAAACTGTAAAGAAGAGTATGAAAACTCTGACTGTGGTCTTGAAAGTAGAAGAAATGAAGGCTATGATTTAGAAATATCACTGGACCTAACTGTAATGTTGTAACAGTATTTATGTGTCCATCTGCATTGACTATACTCCCACTACACAAGGTTTTCTAGTCTTTTTACAAGGATTAAATCAGGAGCAATATAATGCAAATCTCTAAAATAGGACGGAAGCTTCCAGAATTTTTTCCCCAGGAAATTGGTATGTATTGCAAGAGTATACTTATTTTGAAAGGAGTGTTTCTTTGAACTCTTTTTTTTTCTGACCAAATAGTACCATCCTGTACAGAGGCTTCTATGTAGCTGATATTGCCCTTTCAGATCTGAAGTAAATGGGCATTCATCTAGGTGAATTAAAAGTCCCTTTTGATCTGCTGAGGTGACTGATGCCAGGGAGTATTTTTCTAGAGAGATTAGGATAGGTACTAATGTCTAAACTAATATAAACTTTCTATCTATATAAACTACTATCCTGAGAAAGCTAGTGAGTGAGCTGAACTTTTCTTAATGAATTTATAACATTCAGAAGGAATCAAAACAATATTTAAGGTTTATTTTCTTGAACAGAACCTCTACAAATACCCTTTCATATTTTCTTATAGATGTTTGTATTTTTTTAATATTTTGACACAGTGAAAAGTACTAATCAAGCTTTCCAGAAACAATTTGCCTAAAGAAAAAAAAAAAAAAAGCTAATAAAATATAACTTGACAGAAAGGAGGAGAAAGAAAGCATTGAGAAGCAATTTATTGTCAAGTTGACTCTTCAATGCCCCTTTCTAGCACATACTCATTAATTACCCAGCTGCATAGTCATTAAAGAAAATTCGGTGCTATGAATAAAAAAAAAAACACCACCACCAAAAAAGTTTCAAAAGAAAGGATTATATAGCATTAAATTTTAATGATAAAACCTAATTCCAATTACATAAAGTGAATTTTTAAATGGACTTCTCAAATACACGTAGGTAAAGCCCATTAGGAATCCCACATGCTATTTGCCAATAGGAAATTAGACTGCTCAGGATTCATAGAGGATATTAAGTCCTTATTCACGAGCTCTGTCCTTTCTGAGTTTTATGTAGCACTAAAGAAAAAAAGAATAATTAAATTCAATGTTTGCAAATGCTACTGTATGCACATTATGGGTTATTGACAAAGTTTAGGCAAACAGCCAAGCTACATGATTTTTGGCTTATGATAAAAAAACTGCAACCAAAAGAAAGAAAAATCTAATAGATACTTTTCTCTTTCAATGTGATTTTCCAAGGTTGGTCAGGAAATTAGTGCCGAGTTCCCTACATAGAGGCTTCAGTTATGTCTCCTCACCCATACTTTCCCTTTTTAGTTCCACCGTACTCCACCTTACATAAGTACAGAAATTATTTATATTTCAACCAACTTAGAGGAACTAAAAAGTCTCTCATGTTCCTTTTAAATTCCCTGGATAATTGGTATCCCAGATGCGTGCTTCTGGTTTTCCTGCAGTGACTCCTGTGGAAGAAGTCAGCTGCTCTCTTGAAGTCTGTGCTTTTTGAATACTTTTTCTTTCTGTCTCATGATAATGAATAAGACTAATTGAAGACAGTTTAGACTATAGTCAAATCTCAGCCTAAATTCCTAGCCCTCATAATATTCTGGATGTATTAAAAAACAAACCACCAACAAAAGCAACCCCAAAATCAATGCAACAACCCCACACTACCCCAACAAAACAACCCAAAACCTAAGAAAACAAAAGCAAAACCAAAAACTTCACAGAGTTTCAGACTGGGACTTGTTTATCAGTGTCAATGTGGAGAGTTAATGTTTTAAGGGGAGCTTGATTAAACTCAGGACAAGGGGCTTATTAGTAATCAGATGAAGTCAAGATAGTCCAAACTCATTCCACCTTACTTTAAGTGCTCTACGAGTTGTTTAAGAACTTAAGCCTCTTCCTTTAGGTTCCCTCAAGGCAGAAAAAAAATCCCCATTGCTTAAATCTCATACCCACTCTCTTATACTCTTGTCTCTGTTTCCTGACTATAGGGCAAGCCTAACTAGCTAGATTGCAAAGAAAAAATGGATTGTGTGGCAAATCTTGCCTTCTTCAAGGGATGCACAGGATATCTTGCATCATGAAGCTGAGAAGTCACAACATTATTTCTTAGAAGAAAATAGAACTGCCTGTAATAGAGACGGGAAGTCAGTTAACAGATTAATAATGTTTAATTCAACTATTTTGCCTATTTTTCAACTATGCCTCCCTAGCACTCTCTAATTTACTAATGTAGTTAAACTGTACTCTAGATTCAACTTGTACTCGGAGAGACATCTCTTCTGACTGAGAAGATTTACTGTTGCAGGATAATGTTAGTAGTACCCATGGGCGTAAACAAGAAATGAAGGAAGAGCCTATACCTGAAAGACATCAAAGGAACTTTACTCAGAAACAAATACTATCTATCTAAACCCAAAGTTCTGAAAGAATTGTGCAGGGAGGTGGAATATGTGGTGAATGGAGTAATAAACCAGTCATGAAATTATCCTTAAACTCACCTACCTTTATAATTTCTGATCTTAATTTGAAGTTCTTCACTTTTCACTTCTTAATTTTCCCCCTCTGTTGGCTTTAATTTAAGTTGCACTTGGGGCAGACTCTTCAACCTGACAAATTTCAAAGTAAGCCCTTTAAACAAGTGGACTTTTCTTGTAAGAGATTTTCCTGATATTATATATTTCATATCATAAGAAAGAATAATACAATGTATTTCTTAGCAATATGTTTGCATACAAGTTAATTTAGGAAAACTGAGCTGCTGTGGAGAAAATATTTATAAATAAATTAAAACAAAAGATGTAGCTCTTTACTTAGGACTTATTATGGTGCTAATCTCTTAATTGGCTCTGAAAATAACTGAGATCCTATATTACTTTTGACTGTGTTGGCTGAGCCAAGAAGAATGAGAATTACAACTTTTTGCTAAGGAAAACTAAGAGAAAAAAATAGCTTGCCCATGATACAGAATGTCAGTAATGCTATTAATAAGTCAGTTTTCAGAACCAAGCACGTCACAGTGATATTAGGCACCTCCTATCACAACACTGAAAATGACACAGTAAGTTACAAACACAAGGCAATTTTACCTATCACATAGCATTTCTTGTTATCTTAAGAACCTTAATACATTCTGACAGTCTGTCATCAAGCAATCCAGTTTCAGGATAGCTTTTCTGGCTTAAGCTTTCATAGCAGCCGGAGTCCTACCCAAGGAACACCCACCGCACTAAAATCACTATTCTTCCTGTTAATGTATTACAATGGTTACTAGCATGAAAAGCTGTTACACTTTTTCACTGTATGAGCCTGATTAAACCATCACATACTGTTTGTATGTTGAAAAAAGTGTTTAAAAATAATCTGCTTCATGACTCCTTTCTTTACACTGTGTTCACATCATGCAAAATCAAGGAGATATGTGTCAAAACCTTAGCTTTCACATATTCTTCATTGTGCTTAAAAATTAATGTAATTAAGAGCTAACTGGAGTGAGTTCATCATTAACAGCATGCTTTTGTCTGTTTCTCACGGTGTAGTTAGAAAGCCTTCAGTTTCTCTCTTCTGCCTGTGTATGAACTGCACTGCAAGCAATCTGGATTTAACTACAGATTAAGAGACCTAAATTTTTCTTCCATGTGGGCTAGCTATCAAAATTCCCAGGACAAGTATTTTCAAGGCAGTAAAGGAAATCTGTACTCATCTCACTGTAGATACATATGTGGAGTTGTTTAACTACAATAGACTTCACATATGCAAGTGCCATTTCAGGTAATTTATGGTGTCTGAGTCATCTTTATGGACTTGCAGACATAACAGTAGACCTATAGAAGACCTGTGTGTGGTAGATGGAAACCAGAAAAGAATCTCTAGATAATGTACAGCAGCAAGCCTATCCAACGTGCACAACTGGAGTGTCATAATGTGGCACACTCATTTCACCTGAATTGAGTCTTCATTAAGCATGATGGCAGCAGAAATTTAGGCAAGTTAATATGTAGATACCTGCACCTTCAGACTGAACCTTTTGTATTCAAGTTATATTTTAAACCAACATTCCACATGTCATTGTTACCTTCACCTGGTTTTATTTTCTGAAGACTGATCTCTTCTTTCCTAGTGATATCCTTTCCTGCCTTGATTTTTTCCTTATTTTTAATTTTTTCTGTAATTTTTCTTGTCTACAGGTCTTCATCTTATATCTTGTAGAGTTTCATGTCTTCTTGTTTTTTTTTTTTTTTTATTACAGAAACATCTTTCTTGAAAAACAATTCTACTACAGCTGTCCTTAATTTCCTCCTTAGTTATTTTCTAAATGTCTTTTATTTGTACCTAAACATCCTGATATACTCTAGGAACTACATACATTGATACAATACCTGTACAACTAAATGTTAATTAATTTAACACAGTCTGAAGAATAAATTTCATGCTTAAAAGAATTGCTTAAAAGCCTCAGTCAGTCTCTACTGAATACTCATGCAGTGTTCTTCTTTTTTGGTTGTTGGGTTTTTTCCTTTTCATAAACTAAGGGAAATTAAATTACATGGAAAAGTTTATGGGGTGGATAATAGTACACTTAATTACATTTTCAAGTAACATATGAATAGGTTTTGAATTTGTGTAACAAATATAGCTTTTCATAACAACAGCTGTTTTAAGCAAAGCTACCAGTCTGAAATTTAGATTTTGCGAAAGTTTGTTTCTTAGGAATTCAGTTCTGATTCTGCTTTATGTAGGTAGAGCATAAATCCACTTTTGGCTTCAACATAGAGGAGAAGTGATGTAGACAAGGCTGAAAGAAGCATCCAGACATGAACATCGGTGCAAAGGAGAACATCAGCAAAAAAGTGCATCAACTGCTGCCCTTCACGAGAAATTACTCTTATTTTCATATAAAAACCTCCGAAGCTTAGGAGTATTTGTAATACTACTCACTACTCACTCAAGCATTTTGATACTTTTTATTTCATTTTCAGGCATCCATTGAGAAGCAATAAAATTGACCAACACACGGTCCATAACTGAATGTCATTTATCTCAACCATTTGACAAATACTTGAAAAAAACCATAGTTGGGCTCTCTAGCTCTCTAGCAACGAAAGGGCATAAATCTTACACCAAGAGCTTATATGAATTTTGTGAAAGAAAGCTGAGAATGTCTTTGTAATTACAAATTATTATATGGAATTTAGTCCAAATTCCTAACAGCAATGCAAACAGCACACATCTATAAATCTTAGGTTACAGTACTAAATGGCATGAATTTAGTGCATTTTACAGGAATTTTAAAGATGTATAGGAATTAAGTGTAAGTATGTATAGCATAAAGAACTGGAAATATTGAATCCATATCAATTTATGCTCAATGATTCTGCAAACTTATTTCAAAGAAAGGTAATAATCATATTCAATATCATTATTTTATGGAAATTAAGATTTAATTTGTGATGCCATGCTTATTTGCCCCATTTTCCAACCTTCATAGGCATTCTACATTTTCTGTTATGCACAAAAACTGAGAAAGCAGAAAAATCCATGGCCTGGTACCAGAAACACAGGAAGCAATACATCTATTTAGATGTATTTTTATTTTACATATACATTATATGCATGTATGTATATATGGCTGATTTTACAGCAGTATCGTTAAAGTTCTCCTTTGGAAACAGTAAAATCCTTGGAAAAATAGTGGCAAATTGTACTTCCTTGGAAATAAGTATTCTTGGAGTTTCAGAGTGAGATGAATGGGGAAATTTATACATCTCAGAGGCTTTATTCTGTTTGTCTACTTGCCTTAGGCAGAAGACAGTTCTTCAGTTTACAGTGTCTTCATGTGTTTGAAGTTATATCTCTTGAAACCAGAGATAATAGAAATACAATAAATATATATATATATAAACTTAGGACTATGGAAAACAAATTTTTTAGGGAGTGTTTAATTTCAGAGTCATGGGAAACACACAGGTCTATTTACACCAAAATATACAGGCATGCTCCTAGGGGATGTAAACCTAGAAATTGCTTTATAATTCTTCTGAACAGTATAGATGTATGACAAAAAACCACTGAGTTATACTCAGTGCCCAATTTTCATAATTTTTTTTTATAAACTCTATTTCAGCCTCTTTCATCCCTTCTATTTCATTTAATAACTGATCTTTCTTTGATGTACTTTGTTTACATTTTTAAGAGCATAAAATAGGAAAAAGGAATAATCAAATTGTAGAGAAAATATTATTGAAAACTTGAAAATAACAGGTAAAAAGCATTTTGTTTTTAAGGACTGACGTACAGACACTTTTACGTCTGTGAGTACCTTCAACATAATAGTCTGTGACTTGAAAGATGATACGCAATGATTGTGATGCGGAGGTTTGTATTGTTTCAGAGGTTTCTGTGACTATTAGTGAATGTAAAATCCTACAAATAAATATGTTAGACCTGATCCTGGAAGATTCAGAGAATTAGAATTGCACTATATAGTGTAAATGTGTGTATACATGTGGTCTCATATTAAAACCAAACCCATTTTTCCCTCCCATGCAAAGAAAGCTGACCTTGCTGCCTGAGTGCTAACAAGAATTCAGAATAATTGCGTTAACATAAAAAAAATAAAAATCCTTAGTACCAACACATAGTTGTGTTATACAGTGGCCATGGTGTTCTGAAAGTTACCTAACTATTCCTAATGTTTTTGTTAAAACAAAGCAAAACAAAATAAAATATTTAAAATTCTTTTTTAAAGGAACACGTTCAAAGCTGGAGACAGCATACATGCTGCTGGCATTTAGTGGGAAATTGATGCCTGACTGCTCTTCATGCTTTTGAAAGTCTTCTGATTTTTCTTATGGCTGTTTTAGGTAAATTGAGCTCAATGGAAAATTTCTTGTTTGGTTCAGGGGTATTTAGATCAGGTCATAAAGGTTTGAATTTGTTCTTACTGGGGACAACATCAAAACCTGATGACTTCTGGATTCAGGACAAGTCTCTAAAGTGCCTTCCCGCACATCATTCCCCTTAAAGCATTCATTTTTTTCACAAAACGCAGTACACATTTGTGTAGTTTATCTTAAACAAACCATGAATTTCCCAATAATTAATCATCAGTGTTACCACAGAGTTCTTGATTATTTTAATATTTCTCTGATTTTTACTTTAAAAACTATTTTTGTAGTTTTCCCAGCAATTTACTAGGTAGATTGTAATAGTGCACAAAATACTCTTCCCCACCCACCACATAATTGCCACCATACACTCACAGAATTTCAAATAACTTTCCATCTCCTAAATGTCTCATAATACATCCTGTAGGTAATGTAAGAAGAAAAAACTAAAACACAAAATGAAGGAAACCTACAATGAAAATCCATGTTTAACACTACGAAGTAATTGAGTTCTTTACAACAGAATATCCCCTTCACTCTTCAGTATTAACTGTATGTTGTTGATATAACAAAAACAAGAACTGTACTTGAAATTATTGCTATTCTGGACCCTTTACTCTCCTTGACTTATGGTTCTGTATCAAATAACCTGATTATCTTATCATTCAGGAAAAAAAATACAGAGTTCAAGATGAGTAAAAATTATTTTCTTCATGCAATGGCATTACAAGACTGTAGTAGTCTCAGTAATAAAACTAGTGAGAGGCTGAGTGAAAATGATACCAAAAATATAATTCAGAATTCTTGCTTAAAAGTGGTTTTTGAGTATATGTTACTTTCTTTTCTTTTCTTTTTTTCTTTTTTTTTTTTTTTTTTTTGAATGGGCAACAGTAGCAGAATTTTGTTTCTTGCTACTAGATCTACATTTATGAAGTAAAACTGTACTTTTGAGGGCATTCAGCAGTTTATGAAAATACCATTTATGATAATATAAAAATATTTTAGCAAATAAGAACATAAAAACTATAAGCAGTAATTAAAAAGCAATTACCATTAAAAACCAAATAGATAATGGGTAATCAGAGCACAAATATTACAGATGTCTCATATCTTTCTTTCATGTAATACTCTTTTCATATAACTGTCATCCAGTTGTAAAAATCAATTTTATTGATTTATTATCAACTATCATTGTTAGAAGATTTTAACTGTGATGAACTTCAGAAGTGAGCAGCTCTGCATTTCCATTCAAATTTGTGTTCTTTTTTTGAGTTACTCAAAAATGATGTTGGAAAAGGATTACGAGAATTACTTTGGTTTGTTTATACTATTGTCATTTGGAGAACTAAATAATAACAATAGTCTGCAAAATGTCAGAAATGTGCTCTCTTTCCAGGCCTGTCCTGAGAAGTGCAAGGTGTCAGTCATAACACATCTGTGGTTTGGTCCTGAATTCAATTGCTGTCCTGAATATCAATTGCTGAGATACAGGGGAGTTGCCTCCTCATATAATTGGTATACCTTTTTAAAACTGCAGAATTACAGAATACATTAAGTCAGAAGGGATTGTATTTGCTCATATAGTCAATCCCTCCAAACACAGCACTGATGGCTAAATTCTTCCTTGGCTTTACTATTAAAGCATAACCAACAGTTTAAAAGAAATGGTTATTATCATAAGGCTGCTGAAAAATGTAGTATTTCTTCCAGTTTAGGGGCTCCCTAGTACAAGAAAGACGTTGACAAGCTGGAGGAAGCCACTGGAGGAGATCCACCAGATTGTGAAGTGGCTGGATTGGACATGGCAGTCAGCACCATTGTCTAGTTGACAAAGTGATGATCAAAGATTGGACTCAATGATCTCAAAGGCCTTTTCCGATCCAGATAAATCTGTGATTCTGTGATTACTAAAGGGTCAGCTTAACATTACTAAAGGGTCAACTTAACATTATCTTCCATTACTGAACGTGTGTTTAGACCTAACCAGGTTTTTCTGTGTGGCACAGCAAAATGATGAGAAGAATGAATGCAAATTAGATTAAGGGAAGTTTCTTCTTGCTATTAAAAAAATGAAAATTTAAAAAAAAAAAAAAAAAAAAATAAGGGTGGTCGAACACACTGGGACAACTTTCCCCCAGAGATTCTGAAATTCCTTGCTCAGAGATTTTTGGAAGTCTGCTGGATAATGTGTGAAGAAGCTTAATTTAAAATAGTAGTTTTCCCTGACTTGATTGGCGGCTTATGGTCACTTTCAATCTAAATTTTTTCTATGGTTTTGCAATTTAATATGTGTGACAAATGATGAGGGAAGAGCTGTAACCGTACCAAAATCTTCACAGACTCTGGAGATAGATGGCACAAACTGTACATCCTACTGGACTGATGACAGTTGGATTCAGCAGTTGGATTCAGGCAAAATTTACAGGTAGGAGACAGCAACCACTCACTGATATCTCCAGTGCTTGTGTAGCAATTGTCTGGGTTGACTCTGGGCATTTGTATGACAACCCCTATCATCCTGCCCTGAATGAAATGAAAAGATGTATCAACAATCTATTTATCTTTATGTTTTAGATAAGGTCTGGTTTTCTTTATTTTCTCAATTACTTTGAGTATAGTCAGGAGATTTGAAGGAGTACAAGTGACTAAAAAAAACATGAATTACAGTAAATTATTTGTAGAATAAAATATTTGTAGAATTATTTTCGGAAATTTTATCAAGTGGTCATTTACCAATAAAGTGGGTGGGGTTTTCCTTTTTTCCTTTCCTCTTGTCTTGCCTTGCCTTATCTTCACTGCCTTTCTTCTACATTTTTCCATGCAGTGGCTCTTTACTAGAGAAAAAACCTGCTCCTTTTAATTTTTTAGAGGAGAGCAAATCTTAAATCTGTTAGTACTTGTCTGTGGAGCCATATGGGTTTCCATATGGCATTTTCTTTGATGACTATGCCATATTTGATATCTTACCCATGTGAATGTCTGTGAAATCAAGTGTTTTATCTTTAATTTCCTACATTGATGAGTAGAAGATAACGCTGAGTGTATTAGCACATTTCTGCTTTATCTGTCTACCATTAGACTGGAGGATAGCATGTTCACACATTTTTTAATTGGTTAGTTAACTAGTCTAAGAGAAGATTAGCAATATGAAATAGAATATAGAAATGTCTTCTGACATGAGTACTATGAAAATCTTCTCCTTGGTACTGACCATTTTATACCCACAAACAAATAAGTCAAAATTTGTCTTAATGAATTTAAAGAACTAAATTGAGGAAAGATGGAAACTACATGAAAAAAAAAAAAAATTAAGGGAGATTTTTGATTTCTGAGTGTCTACTCAGAAATGTCACAAAATGAGAAAAGTATTTGTTTAGAGTACTATAAACAGAAGGGATGAGTCTTTTTTGATGAAATAAGCATGACTTCCAAGAAGAAACTAATAGAAAAATGCGCTCTGAAATACTTCTGAAGATGTAAACCTCATAATGTCAAGTATTGCAGTTCAGCAAAAATTCATTACTTACTTGATACAAGTAGATACAGTTATGATTTCATATCATGACATTCCTCTACCAAATTAAGGAAACAAAAGAAACTTGTAATTTTATATGGCTAGATACAAGTAAAGACTATAAAATAAGTATACATATGTAAATTAGAGCTAGAAGTGTTGTCTTGTATTTGTAGTGCATACACTCTGACTCTTTAGTTGGATTTTCTCCTAATGAGATAATTTTGTCTCTCTTTTAGAAAGCATTCAGGTGTATAAGGTACACTTTTCTTTTAGAAGTCCATTATAGGGAGAAATGATTCTTGCTTTGGAAGGATCATAGATGTCTATATTTGCTTGCCAGGAAGAAGAACTATTGTTTTGCCAAATAAAAACTAATTATATTACCAATATTATGGTTTCCAAATTTTAGGTTAAATTATTATTTACAAAATCGTATTCTATTGGAATGGAAAATAAGAAAAATATGTTCATTATTAGTACTTTCCTGTGATTCTATAATAATTTCACTAATTCCAAGAAAAATGAAAGTTAAACGTGACTCATACCCAAACTTTTACCTTTTTATTCTGGAGATGGGCAAAGTCTGTAATGCTAGTAGCATAAGGAAACTGTTCATCAGCCATCTTTTCCTCTGAGTAGAAACAGTTTTCTCAAGGGAGATTAGTATCACAGTTTGATTCAGAGTGTAGAAGCTATGATGAAGTTTTGATTTAAGCTTACTTTCAGAGTCTGAATAGAAAAAAAAAATCTTTCCAGTTATAGAAATACATTGATATTTGTAAAATATATTTCAAAGCACTGCTTAAAACTGAATTTATCAGGGGCTACCTGGAAGCATGGAAGACAATATTTTGTCCAAAGGAAAAAGAGGAAAAAATGAAAAAAAATATAAAAGAGAGAAATTAAGTGGTATTAATATAAAAGTTTGCGAAAACTTGGTTTGGTAAACCCCATGTACATGCACACTTTGTAAAACTAACCTTTTCATGCATGAAGATTGCTTACTGTGCATGTACATACTCAGTAAATTTTCATTTATCAGCTTCAGTTTTATATGCAGTGCATCACTTTACTGCCCACTACTGCATTGATCCACACAGCAATACTGAATACACATTTATGATGAAAGAAGGTTAATGGTCTTCCAAAACTCCCATTTTGTTTTAATCTTTAATTAATTCAGGAAGGGTATACAATACAATTTCTCTTGGTTTAGGCAGATTTTTTGTTTTGTTTTGTTTCTGTATTTTTTTCTCTCAACAATATGGTTTCTCAAGTAGTTAACTTATATAACCATTAGCCCATTACTATATAAACCTTCATAGTTTTCTATAAAACTCAATACCTCCCCTTGTCAACATTTAACAGCTACAGAGAAGGTCTACTGCAGTAAAAGACAGTGGTGGTAGCTGTAGTTTATGAAGCTCTGCCTACTGAGTAAAACCAAAATTATTCATACACATACCAATAATTTTATAGGCAGAGATGGAAAGCTTTACTCAAGGCTTTTGCTTTTAAAATCGTCTTTTCTTTATCTGATTCTGCTTTCCACATAGTTTACGAAGATTCATCAAACTGCTGGCACAAGTGAATGTTATTGTACTGATATGTAAAAAAGTTCATACATTTTAAAAAATGCATATGCAAAAAAGTGTATGTCCAATGACTGTACTGATGGAAGAAGCTGCATAATCAGTCACCTTATGAAAAAATACTTTTGTCATACTTCCCTCTGCAGTACTAACCTATGCAACAGATAATGACTATTGGTATTCTCTACACAATAGTTATATGACCACGCAACCTGTGAGAGATTATAATCTTTTAAAACTCCCACTAATAAGTAAAAAGAGCTATAATTCTGATATAACTGTCAGTGGAAGGAAAAGAAGACAGAAAAAAACCCCCAAAACAGCAACTAAATAAACAAACCCCTCAGAAATCAACCAAATGAACAAAAGCCCAAACCACAAAACCATATTGCTTAATCTATACATTTTAGCAAGCTCTTCATGCAGTGTTATGTTTTATTAGAATAATTATATCAAGCTGCAAGGTTATTTTAAAATATTTAGAATGTAGGTCACCTCAGAAGAAATAAAAAATTACATACTTTGTAACATTTGTAATGGAAATGTGTATATATTGACTTGTGTAATAATTACTCTCTATTCCTTTCATAGTGAATTCTATTAAGTATTTATGAGAAGAGAAAGACCGTGAAAGATGTTTGTGTTGTATGCATACACAATGTATAAACTCCTACAATTCTTTAAAGGACAACAAAACACACTGGAGCTCTCTTACTTTCTTTTTCACACTGACTCTAATGCTTTACAATTACTTTACCAGTGATGGTGTTCAATAACTCAAGATCTGTAGCCTCCCCTCCCCTTCCTTCCCCTCTCCTCCCCTCTCCTCCCCTCCCCTGCCCTCCCTTCTGCTTTTCCCTTGTTACTTCAAAAAATTACCATGTATCTATTTTTTGGTAGGAGGAAGAAGGGAAAATGGAGGTGGGTCAAGTTTGAGCACGAGAGAAAGAGGGCAGGTGGCATTATAAATTTACAAGCTTTTTTTTGGCATTTATTGGAAAGAGAACTGTCCTTACCACAGTGCTTGCAGCCTGAAAAGCACTCCATCATTTCAGTCTGAAATTCCAATAAGTCCAGATATGTGATGGCCTTCAACTCTAAATCAGGCTGTGCACTTATAACATGACCTTCCCCTAGGCACCACAATGATATTTCTCTTGACTTCGTATGCATGAATTGAATCAAGGTGTCTTCTTGTGTCTTTCTGAGGTACTTTTCCTATTGTACATTATAATAGACATCAAAGTTTTTTCAATTTACGACTTACCCATTTCCCAGTTTGGATTGTAATGGTAATGATGTGTTTATTTTCTAGATCTGAACAATGAAAGGACTAAAATACAGTGGAAGAATAAGTATTTTGCATTCCAGGGATAGCAAATGAATAAAAAGCATACAAATTTCAGAAAATTCTTTTGCTGCACTTATAATCTCATTCAAGGTACCAAATCAACTATGACCAAATAGAAGTAGCATGCCATTCTTTCCACAAACTTCTTAATTGTCTTCATTATTTAGTGAACTTAATTGTCTTTTTTATTGTACTGCTGTATTCGTAAAATTTATAATTTGTATCTTCCTGGAGAAAGCCATGAGAAAGAAAATTTACAAGGTTTAGAGGCTGTTACCTTTTTAGTATGTAAGAACTTTCAAATATTAACATTAAAAAAGTTAAAGCACATAATTAATACCCACATCTAGTCTCTTACAAGAACTCAGTTAAAACCAAGCACCATGGGAAATTTAATAGAGTTTTAAATCTGTATTTTTCAATGGGAAGTAATTTTGACAAACACACTAGATGTTAGAAACCCTTGTTGCATCTATAAATACCCCAGACTTCCAAGATGAAAGCATGTGTAGAAAATAAATTACCTCAAGACATGACAATCCCTTACTAGATGCATATGTTATGTCCACCTGAGTTGGTGGGAAACATTCTGTGAGAAACACTGCTCCCTACTAATTTCATCTGGATCAGCATTATATATGTTACTTTAATGCTTGAGGTAATTTAAAGTTTTATGTAGGAAATGGTAACAGGAAGATTTACTCACAGAATCACTAGTATTTCAGTGAAATTTCAGTGGCTTTTGTCATTTCAGATCTGGGATAGAAGTTAATTAAAGGTGTAACAAAACTCCTCAAAAACCTCAACATATTTTCTTTCAAAATTGAGTAATTGAGGAGACCCTAAATCACTTAGTAAATGCCTGAGCAAAGTCCAAGTTTTATGGTTCTTCATCAAAATCAAAGTTAAATAATTCTTTTTCTTCCTGACTGATTTGAACTACTACCTATGGGGGAAAAAAAAGTGGTTTTCAGTCTCTTAAAGTAGATTCACATTTTTTTCATGTAAATCTTTGTATTCACTGGGTTGTAAAATGACAAATCTGCTTTATACTCTAGTGGCTGGACTCTCAGTCATGAGATAGAAAACCTCTGCAAAAAAAAAAAAAATATTAGAAGTGTACTTACTTTCCACTAATATTTCACATTAATATTTCACACTAATACAAGCTGGAATACCTTGTTTTGTAGAGAGCAAGCTTGACATCTTTCTCTCATCCTACCCTTCAGAAAAGAAGCACTCTCTGCCGACTGATTGTTCAATTTTTCTCCTTTGTCAAAAATGGGAAAGTTAGTGATAAAATTTAGGACAAAAGAACAGGAAAAGCTTTAGTCGGTTCACTGGTCTAGTGTCTTGTTTGTCACAAAACACTTCAAAAGGTCTTTGTTTTACCTGACAACAAAGCAAAAACATTTATGGAACTTTACAGATGTTCTGTATTAAAAAAAAACAATGGTGAAGCAGCAGCAAGGGTGACCAAGGTAAGCCTGGGGGTGAGTTAGATCAAGCTGTACAGGGAGGTTCCGGAGTTCAGGAACTGGAACAGCAGCCCTGAGTCCTGTCAGGATCCTGAAGCTCTTGTGAGACAATCAGGCAAGGCGGGATCATTGCCAGATTTAAATGGATCCAGGGAGTATGAGTGACCAGGACAGTGGGGACAAACAGGACATTATGTGGCCAGTTTGTGCAGCAGGGCACAGCCACCCTCCTGGTTCCTGAGGTGAGGTCACTTGGTGGTTTTTAACCTCCCAGCTAGAAGAGACCCAGTGATGGTTTCCATACAGTGAACAGTCATTGCTAGCAGGAGCATGGCAACCCAGACCCTTAGAAGCATGTAGTTGTCCAGATTTCTGGCTGCAGTGAGTGTTTGAACCTGGCATTAGTACTGGAGGGCAGCAGAGATGACTGCATGCAGGTGTGATCATTTGCTCAGCCAGGTGACAGAGTATGAAGGGGAAGTGGAGAAGCTAAGGAGTATCAGAGAGTGCTATCCTTTGGTAGCAGAGCAGAATGTTGAAAGGAGCAACGTGTGGTTTAAAGATGTGTGCCATCAATGGAATTTTGGCTTTTTTGATCATGGAGTGGTTTATACGGTACCAGGCCTGATGGAGACAGATGGGGTTCACTTATATAAAAGGGTGAAAAGGATTCAAAAGAATTCTAGACTGTGAGTTGGCAGGGCTCATTGAGAGGGCTTTAAACTAGGTTTGGAGGGAGAAGGAGGTAAGACTGGGCTCAGCAGACATGAGCCTAGGGGTTGCATACCAGGGTTGGGGGTGAAATCAATATCCCAGCTGAAGTGCATCAACACTGATGTATGCAGTATGGATAGCAAACAGAAGGAGCTGGACATACTTTAAGAAGGAAATCTTAAGGATGCAGGAGCAGGCCATCCCTATGGGCTGAAAGATGAGCTAGTGAGGAAGAAGAATGGGCTGACTGAAAAGTGAGCTTTTGCAGAAATTCAGGGAAAAAAAGAGAGTTCATGACCTTTCAAAGAAGGATCAGTGTACTCAGGAAGAATAGAGGGATATTGCTAGGTCATGCAGAGAGAAAATTAGAAAGGCCAAAACTCACCTAGAACTCAATCTGGACAGAGTTGTGAAAGGTAATTCAAGGTGTTTTTATAAATACATTAACAACAAAAGGAGGGCCATGGAAAATCTCCATCCTCTACTGTCTGGAGGTGGGGGGAACAATGTGGCCAAGGGTGAAGAAAAGACCGAGGTATTAAATGCCTTCTTTGTCTCAGTCTTTAAAAGTAAAACAAGGGCAACCAGCCCCCTTAGCTGGTAGACAGGCATGGGGAGCAGAATAGACACCCTTGATCCAGAAGTAAGCAGTTAGTGACCTACTGAGACTTTTGATACTCATAAGTATGGGACTGGATGGGATTCATCCAAGGGTACTGAGGAATCTGGCAGAAGAGCTTGCTAAGCCATTTTCCATCATTTATCATCAGTCCTGGCTAACCAGGGAGGTCCCAAATCACTGAAGGTTGGAGAGTGATGCCCATCCACTAGAAGAGCAGGAAGGATAATCTGGGAAGCTAAGGGCCTGTCAGCCTGACCTCAGTGCCCAGCAAGATTATGGAACAGATCATCTTGAGTTCAATCACAGGGCACATACAGGACAACCAGGGGATCAGGCCCATGAGCATGGGTTTAGGAAAGGGTGGTCTTACCTGACCAATACAATCTCCTTTTATGACCAGGTGACCCACCTGGTGGATGAGGGAAAAACTGTGGATGTTGTTTACCTCAATTTCAGCAAAGCTGTTGACAATGTCTCCCACAGTATTCTTCTGGAAAAGCTGGCAGCTCACGGCTTGGGCAGAGGCACTCTACTGAGTTAAGAACTGGCCAGACAGCTGGGCCCAGAGAGTGGTAGTGAATGGTGTCACATCCAGTTGGTGGCTGGTGACAAGTGGTATCCTTCAGGACTCAGTAGGAGTCCAAATCCTATTTAATATCATTATTGATGATCTGAATGAAAGGATCAAGTGAACCTTCAGTAGGTTCACAAACGACACTAAGTTGGGTGGGACTGTTCATCTGCTGGAGGGTAGGAAGGCTCTGAAGAGGGATCTGGATAGGCTGGATCAATGAACCAAGGCCAACTGTATGAGGTTCAACAACAGCAAGTGCTGGGTCCTGCACTTTGGCCACCAGAACACCATGTGTTGCAACAGGCTGAGGGAAGAGTGGTTGGAAAGCGACCCAGCGGAAAAGGTCCTGGGGATGCTGGTTGACAGCCAGCTGAACATGAGCCATCAAGGCTGGTGGACGAAGTGGCCAAGAAGGCCTCTATCAAGAAGAGTGTGGCTTGCAGGACTAGGAACATGATTGTCCCTCTGTACTTGGCACTGATGAGGCTGCCCTTCAACTGCTTTGTCCGGTACTTGGGCTCCTCACTACAAGAAAGACATTGAGGTGCTGGAACATGTGCAGAGAAGGGCAACAAATCTGGTGAAAGGTCTAGAGAGTAAGTCCTCTGAGGAACAGCTGAGGGAGTTGGGGATATTTAGCCTGGAGAAAAGGAGGATCAGGAGTCACATTATTATTCTCTACAACTACCTGTAGAAAAGTGGAGGTCAGCCTCTTCTCCCAGCCAGCTAGTGACAGGATGAAAGGATATAGCCTCAAGCTGCATCAAGGGAGGTGCAGATTGGACATCAGGAGGAATTTCTTCATGAAAAGCTTGTTAAATATTGGAATGAACTGTCCAAGGAAGTGGTGGAGTCACCATCCCTGGAAGTGTTGAAGAAATGACTGGATATGGCGCTTAGTGCCATGGTCTAGTTCACAAGATGGAGGTCAGTCAAAGCCTAGACTAGATCTCAGAGGTCTCTTCCAAACTGAATGATTTTTTATAAACAGTGATATTTATTGCCACTCTGTAAATTGCTGCATAAAATTGTAGAAGCAGTGCAATACAAGATTGGTTCCTAGTGACTCTGAATACTGCCTGTTCTGGTTGATTTGTGGTGTTTTATAGTACTCCTGCCATATCTCACAGCAGATCAGAGGACAATAAGGTTTATAACTGTTACTCTAATTTCAGATTATGATGGCTTATTCCTTCTCGAATGGTTATCTTCTTGATATTTGGGTCCTGTTCTGTAAACACTAATCACGAATTTATTGAATATTAGATACTTTGAATAGCATATGGCCTTACACAGTCATACATGTTACTATAACATAATGTATGGGAAAAATGAAGTAATTTTTTCATACCTTCATTCAAAGCAAATGCTGTGATCAAATACTAAAAGATTGTTGCATATATGTTTTGTGTAAATTGCAAACATTAAGTGGAGATTTATTTGTGTTTTTCCTAGACTGTGAGATTATTTCTCAAATTCATATATGATAAAGGACAAAACCATGACAGATTTATTAAAGACAAGTGATGCATTTAAACCCAAGAAGTTATATTTTTATTTAAAGGTAAATTAAAACAATAAATTTAATGTGTGCACACATGAGCCCAGTCTTTGCAAACAATAATCATTTACTGTTTAATTTTCCTGGGCTGGATTGCTTCATATCTTGATCTGATGAGCCATTTCAGCTATCTTTCTTACCCCCATATGCTTGACATTTTGTTCATTAGGATTGGCTTTCCTGATAGTCACAATACAAGATAAACTGTTATATTAAGAGGAAATGATGGTGTCGCCTCTCCATAATTGAATCTGGAAGATGTATCTGCTGTTCTTTAGAATGACATATTCAGGAAGCCAAATAATCAACCTCAAGGGAACAGTTTTCTGTGCCTGAGAGATTCAGGTCGCCTAATACTTCACCAGTGTTTTTTGCAGAAAATGTGGACCTTTTGTCAAAAAAAGCCAGCTCACCTGATAAATAATCATGTCATATTGAAATATATGTTTTTGCTAAAAATGCTCTAAAAATAAGGTTTAAGGTACTAATTCAGACAGAATGGGATATAGTCTGGTCTATTCATCACTCTCTGTTGTCTTGCAAAGGCTATGTTCCAGGACTGAATTTCGAATGCTCTTTTCTTTATTTTTCTCTTAAAAGAGATAAGGCCATAAAAAAAAGACCACCTGAAATAGGTGTTTAGAAGAGACGTTCTTACGTAAAAAATATGGAAATTTTAGCTATTACATTCTGGGTTTCTTTATACTTTCTTTCTAATAAATTTAAAACTACAAAACCTTTTTAATTTTTAACCTTTCATGATTCTTAAAGTGTTTTTCTTTCAGAATTTCATTTTCAACATTACATGTATAAACAAAAAAAAAAAGTGTGATTTGATACTGAAATCTTTGGTGGTAAAACAAAGCGTGAAAAAATTCATCATAACCTGATTATAAACTAAAATATGAAAAGAGATTATTCTGAACTCATGTTACACCACATAGAGATTTTCAGAAAGAACTGATATTTTTTTGTTCTCTGACCTCTAGATGACCATCAGAGTTGGAATCGCTCATTTGAGAATTAGATTTCATCCTTTAGTAA